>JAJJWX010001199.1:0-114795 GCA_023529315.1 Papaver bracteatum
GATAGAAACTCTGTCGCGTATGCCTATATGAGGAAAAAAAAAATTGTGTTAGATTTGGATCGGTATGAACGGACTCGGAAGATGGGTTTTCATAGGTGGGGGTACTTCCTTGGGTTTTCTGGAAATAATGGAAATTGAAGATGAAGATTCCATAGTTACTTGCTCGGATTCTATCAGTTATCCAATTTCTGTTGATTCAATCTGAGGCTGTTTAACTTCAATCTCCGGAGAATTTCTGATTCAAACAAATTAAGCTCTAGAGATGGATAAAACAAATTGGAATTCGCTACCATTAGGTGGTAATTCTTCAACACAAACACATCAAGTGATTAATGAGCAAGATTCTTCTTCAGTTGGTGTTAGTCCAAAAATTACTTTTCTGATAATCAAACCATTTTGTTCAATTGGAAAATGGAAAACTAATGGAAATTGCTCAATAATTGAACCATTTTGTTCATCTTTTGTCTAGTTCTTTTAGGGAATCAGTTTGGTTAGTCTTTGTTATGAGGTTACCGATCACAGTTATAAGACCGATAATCAAGTAAAATAATAGGCACCAAACACTTCCCATTAAGAACTGTCAGTAATTTTTATATATATTAGATATGCATATTTTTATATGTCATCTAAAAGTTCTGGGGAGATTTTACACTGCCAAAATCATGTTAGGAATAGTATGAATAGTTATACAATAGTTGTTCATCTCCTGTCCCCTCTGGACAACCAGTTCACCATCACCAAGTTCCGTGATGGAAAAAAAGCAAAGGTACTGAAAAACCAAAGAAGAGATTGATGCACTTTGTTTGAGGAAGAAACTTTTTGGATTCCTTCCGTTACTCCATTGAAGTATAAATCTAGTTCACTTAATTAGTTAGGCCATTATATCCGTCTATTGCTGGTGAACTTGGAGGCTTGAATTGGTAGTGTCACTGAGGTGGTGGTAATACCCAAGAGTCATTCGAGAATCAATATGGCCGTATTCTTTCCAACCTTTATTTTTCTATTCAGTTTACTAGTCTAGATGGACGTCGTGCTTTAGATACATTAGGCTCATATTTCATCTACACCGAGCAGGATATTCGGTTGCTTGTCTCTGCATTTTATCTTTAACCTTGGACATCAAATCATTTTTGCGGTAGTTTTTTTATTCCTTCAAATTCTCGTATGTTGTGCTAGTTTGTTTCTTGTTAATATTATAATTCCTGTCAGATGTTTGTATAACTGAACTAATAATTACACAGGTTCCGTGCTTATGGTGAGAGGAAGGAGAAGACCTCTAGTAGCGTTAGCCGCTGCTGAAGACTATTCCCGGTGGTACTTTTAAGGCTGTTGAACACTTGCATGAAGATGATAACTGGGTTATTGACCACCTTCTACGTCTGTGCATCATAATACTCCTCCTTGGGAAAATAAACAGACAGAACAAGTCCAAGGATTGCCGAAGCTGCGATGCATGTTTCTAGAAGAAGAGCTAGGCTTATCGAATGGGTCAATGTACCTTCCAGCAACATCTAAATCTCTTGTTCCAGATCCTGAACGTGCAAGGCTGGATGCCACTAGCTAGATCGTCTCCACAGATTAGGGTATCTAGAGTGTTGGAAGCTGAGAAGAGTAAGAAGTCTTTTTCCTCCACCAGCAATATATCCTAGTCAGAGACCTTCTACGACTTGTTGCAGGTGGATCATTTGTCGGAATATGGGTATGGGTGTACTACAACAGAATCATATATATTTTTCTGTTTTAGGAATAAATCTTGCAAAGAATGTGCAACAGGGCTAACAAATGGTGAGACTGAAGTTAGACCATATTTTTTTAGTAGAATTAGAACGTCCTTATAGCCAATATCTTGTTAAAATATGTGTCCGTATGCCCAAGGTATAAGGATATTTTCTTGAGTTTCTTTTGAGTCGTAATTGTTAATTTTTGATGGTAATAAAATTTGGAATAAGCAAAAAACAAAGAAAAAAAAGAAGTAGTAATTGTGGAGCTGTGGTTTATGAGGAATATAAGAGGTGTCATGCCATGATGTAAGAATCTTTGAGCAAATTATATGATGTGAATTTGGTGGCATTTGGGTAACTACAAATTATATTGCAGCGGTGTTAGCGTCTATAATGGCAATTATAAATCAACCGTTGGAATTTTACACTGTCTCCGCTTTCAAAACCTTTGCTAGCAAGGTCATCACATCTTTATAAGTCTCTATCTTCACCCATAACCTCTGGGTATAATATGAAAGAGTGGAAATGTCAACTATTGGCCGGTGCTTGACTTGACATAGGAGTTGCCCTTATCTGGTAGTCATCTGTGAATATCAAACAAGAAAAACTGGGGTGTAACTATCCTTAAAACCCTACTCACTCCTTTTAACTATCAGTATCACAATTCACATTCCAGAAATAATATACCCTTGTGCCGTTTACGGCGGCTCAAAAATGAAACTCCATTAGAAAATCCAGATTGAGAGATCACCAAAATACATAGCGAAGTGAAAAAGCTTCAACTTAAGACGATCTGTAGATCAAGGAAAGGAAGAACAAGAATCCAGAAAGATACGGGAAAGGTAAAATCCATATGCAGAATCACAAGAAAAAGAAGAAGAAAAGGAGAAAACAATTGGTTTGATTTGGATATGAGCGGACTCGGAAGAAAGGGAAACGAAGGTAACAAATGATGTAATGCGAGTTGAAATAACGGTTTCTACCTTCATATCGTCATCCTTGTTATGGTGGAAAAATCTACAAATAGCACAAGAAATTACTACTTGGACATGTTTGCTTTGGGAGATGTACCTGAGATCGAGTGTGGATCCTGCTTATATACATGACTCAAAAGCTATGGAAAGTTTAGTGTAAGTCTCATCTGTCTTGGGGATGGCCAGAATGATCACAAGGGACTTAACATCATTAATGAGGAGTTTTAGGTTGAAAAATCAGATGTAAATAGTGTAGAAATAGAGAAAAAGATAGATGAAAATTGTTATCATTTACATAGGAAAGCCTCCTCTTTTATACACATAGGAAACCTCTACACTTAGGTTTCCTTAAATATCTCTAACATAGGAAACCTATACACTTAGGTTTCCTAAAATATCTCTAACACTAAACATTATGACATATGAATGACTCATTCATGACTCATTCCAACACTCTCCCTCAAGCAGGTGCGTAGATATCATGCATTCCTAGCTTGTCGAGGAAAGAGTTGAATGGTCGACTAGGAACTCCTTTAGTCAGCATATCTGCAATCTGGTCTCCTGTTCTTACAAAAAGAGTGCTGATGACCCCTTCATCTAATTTCTCTTTGATGAAATGTCTGTCCACTTCCACATGCTTGGTTCTGTCATGTTGGACTGGATTGTGAGTAATGCTGATGGCAGCCTTGTTATCGCAATGCAACTTCATCGGACCTTTAGGCTTAAGACCGATTTCTGCCAATAGTATTCTTAACCATAATAACTCATATATTCCATGAGCCATAGCCCTAAACTCTGCTTCTGCACTAGATCTGGCTACGACTGATTGTTTCTTGCTGCGCCAAGTTACTAGGTTTCCTCCCACAAATGAGCAATATCCTGAGGTAGACCTACGATCAATCACTGAGCTCGCCCAACGCATCTGTGTATGCTTCAACCTCTCGTGTGGTTATTACGAGAAAATAGTAGCCCTTTTCTTTGGTGCGGACTTTAGGTAGCGAAGTATTCGGTGACGTTGCATCCATATGTGTCTCCCTTGGAGCATGCATGAACTGACTTACTACACTTACTGAGTATGCAATATCAGGACGAGTGTGAGAGAGATAAATCAATCTTCCCACTAACCTTTGATATCTTTCTTTATCCATCGGAATACCATCAGTGTCTTCTCCCAGTTTCTGATTCGGTTCGACTGGTGTGTCAATAGGCTTGCATCCCAAATTCATGTCTCGGCTAGAAGATCTAGGACATATTTCCTTTGAGAGATGTAGATACCCTTTTTTGATCTTGCCACTTCAATTCCTAGGAAGTAGCACACTTCTCCTAGGTCCTTTATCTCAAATTCTTTGGCTAAGTAAGATTTTACCTTCCCCATTTCTTCCACATCATCACCTGTCATTATGATGTCATCCACATACACAATAAGCATGGTGAGTTTTCCATCTTTTGAACGTTTGAGGAATAAGGTATGATCTGCCTGACTTTGACGAAATCCATATCTCCGCATACTTTGGGTAAACCTTCCAAACCATGCCCTAGGAGACTGCTTCAAACCATACAAGGATTTCTTCAACTTGCATACTTTTCCTTTATTAGCGGCTGTTTGAAATCCAGGTGGAATGTCCATGTATACTTCCTCTTCCAAATCACCATTAAGAAAATAATTCTTCACATCGAACTGTTGGAGTGGCCAATCCTTGTTTGCTGCCAAAGATAACAAGACACGAATGGTGTTCATCTTAGCAACAGGAGCAAAGGTTTCTTGATAGTCTATTCCATAAGTATGAGTATAGCCCTTGGATACTAATCTTGCTTTATATCTTTCAATAGTTCCATCAGACTTATACTTCACAGTGAATACCCACTTGCAACCGACTGTCTTCTTTCCTCTTGGTAATTCGACCTCAACCCATGTGAAGTTCTTTTTTAGAGCTTTCTTTTCTTCTACCAGAGCTTCCTTCCACTTTGGATCAGCAAGAGCATCTTCAATCCTTGTAGGTATGCTCACAGATGATAAGTTGTTTGCAAAAGAAACATAAGTAGGTGATAGCCGATGAGAAGACACAAAATTGGAAATAGGGTGGTCAGTAGAAAAACCATATCGAGTTGGAGGATTATGTATACGACTAGGATATCTACCTTCCTCAACATTTATGGGATCATCAGTTGTGTCGACATCTCTGACATCTGTGGGCTCATCAGCTGTGTCGACATCTCTGACATTTGTTGACTCATCAGTTGAAACATCATCTTCATTAACTCTAAAATCAGTCTCATCAGGAATTGTAGGAGATTCTGATTCCGCCACCTGAGGAGCCTCAGTCTCGGCAGAACCGTAGGAGATTCGATTCCGCCACCCGAGGAGCCTTGTCTCTTCGTCTGTAAACCTGAACTGGTGGCAAAGCAACCTTGGGTTGAGGAGGTTGTGGAATAACAACCTTAGGTACTGAACTAGGAAGATCAAACCAAGGCTGATCTTTACAGTATGTTATATGCTCCCCCTGAAGAGAATTCGCTGAATACTCTGAGAAGTAGGCTTGATCTTCACAAAAGGTTACATCCATGGATACATAGATTTTTTCTGTGGGAGGGTGACAACACTTGTAGCCTTTCTGTGTAGCTGAATAACCCAACAGGACACATTTGAGGGCTCTTGGATCCAATTTAATCCTATCTTGTTTATGGACATGCATATAACAAACACATCCAAAAACTTTTATAGGAGCAAAATTATGTGGTTGTCGTGAAGTTCTTGAAGAAAGGACATCACATGGTATTTGAAAATTCAGAACCCTAGAAGGCATTTTGTTAATCAGCCGTGCTGCGGTCATGACAGCATCTCCCCAAAATATTTTTGGCACATTCATTTGGAACAACAAGCACCTAGTGACTTCTAATAGGTGACGATTTTTCCGCTCAGAAACTCCATTTTGCTGTGGGGTATCAGTACACGAAGTTTGGTGGACAATGCCATGTTCCAAGAAGTAAGAGGAGAGACCTTGATTTAGATACTCACCACCTCTATCAGATCTTAACACCTGAATTTTCTTGTCAAACTGGGTTAGAACGAACTTATGAAAGCCTTTGAAGACGGTATGAACATCGCTCTTATCTTTCAATAAGTGAACCCAAGAGACCCGAGAATAATCATCAATGAAGGTAACGAACCAACGAAAACCAGAATTAGTAGTGACACGTGAAGGACCCCAAACATCACTATGTACGATAGGAAAGGGAGACGAACTTCTATTCATGCTTAACGAATAAGGAACACGGTGATGTTTAGCTAACTCACAAACTTCACAATGAAATTTGGATATATCAAGTTCTGAAAACAACTTAGGGAACAACCTTTTTAAATACCCGAAAGAAGGATGCACTAATCGTTTATGCCATAGCCAAACCTGTTCTTTAGGACCCGACACACTTGTTGAATTATAGGCTCTTAAACTTTCATCTTGTTTCGTCTCCTGTAAATCCAAGTAGTATAGACCCCCTCTCTCTTTGCCTACGCCAAGTGTTTCTCCAGTGAGAATATCCTGAAAAACACAATGAGTCTCATAAAAGGTAACCTTGCATTTCAAAGCTTTTGTTATCTGACTGATTGAGAGGATGTTGGAAGAAAGATTTGGAACATGTAACACCGTAGAACGAGACATGGAACTAGTTATCAGAATACGTCCTTCACCAGAAGCACTAATTGGAGATCCATCATCCGTTAGAATACATGGTTTACTCAGATTAGGATTATAGGTGGAGAAGCGGTTGGACTCGGTAGACATGTGATCAGTTGCTCCACTGTCAACAACCCAAGGACCCTTGGATTCATCACGCCTGGAGTTAACAACACTACCAATGTTACCTGATTGAGTCACTGAAGTAGACCCACTCCAATTTTCCTTGGATGACTGCATTCTAGCATAGTACTTTATCAACTGTTCCAGCTGAACTTGAGATGGGTGAGAGGAAACACTAGGTAGTGATGATGATGAGGGCTGAAACTCCTCTTTACTAGTTGTGTGACACGATCTCGAACTACCACTGTAAACTTCTCTTCTTCCTCCAAACAAATTATCAACTCTTCTATTACCATTATTGTTACAACAATCACAAACGGATTGATTAATACTGTTCAAAATAGAACTTCCTCGAGGTACCGGAGATATAAGAGCTACTATTTTCATAAGTAGTTCCGATACAACTTTGACATTCAAACTATTGTTATGAGAAAAGTTTAGTTGAGCTGAACTCCTAGAATGAGACACACTACTATTCTCAGAAGTATTAGCCATAGAACTACTTTTAACTCAACAAACAAAGACAAATTTCAGGAGAAACAACTTACAAACAGCCTCAGGTTCTTCAAGAACAGCAGTTTGCATCCCTATTTGGAACAACTTCAGCTCCTTTGAAACAGCTTCAGGATCTAACTTCAAGATCTTTAATCACAGATCGAAGCAGCAGTAGATCAAGCTTAAGAAGGAACTAAGATGGTTTTTCTCTTCTTTCTCTCTTGTGCTCTGATACCATGTAGAAATAGAGAAAAAGATAGATGAAAATTGTTATCATTTCCATAGGAAAGCCTCCTCTTTTATACACATAGGAAACCTCTACACTTAGGTTTCCTTAAATATCTCTAACATAGGAAACCTCTACACTTAGGTTTCCTAAAATATCTCTAACACTAAACATTATGACATATGCATGACTCATTCATGACTCATTCCAACAAATAATACAAATTTAGGTGATTCTTCTTTGTTATTTAGGGATCTAGTTATTTGATTTTGCAGGGGAGGAGTACTATAATGTAGTTCTGCTCTTAATCCATTTCTAAATTGCTTTTCTTAAAAAAAATTATGAGTTGGTAGTCTTAATATTGCTAATTGATAGTTATTTGCTTAATTGATATGGTTACTGTTAGTTATATCTCTATGGGAAATGCCCTCATGAATGTGAGCTTGAGAATTCAGCATGCATAATCCTCGTAGAATATACATCAAGACTAGCAGTATGGTTTAGAGTTTATTTTCTTTTTGTATGTGCAGTAGAATACCAGAAGCTCTGGATTGACTGCTTTGGAGAGGCAAAATATCCCTGCTTCGCTTATATGTCAAAAATTGCCCAGCAAGTTCTTGTAATAGAGATTGAACTACAGAGAGCGGAATCAATAAATTGGTATCTTATTCTCTATCTAAAGTGTCCATTTCTGCCAATAGTTTGTTCAGCTTGAGATTGACATCTCCGAAACTCTTTTAGTATTTGCTTGATAGATTTTAACTTATGCCATTACATGGAACCAATTTTATGTACTTGCAAAAGAAAAAGATTGCCACCAATTTCTTTGCAAGTTAGTCAAGAAAAATTCTTGGAACCACATGAGTTCCATACTAAAAGGGCTAAGACCACATGGTCGCTCAGACAGGTCAGAGGACAATGGTCTGAAATTGGTCTTGACCGCATTAGAATTGAGTTTGAAAGGTTGGTGGAATCAAAAATCTGCATTGAAGGATTTGCTTGCCCATTGGACCAAGCAAATCTTGCACCCTTAAGCCGAAAGTCTAACAACTCGTGATCAGCCGTGATTGAGCAGAAAAATGAGAAGTCGAAAGAGTCGGTCACCACATGTAATTTCTATTATACCGTAGTAGTCCGTCTTATAGGGCTCTTGGCCCCCAAAATGTTTAATTTTTATAGGCTTGGCCACCGTAACGATAAAACCGAGTGCATAAAAAGCGAAGGCAGTGACTACTTTCTTAATTGTTCTCAACTTTTTCATTATCTTGCACAAAAAAAGACTTTAGAGATGAACAAGAATCAACATCGTCTATTCTTGGGACTCTTTAACTTGTCATTGATTGATTTTTACCGTAGGAATTGCTCGGTAAACTTGAACATCAAACAAATTACTACTGGTAAGACGGAGAAAGTTGGGGTGTAAATAGCAAATGCAAATCAACCCAAAAACCCTATTTCACTTTCCAAACAAAACCCCTCTTTTATTTAGGTCTGCCGCTCTGCAATTTGCGCCTCCAAAATGAAATTCCAAGTAGAAAATGCAAAATCCAGATCGAGAGACGATCCGTAGATTAAGGAAAGGAAGATGAAGAAGATACAAGAAGAAGACATGGAAGTAGCTCTTTTAAGATGAAAAGTTACTGAATCTAAGTTTTTTGAGTTGTTAATAACAACAAGAAGAAAAAATGGTGGATTTTGATTTTGATAATTGGTGTGCGCGGAATCGGAAATGGGTTTTCAATGGCTATTTATAAACAAGCCTTATCGTTTAACAAATGAGGAACCCAAATTTTCTGCTGCTGAGGGTGTAGTGTACCACCAAGGATGAGATATCAACGGAAGAGTACAAATTTCATTTTCATTATAAGGTGAAGCTGATTCGTCTTTATAATTAAGGGATTCATTATTCTTTCAATTGATTGCTAAATAGTTTGTTTGAGATTGCAATGTGTTGGTTGTAAGGACGAGTCATAGAGGCTAATTGTTTTTGTCTAGATTTGGATAATTAGTATGGGAGGACTCGGAAATGGGGTTTTCATAACGATTCACAGAGGTTTCCTGGTAATAAGTATAGGCGGACTTGGATAAGTATGTCCTGGAATGGATATATAATCAGTTTCCGAACAAATTTCAATTTCACTGTAAGGTGACTCTCTTAATTGATTTCTAAATTGCTTGTATTAACTTTTTTTTTTATCATGATCGTGCTAGAAGAATGTGAGATCAGTTAGTTACTTATATCTCTATTTAGGATATGGCTGAATTTTGTCTACCATACGTATGCCTTTTGCGATTTCAGTGTGTCTTTGTAATGTCTGTGTAGGTTTGAGGAGAAGCTAATTATACACACACCTGAAGATATATATTTGGGTCCTCGTCGGAAAAGCGGCTGTAAGGACAAGTCATTGAGGCTAATGCTAAAGCAGAAGCGGAATTAATACAATTCAAACAAAGATGATGTCTTGAGCTGACGAAGATGCTTAATGCTGTTTTAGCAGGTGAGTATATCCTGAATGATGTTTGTATTGTTGGATTTGAACTATATTTCAACTCAACACAAGAATCTAATTAAAATGGTAGCTTGTTGTCCCTAAATCAATAATTATGATCCAAATTGATGAATTGATGTACTGTTTGCATGTTGATTTTGTATGCAGGACTTCGTTCTCTTAGTTAAAGAATAGCTGACACTAGTTTATATCAATGAACTAGGTGAATTATATGGTCAAATCAATATCAATGAACTAGATTTGACAAGGCGACATTCTACCAAAGCATAAGAGAGCAACACCTTCCTGTCAACAAAGCATCACCAGAACTTACCCATATCAATGCGAAACAACAACATTTTAGGATGAGGAATCCATCTACCAGACACTACAAGAAAGTATAGCTATTGCTACACCATATATTGCCACACCTTTAATATAGGTGTTGCAAAAGCAAATTTCTAGTCACAGTACTTTTCAGCTGCAGCTAAAAGATATAATTTAGTGCTGCAAAATGAAACTTTTGCCACATAACTGTGACAACAATATAAAAAGAGTGTGGCAAAAAAGTATAATCTCTTGCTGCATCAATAAAATTGGTGCTGCAAAAAGGACTTCTTGCTACATAGGTTATCGCGACACTAATAGAGGTTTGTGCCACAACTATAGGGTGCTGCAATATACTAAGTTTCTTGTAGTGAGAGCAGCTGAATCAAATTGTGAAGTGTACAAATTTCAATTTCACTTTAACGTGATTCTTTTCTTTATAATATTTGATTTTGCATAGGTCAATAGCTTCATTCTCTTTTTGTTGATTACTCCTTAAGCTTTATGTGTTTGTTTTTGTCTTGATCTTGCTACAACATGCGTGGCAGTTCCCTAAATTTATGTGGTTCATCAAAGTTCTGAATTTGTGTAAAGTAATTATTGCGTGTGCGTTATTCATGATTTCTGTGTGTCTTTGTCATGTGTATGCAGGTTGGAGGAGAAGCTAATTATACACATCTGAAGAGATACAACTAAAGGTCAGGGGTACTCCTCGTGATGGGGGTTTTAAGGACAATTCATTGAAAGCTTTCAGTAAAATGTTTAGTTGCAATAATGAATTCATACCCTCAACTTACAGGGAAATTAGTGAGCTCTCTTGGAAACCTAATGCAAATTGCTTAGTAATTTTTGTAAATTGGACCATTTTGTTCATCTTTTACCTAGTCCTTTTGCGGAATCAGTTTGGTTTCTCTTTAGAGTGCATACAATCTAAATAAAAAAGAAGCGTTTCCTAATTTCAAATCATAACCTTAACCTTGAACTTGTGTTCCGATATTTAAATCGCAAGAAACCATAGGGACTTGTGTTTAAATAATTCACATATTAATCTAAAATTTAAAGAGTAAAGGGTGAATGAATTAATATGTAAGAGTCAGCAAATTCGCATTTTTGCACGTGGGACGTGGTGGCTGGCATATCTACTGTTTACTGAAGTTGTACGATCTTTTGATTCACAGTAAAAGTTGGCAGACTAAAGGTTTGGGAAGCACCAGCTTGTCATTTTAGTAAAGCGGTTCTCTGCGGGTCTTCCTTTTCAGCTGAAGAGAAGGTGCATATTAACACGACTGGCATTTCATCTCCATACAATGGTAAAATATCTGGTGTAACCATCTCTGAGCACCTGAAGCCAAATATGACCCATGTTATTATATCTACTGATGAGAAGGGTGCTTGCAACCGCATTTTTAAATTCCTCAAGACAATCTGGGATGGGAAACGTGTTCTCACAATGGATTGTAAGTTCTCATAGCTACATTCTTTTCCATAGTTGCCTAACATCAGTTTAGCATGGAATTTTAATTCTAGCTCAACTGTTTTCATTGCTTTTTCCACGTTTTTTTTTAATTCAATTCGTGTGGATGCAATTTGTGTTGCTGTGCAGGGATTAAGAGCCTTATGAAGCTGGAATTGATAATCATGGATGTCAAGATGGGTCACGAAACGGTAAGACTTTTAGTCGGTATAGGGGTAACTAATTTCTTACTCAGGCCATATGAGATTTCTGATATGTTTTTGTTCATAGGTCAAATAAATTTGTAGCATCTGAAACTTATTAAATATTTTGGCATTTTGATTCATCCTCCTCCCCTGCTTATTAAGTATGCACTATAAGCATTCATTGATATCCTTTGTGCAGGCACCAAAACTGTTCAGTGGTGACTTTGTTCCAAAATGTAAAAAAACCCTTGAACAACTAGTCTTCGTTGCCAGAGCTGCAGTACTGACAAAGAATTGCTTAGTGGTTGAATGGGAACATTCTTCGTTAACTTTGATTGTTTACCACTTTGATGAGGAAGAAGCACTTAAGGTTATTATGGTAAGGTGCAGAGAAGCAGAAGCTGTTGATAAACAGTCTAGATCTATTTTTATTGGGCATACATGGATATTAGAATTGATAGCAGCGCTGAAGTTTTAGGTGTTTAATGAGGAAATATTACCTTGTTTGTTTCCTATCAGCATGTGTATTTCATAAAATGAACCGCATCATTAATGGTCTTATAATATGCGTTTCCATGATTAGGGAGAATCATAAATTCACAAAGAGTAGTAACTTCAGTAAATTAACAGTAACATGTAAAGATCATTGAGGGTCTAAGTAATGATATTTTCCACTTTTAACCAATGCCAATTCTGTTTAAGGTCCAAATGGAGCAGTCTCAAATATACCGATTATGCAGTCTCTTAGACATATTAATTCATTAGTGTCACGTTGTTGTTGTTCCATGCAGGATCAGAACGTTTGGTAGTCTCTTCCATGTTATTGGTTTTATATGTAATCTCAAAAAACGTATAAATTACATTATACAATTGTTATATCACTACCAAATGTATATAAGAGCATTTCCTATGGGATGAGCAAATTTTTCTTTCACTATGGAATGAACAAACCATGAAAATGGATGTTCAAATGAACGGATTTGACGGTTTGACATTGAGTCGGTACACTAGACGCAAGTCTACTGTAATGGCGCGCGTCGTCACCCCAAACGCTGGCGTCCACACTTAAAACGCCGGCGGTCTCAAAGCAGGCGCGCGCTTTTACCAAGAGCACCAGCGTCATTCTTCGGAGCGCCAACGTTTGACCCCGAAGACTGCTCCATCTGAACGGCTGCTTCTTCTCATTAGTGAAGTTAATATTAGTCTGTAATTTAGTGAAGCCAAATGCAAAACGCTTACTTTTAAACATATGTAATTTTATTTAATTAAACACTGTCGTACATTTAAAACTAAAACTAAGAAGAATTAAAAATTATAATAATCTCTCTAACGTCGCTCATCTCTATCTCCCCCGTTGGGAAATATGGGCGTTAGGTATTCGACAATTGGCGACATTGATCCTAACTCCCGCGTCATCCTTTTTGACTCGCGTCATTCTGCCGAGCGCCAGCGTCATTCTGCCGAGCGTCCGTGACTTTGCTCCTGTAACGCGTCTATTGTAATGGCGCCCTGATCTTTTCCATAGTGGAAAATACAGTTTGGCCATCCACCTGGATGAACAAACTTTTGAGTTTAGCAATTTCCATATGAATATAAATTGCTCTAATGATTAAACAAGAGGGTATGTCTATTGTAGGTGTAAATTATCTACAGATCCAGGTGGCAACATCCTAGAACCGGTGTACCCAAATACGAAGAGACGCGAAGTATAGAGTGAAGATTATCGGGCGCGAGATTTAAGGAGCCACGTGGATCGGGCGTAATAATGTCGGACAAAACTTGACCCAGACTTCTGATAAAGCTGACAGGATAAGGCGTGGCGGGTCAAACGAGGAACGATGGTCAAACGAATAAAGAAGAGCGGGTCACATCGGGTAACCATAAGGACGACAGAAAATATGGGCGACATCGCGTTAATAATGCACCTAAAAAGATCGGCCCGAACGGAGGATAGGCGAGGAGCCAGGATACATCGTCCACATGAGACGACGAGAACTGGCCCGATCACAGAACTGATAAATAGATGTAACATGACCAACACCTTAATTTCGTTGTATAGAACTTCTCCTATAAATAGAGGGACTTGTATTTCAAGAGGGGTAGGTTGTATTTTGAGGGAGAAAGAGGAGAAAAACTCGAGTAAGCACAAAGAATAAGAAAAGTGAGTAGTAAGTGCATCTTGTAAGGAAATCCCACGGAGAGCAATACCTTTGTAACACTTCTAAGTAATAAGATTCATCCTTTCACCCCCGTGGACGTAGGTAATCATACCGAACCACGTAAATCTTGTGTTCATTGTGGAGTGTTTACTTTCATTTGAGATGAGCATTGTGTTTCTATCCTTTGGATGTAGTTTTTAGTAAAATGCATCTACATTCTGGCGCAAACTAAGGGGACATGACTAAGATCTCCGGATACCTTGCCGCAAAAACCTTTAGAGACAATCAACAGCTCCTAAATACACGATTAACGTGTTGAAGTTGAAGCTATGATGAACTCTGTTGGCCGAAATAACGGTTGTTTTGAGTCATTTACTTCAAAGTCAGAACGGTAGCAGCGTCTTTTTAACATCTTCAACAGTTTGATCAACAGAGAGACTTCACGAGCTCACCAGCGACTAATAGTTCGGGTTAGATGCTATGTGAAGAATCTGTTGAAAGGACGATTGTGTGTTCTTGATAGTTGTACAATTTTTAGCGTTAAACGAGTTGTTTTTGGCTACAGTATGAAGTCGGGTGTTTGGAATAACCAAAAGTTTGTGTTTGTAGCTGTTTTCATCGTGAGACAAACTGTCAAACCGTATAGAATTTTTTAACCAGCGGTGTAGCATAAGTCGTCGGATAGTTCATAATTAGATCTCGAGAAAGTGGAGCTGGCACAAGCATGATTCGATTCTATGGGTTACTTGCCGTACTTTTTTCTAAACATCATGTGCATAAGATCTATGATTTGGAACATGTAGAATAAACGACAAAACTAACTTAAATGCATAGATCGAGTATAGAGAGCGACATCGTACGGAGTGATAGCGACGGGAAAATAAGGACAGCCACAGATTCAGCATAGGGACAAAATAGGGTAGAGGGACAGTACCCACCTAACAGCTGAAGTAAATCTTACACGAGAGATTTAGAGTCGTACAGTTAACTTTTTCCCTTTTATCTGAATTTTTTATTTTGAAAATTAGGTCAAAGTAAGGGGTTCTTTTTCTTATTTGCTGACGTAGGGACGGGCGATACTAGGCTTATCACGCGACGTGATCGATGGCTAGCACTTCAGGGACAATTAGGATGTTAAGGAATCATACATTCACTAGCAGCAGCATGCAGGCAGGGATAACGGGGCTGAGGCAAGAGGACAGTCGACAACCACCGCCCGAGGAATCTCATGCAGTTCGCGAGGGATGCCTGTTGTATATGAAGAAATAGATTTGGGGCGAGACGATAACACCTTACCTCAGGACCAGGTTATATTGTCTCAGAGGATATTTTACTAAATCGATGGACTCACAGCTTCAGACACCGATGACGATGAGGAAGAACTTGCAGCGCGAGCTCAGAGGCAATGGTCGAGGCGGCAAGTTGAACACCAGGAAGCTTTGGGAAGGGAACAAGAGCGTCTTAGATGATTCACCAGGCGAGCAGCAGCAAGTAACATCGGCCCGACAACCGTTCACGCGGTCGATCGTGTATCCAACCCGATACCGCCCCCACCACCCACATCAGCACCATTACAACCTCGGCCACACCAACCCAATGGACACTCCAGTCATGAAAGCACGGACCCGACGTTGTTGGCCATTTTGGAGAGTCAGAGGAGGAAAGAGGCGGCACTAACGGAACTCCAGCAAAGGAATTTAGCCTTGGAGTATGAGAATTACCAGCTGAGGAACCTACGTACCAGATCAAGAGGGTCGTCCAGTCGAGGGACATCGGGTTATCGCGGCCGATCCGGTCACTCACCACCCATGATGGGGCTAAGTAACCTTAATCAGCCCGATCAGTCAGGTCAGCCACCATTACCTCCGATACCCCCCACGCAGAGATATGGACCACTTGAGGATTCGTCCACCGACGAAGAAAGGCGAGGAAGGGACGAGCGACAAGATCGGGAAACTAAAGCTAAGATTAAGGAGTTGGAAGCAAAAATCAAGGAACTCTCGGGTGGAAGCGAGGAGAATAAGTTGGCCGAGATTATGAGTGAAGCCGAGAAAACGCCTTTCTCTCAAGAAGTGGAACAAATGTCGTTCCCACCCAAACGTACTTTACCTTCATTCCCCTCTAGATTTGACGGAACGGGCGATGCGATCGAACATCTTAAGATGTATACAATGTCACTGATCCAATGGAGAAACAACCCGGTAGTTATGTGCAAATTCTTTCCAGCTAGTTTGGAGGGCGAGGCGCGAGATTGGTTTTATTCACTCACACTTAGTTCGATTAACGGGTACGATGCGCTAGTCGAGGCCTTCCTTGAGACCTACATGCATAACAGCTGACCTCGGCCAAGAATAAACAAGATGTTTACTCTCGCCCGACGATTCAGAGATCCCCTGAGAACCATGACCGACATATGGAGAAAATTGTGTACTGAAATCGGGAAGGTACCGGTGGATCAAGCCATCTTTGGGTTTGAAAACGAATTGGGGAGGTCGTACCCCATATGGATTGTCATGTTTTCTGAAAAACCTAAAACCGTAAAGGAGATGAGAAGAATGCAAGAGCACTATATCGCCTTGGAAGAAATTCAGGCCGAATCAAGATATAGAGGAGTACAAGAAGCCAGAGATGAAGTTGGTACCGAAACTAAAACGGTCATGGACGACCATATCATGCGATCAGAAAAGAGATCGGACCCGCCCCCAAGGAGCAGTGAGAAGAGGGAATGGATGGCCAAAGGGAAGAAGCCAAAGCAGGAAACCCGGTCGTATACCCCTCTAAATGCTTCTTTAAAGGAGGTTTTCAAGGAAGTTGAGAAGATAAACGACATCAAATACCCATCATCGAGGGGAGTACAGTTCCAAGAGACCCGAGATCATCCCGAATACTGTCACTACCATCAGTATAGGGGCCATTCCATCAATAACTGTCGAGAAGTGAAATATATTGTTCAATACCTCATCCGCGATGGATATTTGAGGCAGTATGTCCGACACCCCCCTCGGCCGGAAGCAACACCCGATGCACCAGTTCATCAAGTCCGCATCGATAGGGCGGGTCAGTTCGTAAGCACCATTTCACATTCGTCTATGCAAAACTACACTCTCGGCCCAGTAGTCAACACCAGGATCCATAAAAGGGATCGTGAGGGTAAAGAGATATTTAGCGTAGCCAAGTCCCTTCCAATGGAACCTTGGATGATACTTCCCATTTCGTTCTCGGCTAAGGATGTCCCAGCAAATGGACAGGCACACAGTGATCCGATGGTCATCACGCTATTGATTAAGAAGTGGGGAGTAAGAAGGATTCTCGTGGATAGCGGAAGTTCAGTCGAGGTGCTATTCTACGACACGTTCCGAAGAATGAAACTCTCAGACGACATGCTCGTCCCATCTACATATCGCATCTACGGCTTTAACGGCACAGTAACCATCCCAAAGGGGGAAATAACTTTGAGGGTTTCAGATGGTGGTGGCTACCTCGACACACTAACCACCTTTTGTGTAATCGACGTCGCCTCACCTTATGAGGCCATTATCGGGTGACCATGGATTGCTGGGATTAAGGGAGTAGCATCGGCGTACCATCAAAAGTTAAGATTCCCGACTTGCAAGGGAATAGAGGAAGTTGTGGGCGACTCCCAGGCGGCACGACAATGCATGAAAGTTGATATAGAAATAAATGAAGAACGACGAGATCGGCAAAGGCAAGAAAATAACAAAGATAATGAAGTGAAGGAGGAAAAAGAATTGGAGGAGGTGATTTCACAAGCGGTCCTGGCACACGAAACTCGAGAACAAGACCCTTTATAGCAATTAAAGGAAGCGTCCCAGTCAGGGAGACCAAATCAAACTTCTCGACAGTCGAGCCGACTAAAGAAGTAAACTTGGGAACGATAGAAGAACCCAAGATAGTGAGGATCGGGGAATTACTATCGGACGAACAAGAAAGTAAACTCACGATGCTATTAAAAGAAAACCTAGATGCATTCGCTTGGGAAGTGAATGATTTGGAGGGTATTGACCCGAAGGTCTGCTGTCACCACTTAAAAATTGATCTGAGGTTCAAACCGGTTAGACAAAAAATGAGGCGCGTCGCACCATAGTTACAAGCGGCGGTCAGGTCGAGCTGAAGAAGTTACAAGAATCCGGAATAATAAGGAAGTCCCACTACCCACAGTGGATATCTAACATGGTCGTGGTACCGAAAAAGAAAGGGAGAGTCAGAATATGTATTGATTTCAGCGACTTGAACAAGGCCTGCCCGAAGGACAGTTTCCCCCTTCCCAGCATAGATCAACTAGTAGAATCAATAGTGGGATACGAAGCGATGACCTTAATGGACGGATACATGGGCTACAACCAAATACCATTGGCGCCCGAGGACCAGGAACACACTTCCTTCTTCACACCAAGAGGATTGTATTGTTACACCAAGATGCCATTCGGACTTAGGAATTCCGGGGCTACGTACCAGAGATTGGTAGGCGACATGTTTGAAGACAAGATTCATGATACCATAGAAGTTTACGTGGACGAGATGTTAGTCAAGAGTCGGAAATCAAAAAGCCACGTCCGAGACCTTCGAGAGATTTTTCAGACAATGAGGAAACACAAAATGAAAATTAATCCGGCCAAGTGCGACTTATGGGTCATTTCGGGGAAATTCCTAGGCTACATCATCACCCCAGGGGAATAGAAGAAGATCCCGACAAGGTACGAGCCGTCCTTGAAATTCCATCCCCCGCAACGGTAAAAGATGTGCAGAAACTAAACGGTTGCATAGCCGCATTGGGGCGATTCGTATCACGGTCATCGGATAAATGCAAGGCATTTTACGACATCTTGAAGAAAGGAGAAAAATTCCGATGGACTGACGCCAGCGATGAGGCCTTTCAAAATATCAAGCTACATCTAGCTAGCCTCCCGGTTATTCAAAGGCCCGAGACGTCAGAAATTCTCACTTTATACTTAGGCGCGACACCCTATGCCATCAGTGCGGTATTGGTCAAAATAGAGATAGGCTTGGAGAAACCGGTATACTTCGCTAGCAAAACCTTAAGTCCGGCCGAGAAGAATTACACCAGAATGGAGCAAATGGTGCTTGCACTAGCCTTTGCTGCCTCTAAATTACGAACATATTTTCAAGCTCATCGAATACGGGTGCTCACCAAATCGCCTATCGAAGCGGTCTTGGATAGTGCTGGGCGATCGGGAAGAATCTCCAAGTGGGGAGCCATAATTAAACAATATGACGTGATATACGAGACAAGAACCGCGATCAATGGGCAGTAGTGGCCGATTTCTTGGAATATTTCCCCCTCAGTGATGAGGACGAGGTAGAAGATATACCGGGAATGGCAGAAGAACAAGAGGAGCCAGCGGACCTACTAGCCGTCAGTAGCTCCACACGATGGGAAGTATTTGTTGATGGGGCATCAAACAAAGACGGATCGGGTCTTGGGTTGGTGTTTACCACGCCAAAGGGAAGGAAAATCGTGCTTTCGTTCAGGTTAGAATTCAAGGCGACAAATAATGTCACCGAGTATGAGGCGGTGATCCATTCCTTAAGAATAATTGTGGAAATGAGGCTGCATGAGGTTCGATTGACTAGCGACTCACAGCTAGTGATCCAGCAAATTACGGGCCAATACGCTACGCATGACCCGGTGCTGCAAAAATATTGGGAGCTCGCCAAATTTTACATCAAGCAAATACCAGATATAAAATTCCGCCATATCTGCCGAAAGGATAACAGACACTCGGACGCTCTATCGTACATTTCCTCATAACTAGTAGACCCGAGCATCGAAGGGATACGTGTTATGAGGCTTCTTAACCCGTCTATCCCAGAAACACCAGACATACGGATCGAGTTGGCCGTTAGCACGGTCGAGAGATACAAAGAAGGCGACTGGAGAAAGCCAATACATCAATACTTAGAAATGGGTGATCTACCTAAGAGTAGGCCCGACATGAACAAGATCAAAAGAAAATCGGGCGCCTACAAATTAAGAGAAGGGATCTTATATCGGAAATATTACCTAGGACCAATCCTACGATGCTTAAGCAGGGAAGAAGGCCATATAATCCTACACGAGCTACACTATGGGGCGGCTGGAAATCACAGCTCGGGAAGAAGTTTGTCGGTTAATGCAAAAACGATGGGCTACTTTTGGATGTATATGAACAAGGACGCAAATAAAATGGCGAAAGCTTGCGAAGAGTGTCAGCGTTTTGGGAAGAAAATCCATGCTCCCGGCGTACCGTTAAACTCAATCATAAGTCCGTGGCCCTTCGCTAAATGGGGAGTGGACATTGTTGGGCCATTACATGTCGGAACGGGACAAAGGAAGTATTTGATCGTGGCCACTGACTATTTTGCCAAGTGGGTAGAGGCGGCGCCGTTAAGGCATATTCGGGACAAGGATGTTTTTAAGTTTATTTGGGAACATATCATTTGTCGCTTCGGGGTTCCGGCTGCAATCGTCTCTGATAATGGAAAACAACTACAGGGCGAGAATATTGATCTTCTATTCAACACTTACAACATCAGGAAGAGCAAAGCTACCCCGATTTACCCCCAGTGCAATGGGCAGGCCGAGATCACTAATAAGACAATCGCCGATAACATGAAGAAAAAACTGGACGGGGAATATGGCAACTGGTGCGAGGATCTATATAACGTCCTATGGGCATACATGACCACACGAAGGGAAGCTACGGGATTATCTCCATTCATGCTTACCTACGAAACCGAGGTGATTCTACCAACAGAGGGGATGATTCCTACCACAAGAACCGAAGCTTGGAGGCCAAACGTGTCATCCGATCTGATCTTGGCTAAACTCGACGACTTGGAAGAAACAAGAGAAATGGCGTTACAAAAAATGGAAAATTATCAAAGGAGGTTACAACGGGAATACAACAAGCGCGTTCGACCAAGAGAATTCCATCCCGGGCAGCAGGTATTGAAATTCCTGGCTGAATGGGAGCGCGACAAAAAAGGAGGAAAGCTAGCACCAAAGTGGGGTGGGCCATATATAATCTAATATAAGGCGGGCGAGGGATCATATCGACTACTGAGACTCGACGGAACAAGAGAGCTCAAACCATGGAACATCCGATTCCTGTAACTTTACCATCCTTGACAAGCGATGCGGAAAAACGGTAAGCAAATGTGTCCTATATCTCTGTGAAACCGTGAGGGGTATGGGATAGTGCATGAGCGACTAATGTTCATTCGTACTCGGGGAAATTCCAGTGTGGAAGTGCCAAGGTAACTTATACTCGAATGGTCATTCGTACTCGGGGCAAAGCCAGTGTGGAAGTGCCGAGGTGACTTACACTCGAATGGGCATTCGTACTCGGGGCAACTCCAGTGTGGAAGTGCCGAGGTTCCTTACAGTCGCCTGGCTATTCGAACTCGGGGCAGTGGCAGTGTGCAAGTGCCGAGGTATCCTAAAGGTTCTGGTGGTTGGAAACCAGTTCCAAAGGTTGTTTAGACACGAGGTCTACTCAGCTAGGTGGCCTACTTACATCTGAAAGGTCACCACCATCGCAAGTGGGCGTGTCCACTTGCCCGATATCGGTTGGTAGATAACCACTCGGGATTGTCGGGCCTAGAACTAGGATGACTGGTACCCTTATACTGAATCCAAAGAGATAGTGATGAGATACCCCAATCAGTACATGGCATAGGGCCCGATGACCCTCCTTGTTGGCTGTGTTCGACAGAAATGGTTAGAATACTGACTTACTTGAACAATGATTGCATGAATAACATATGAAACAAAGAAGAACTCGATTGCATCATGCGACTATTAAGAAAATACGGAAAGCGTCATGTGACCAAGCGAAACGAAGAGTCTAACGAAAATAAAGCAAACACCATCGGTGACGCAGCACCCCCATTAAAACAAACAAGCGAGGTAGCGGAAATTAAAAAGGGGAGAAGTGTTTAGAGCGATTTACAACCTGATGGAAGGGGCAACATAGTGACGCAGCACCACAAAAAGAAAGTTTAAGCCTTGGGAGGAGTCGCGCCGGCCTTCCTCTCCGCGACCTCGAGTCGCTTCTTCTCCACCCAGTCCATAATGCCAGCCTGAACCTTCTGATCTAACTCTTCCGCATGGGCGATGCGTTCATCCTTGAGTTGTTGGGTAATCTGGGAAGCGTTTTCCTCAGCTTCAGCTAACTTGGAGCCCAAATCGACCTCGGCCTATTTCAATCGGCGAACCTCCAGATCCAGCTCCCGAGAGCGTTGTTGCTCGGCTACAAGATCACAAAAATAGAATGTTATTCATCAGGTGCATTTTTGCAATAATAAACCGCAATCTAGATCTAAAAGAGAGGCCTCAACACATCGCCTAATACACCTGACAGGGAGGGTAACACCGACTGAAGCGACTCTACTGACTTGGACAACTCATCCTCGGCCCTGGATAACTTCATGGTTAATTCGTTATAATGTTGCTCGTTGAACTAGTTACTAGGGAAATACTTCTTATGCTCGGCCCAATCGTCCATTAACCGATTATGCGACTCTTGGAGCACTGCAAGCTGCGATCTACTCCACTCTAAATCTCCCATAACCTTATCAAATTAACTCACTCGGCCCAGTAAATCGCTATTAGCTCGCTCCACCACATCTTTATCTCTCAATATTCGTCGGCGGTCCTCGTGAAGGTCTCTATTTTGCAATTGCAGAGCGTCTACCCTTTGCTCCAAACTTGTGGCTAAAGCAGCCTTTTCAGCAGCAAGGCGCTGAGAAGACCCCAAGTGATCCCGTAAGTTGTCCATCTCGGCAGGATCATAATCAAACCGGCGACGTCGTTCTAACTCGTCCTCAAGTCTTTCAATCTCCTCAGTTTGACGGTCTATTTTGTCGTCTTTGTTTGCCATTCGTTGATGAAGATTTTCCACAAGATCCTTTTCAATATCCCATTTTCTCTTCATAATCCTAAACTTCGAAGTAGCGTCTATACCTATACTAGATACCTCGGCTAGGAATAAGGATACCCAACTCAGGATACTGGAACGATAAACTCAATCAACACAAGTTAAGAAGGATCATATACCTTGAGCGTCGGAAATATTGATCTCCAGCTCGTTCGCGCGACCCTTCTCATTCTGAAGTTGAAGTTGGAGAGATTCTATCAACTTCTTATCTCGAAGGTGATTGACAGCATCCAAGCGTACACGGTTCATAATCTAACACAAATAGTTTGACTCATAAGCGACACTACGAAAAAGAAATCGGAAGCGGAGCATAACCTTACAGAAACGACTTGCTCACCACAGTGTCAAGTGTCAGGGCGATGTCGCCATAACGAGGCACAACATTCAACATTTCCTCATCAGTATACTTCACAAAGTTGGAGGAAGTAAGCGCACCCAAGGAGTTCATGATCGGGCCAGAGACAGTAAAGGAAGTTTCAGCACTAGAAGACGATCCCTCAGTAATCCGGGACACACAAGTAAGCTCTACCGGTACATCAGTAACGATCTTATTTACGACGGGCGTCTCCGAGGGCTCCTGCTGGTCGCCCATACCTTGTTCATCGCCTTTGTTTCCCGACACATTCTCTCCAAACATCTCATCCTCATCGGAAAGATCAATGATGGGGCCCGTTTTCGGCGGTGGCTTAGCAATTTGCTTACCTCTACCAGGATTACGCCTCAGCGAAGTAGGGTCTACATCGCCTGCCTCATCATTATCGTGCCTTGGGTGTTTCTGCACAAGTGTCTCGTCAGAACATGTGAAGGCAAAAAACAGGGGCAAGTACATGTACTTATATGAAAATCATTATGTTTGTTACCTTCCCCTGGTCTTCCTCAACCTTGTGCCAGCACCTCTTTCCTAGACCCGATAGTTTTGGTGGAGCCGACCTGAGATTTTTAAACAACAACAAATGACTAACTGACGCCCGAAGCTAGCAAGATAAAAATCAAGAAAAGCGCATACCTTATCAGCCTTGTCATCATTAACCACCCAGAAAGAATAGGGCTCGACGGGAAAAGTATGCAACGGGAAGTCACCATGAAGGATCGGACCTCGGACTAGAAGAGGAACTCGGGGATAAATCGGGTCATTAGAATGACGGGCTCGATTGTTGGAACCCTGGCCGATGGGATCGGCATCCAGTATCATCCTTTCAACACCCTCGGGCATAGTTTTGACCCGATGAGGACTAGCAGCAAAACCGGCAAGATCTCCTAAGGTTGAAGTACCAGCTCGATAGTTGACAAAGAAATTGGAAACGGTATAATAAGGAGCGTCCTCGGGCTTGTAGGTCGACCATTCGGCGGTAGAACCACGACCATCGCGGCGATCCCTCCACTTGTTCATAATTCGAAAAGTATTGCCAGTCCATTGAGCTAAATCACGAGAAGGCCGAATCTGGGACAAAATCTCGTAATAAAATGGGATATCAGGTTTGTATAAATGAAGACGAAGGCCCAGCTCCAGTTGACCCAATCTCATGACCACCCAATCAGCCGATTGCTCGTGCTTCTTCATATCGGTTTTCTTCAAGATACCGTTTCGGCCCGAGAGAAAGGTCACTTCATAATTTTGAAGATCGTACTTCTCCTTCAGCTGCTCAATGAACTCTTCATCAGAGAGATCCTTCACCCTTTTCTCGGACCTGCACGAAATAGAAGAAGAGTTATCAGCAAAAATAGATTTTATCGCGCGATCATCATACCTAGAAGGACTTTCAAGCAAAAACATAGAAGCAAGCGGAGGAGCATCAAACTTGGAAAAAACATCGTCAACAGACATTTTCTCAGTCATGGAAGGATAAGAAGCCATTAATGGAGATAATGCAAAGCTCGGTTTCCAAAAAAGCTGAGGCGACAACAGCTACTGTCACGATTGAGGAAGAGGAGATGAAGGAAGAAAAATAAGAAAGCTAGAGTTTTTAAGCGCAAAGTAACGAAGAAATGCTGAAGAAAAGGTTGCAATGGCGGAAGTAAGAAGTGGAGAAGAAGAAGGAAAATAAAAAATCAGTGGGCTATTTAAAGAGAGCAAAATGAAACCGATGGCAGCGGTTACAGGTAATAAAGTGGGGATAGTGGGGCGCTGCATGGCGAGATCTGCGGCATGGACGAGGACGTGGCGGTTGAAACGACTTTCTTCCACTCGTGTCTGCTACACGAGCAAAAGAAGGGGCATAAATGTAGGTGTAAATTATCTACAGATCCAGGTAGCAACATCCTAGAACCGGTGTACCCAAATACGAAAAGACGCGAAGTATAGAGCGAAGATTATCGGGCGCGAGATTTAAGGAGCCACGTGGATCGGGCGTAATAATGTCGGACAAGACTTGACCCAGACTTCTGATAAAGCTGACAGGATAAGGCGTGGCGGGTCAAACGAGGAACGATGGTCAAACGAATAAAGAAGAGCGTGATGATAATCCTCCCATCTTAATGTGTATGTTTCTAGTGTGTCTTATTTTTAGTCATCTGTTTTAGGGATTTGTATGATATCGGCGCGGGAGATTTTGGCAAAAGATCTCCATTTGATGGTCAAAAGATCTCCATTTTAAGTGGTCTCATATTCCATTGCCTTGGGGAGCTGTTTGTGGCCATTACCTCTTGGGACTGTCCATGAGTCGTACATTTATTCAATAATTTAGTTACATAATTACATGGTTACTTGGTTGGGTATAATTGTATACATAGCCTACGAGGATATCGAATTATAAAAAACACCATCTTTTGGGACTGAATGGCTTAACGTCTTGGTGACATATTCTGCAATTCTGAGGCATGTATGTTTGAATTTCGTTTCTTAATTTTACTGGCAATCCAGTAACAAAGTGCTTGGTATTCAACTATCCTGCTGGCTTATTCAAACTTGAATCTGTGTTAGATTATGAGAGTTATCTATGAAGCCAAAAAGGTAAAAATGGTTGAATTTCTTAATATGAGCCGTATTTTATAGACTAAATGATCTTAGGATATTTTCTTCAGTTATGTTATTGAATTAATGGTGAAATTGGGATGTGATGATCATTACGCAGCTTTATGCCAGTTCTGCTTCAAAAAATACTTGATAGAGAGAGATGAAATATGTCTGAGCTTAGTTTTGTTTATCTTTTTATGGATGGATTTGTATGAAATATTTATGAAGATTTATTAGTACTAATTGAGCAGAGCCTATGATGATGCTATCAAATTGTTGAGATGTAGTGGAACTGAGAACCTGTTTTCAGGGAGAACCCCATGGGGAAATTATATCCGTATAACAATAATGGATTTAACTGAGGCCATATTGCATTTTCATACTCATTTGGCATGGTTTTTTTTTTTTTAATGAGTTTTAGCTCTTTGTAATCGTTTGGTTTACTCCTGTATCTGTTTTCCGGTAAGTTCTGACATGAGCTTCTTCTTTTGTGAACGAGTCCGGATCTAAGTCTAAATTCTTGGACTGTATTAGTTAAGGTTTCTCCTTCGTATTTCATGTTTGTATTTTGATTTGAGGTTGAATGATTACTCCTGATGTGGAAGCAAACCCAAAAGATAGGAAGTGTCGTATGACACTCTTAAACACAGCAGCTTGATTTCCTTTCTTCCTATTAAACCAAGAAACTTCTATCGACATTTTCCTTTGTAAAATTGATGTTTGTATTCACTGTGCATGATGATGTTCTTCCCATCTTAATGTGTATGTTTCTGGTGTATCTGATTTTTAGTGATCTGTTTAGGGACTTGTATGATATCGGCGGGGGAGATTTTGGCAAAAATTCTCTCTTTCATAGATTGGAGCAAACCAGTTATGTTTGTAAAATCCATTTGTAAACGTCGTACAAAAAACTTGAGATGTTGATGGTTGAAAGATCTCCATTTCAGGTGGTCTCATATTCCATTGCCTTGGGGAGCTGCGTTGTGGCCATTACCTCTTGGGACTGGCCATGAGACATACATTTATTCAATAGTTTGTTTACATAGTTACATGGTTCGGTATATAAATCCTAAGAGGATATAGTATTATAAAGAACACCATCTTTTGGGACTGAATGTCTTAAAGCCTTGGTGACATATTCTGCAATTCTTAGGCTTCTTTGTTTTAATTTCGTTGTTGATACTCGCTTATTTTGATGCTTTTACTTCTAAAATTTCTGTCTGTATTTTTAACTATGATTTTACTTTTTATTATGATTACATGTTTAAATTTTAGTCTATAATCATAAATGGCTATGATTATAAAGATTAATGATCAGTGTGTTAATTGAGATGCCTATGATGATGTCATCTAATTAGTTGAGGTGGAACTGAGACCCTGTTTACAGGGAGAACCCTTTGGAGAAACTATATTCGCATGACAATAATGGATCTAACTGAGGCACTATGGCATTTTTAACACTGTTTGGCCTGGCCTGTAGTTCTTTTTTTGTTGAGTTTATGCTACATCTTGGTAATTTTTTAATTTGCTTCTGTGTAGCTTGTTTTGAGTTTCAACTTTCAACTGTTATTTTTGTCCTGTTAACTTGTGTGTTCGGATAATTGGTGGACATGAAGACTGAAAGAACTCGTAGAGTGCGTGTTGTCTGGCAGAATTCGTAAGCCCAGACTTTAATAACAACACCACATTTTCCCCTAGTTTTGTTTATCATTTTTTTTTAATAGATGTGTGTATGCAATTTTCACAAGGATTTATGAGACTGTTAGTTATCCCATTTGTTGAGTTTAGGGGAACTCAGACCATACATGAAGGCACTCTCCAACAAGGAAAGATGAAATCTGTAACCATCTTCGCATTTTGGACCTTACCAACAGCAAGACAACTCGTCTTTGAAGAATTCGTTTGCAAACTAGAAGCAACATTAAAGGAATTGTTCCATTGCATTTCATTGCTCCATTGATCAAAAGTTGCAAGCATTTGGGTTTACTTTAGATCGTATGTTCACATAGATTGGGCGATACCGAATTGGATAGATTTAATCACCAAGGGATTGAGGGCTGGAAAATTATCTTCCATAGGCAATGTTTTCACTTGGACGGTCTAGAACTATCGAAACGATTTGATATTTATTCAATGGAAATGCTACTACTAGTGTTAGAATGTTGAAACTCTCAAATTGGGCTCAGTTTTTTTTTGTAAATTAACCTTTACTTGTGGGGGGATTTTCTCGGGTTTGATGAGAATGGTCATTATGAGAAGGTGCAGAGAAGCAGAAGCTGTTGCTAAACAGTCTAGATCTGTTATTAGAATTGGTAGAATCATTGAAATTAGTAGTAGTTCCTCACTGACATGACCTCTAAATTGAATACTGATGGTACTGTAAAAAACCAAGTTATTCTTTTTCTTATTGTATTGGTTACTCTTTGTTGTTCTAAATCAATGCTTGGAATTATCTTAACTATAACCATATTGCTGCACATTGTCGACTTTCACATTGACATCTAGGCTTTGGCAACCTTCCTCTGCTTTTACAACCAAACCAATCAAATTTTTGAAATCCCCTTTGTCAACAACCAGAATACCCATTTCTTCTGCCCTAGTAGAAACCCGTGTCTTGTAGTCAATGGTAAATATCCAACAAGGGTAAAAAAGTAAAAAACAGGTTTAAATAACATAGATGCCAAAACCCTTAAAATCTTATCTCATTCCAGTCCCAAATGAGTCAAAACTACACCTTCTGAGATCTGCGCCGCAGAAGAAGAAAAATGAAATAGATTTAAGAAGTTTGAAGAAGATATGGAAGAGGAAGAAGAAGAAGATGGTGTATTAAGAAAAAGAAGAAGAGTAGTTATTAATTCTAAAAAGTTGTTTCAGTTGAGTGATCCAAATTCAGATTCACAAGAGTTGATTTGGTATGAGCGGTTTCGGAAAAGGGGTTTTCATAAGGTTATGCAGATGGTTTGTGGGTGGGAAACTTACTCCAATCAGGCTTAATGATTTAGAGAACAAAGTTGATTCCACTGGAGATAGGGTTAGTAACTTTGCTATATTTTGAATTTTGGTTTTTACTTGAATTAGGGATTTGTCTGGTTCTTGCAACTCTGATTTTGTTATACTCTGATTCTTGGATTCAATTTTAAGATTATTGGTTTCGTTTTGCTGTTTTGGTCTTTCACCATTTTCACCTTTATGTTATCTGAGATGAATGAATTCCATTGAGTATTAGCCTGACCTGTCTGTGACTTTTGTGCAGCAAGGACAACCCTGACGTAGATTCATTTTCTACCACAAATTGAGCATCCTCCTGTTTTCTGTTGTCTTCTCCATATATGATTTACTACCCAGCTTAAGCATCCCTTCCTTATCACTCTGGTTACCAACAAAAGTTGGATGAAGTTTTGGTACAACACTAAAGAACTCTTGGGGAAAGAGGCCGGAAGATAATCAGAATCTCATAGCTGATGGATGGCCAACAGATCCAGTAAATTGCATGCGCAGAACTCACCTTAATTGATTAGTGTTATCCATTCTGCAATAGATTAGACATGCATGATTATCTGTGCATTTGCTTTGAAGCTTCCTTAGGCTTATTTTAGCACTGAACAAATATTGTGCAGTGAGCCACAGCATCGTTCTCCTTTTAACCGATTGCTAAATTGCTCGTTTTAGTTTTATGTGTTGTTGGTTGTCATGGTCTAGCTAGAACACAAGTGAACAGCTATAGTTACTCGCTAAATTGTTGTGGTTTATTTTTACTTGTATTGTCTGTGGGATATGGCTTGTAGAAGTTCCAAATTTGTGTAACATAATTATCACATGTAGGCATTTGGTGATATCTTTTTTCCTTTCTAATGTGTTTGTAGGTTCTGGAAGAAGCTAATCATAAACCGGAAGAGATATAACTAAAGGTTATTAGGGTCCACGTCGCAAAAGGGAGCTCTAAGGCCAAGTCATTGATCCTAACGCTAAAGCAGAAGTGGGAAGCAAAAAGCAGTATAGCACAATTGAAACAAAAGGTGGATAACTTTTGCTAGCTAAATTGGTAAATATACTTTGATGTTAATATCTTAATTGCAAGAGCTTTCACAATACAAAGTCATAGACTACAGGGAAATTGGTGACATCTCTTGGAAACCTAGCTAATATAAGATTTGCTTAGTAGTTTTTCTAATTTGAACATTTTGTGCATCTTTTGCCTATCCCGTCTAAGAAATCAGTTTGATTACTATTTTCTCCTTTTGTAAGCACTACTGAGTAATGATTTTTTAAATGTGATTCCCAATGTGCCATAGTCTTATTCTTTTGGCTCTTTACTAGTATAATCGAATATGTTGATCCCAGTGATCTTTATACGACTATTTATTAGTTTTAAAATGGTATTTTGCTGGTTTTCGGTTTCGTACTAATTTTGCAACTGGAAAGTTCTTGCATATCATCTAACTTTCTTTGGCAGATGTTTTTGGCTAACCTAATGTTAATGTTAGTGGTAATAAATTGTATTGATTATTGCTGCAACCTGATCTTATTCAATTAACCTATAGGTGTTGGACGATTTTCTCCGTGGTTCCATCGAGTCTTCAGACTTTAAGGCTACTGAATACCTGCATGGAGATATCCAGATCAGTGGAGGAAAACTAGACTCTCCACCCAATTCGATGAAAAAGAAGTTGTCGAAGCATGTTTCCAGAAGAAGAGCTGCACCAAAAGGCCCCACTGGTTCAATCTACCGTCTAGTAACTTCTAAATCCTTGTTCCCGGTCATGATCGTTGTCTGGATATGGGTGTGCTACAACAATTTGGAAAAGGCTGCTGGGTTGAGCAGGTTTCTCGTGTCACTTGTGCTAGTATGGAACACAGCCTCAGTATACAAACCAACCTTATGAGATGGGTTTTCAATAGTTTGACTTAGTGTGTGGGGTCGTTTAGTGTGGCTGGTGGTGGTATAACAGAAACTTCTGGATCAACAATTTAAATCTTGGTCATGAAGCATTTATTCATTTTGAGTATTCCACAATTAGCTTCAGGTTCCATAAAGTCTTAATACAACTAGTTTGCAAATTAGCTTCAGGTTCCAGACAAGGTGAACTGGAAATTAAGAAAGTACGGTTTTTAAATCTAGGGCATGCTTTCTTAATTTCATCTAGCAACTCAACATTAAACATGTACCATAAAATGTTGGAGGTTTTTATAGTATGCATACCAATTTTTTTCTCCCGCATACATGCTTAGCAAAGTTAATGCCTAAATACAGGTTTTGAGGGGGACTTCTTCAGCCGGTGAATTGACCCCTTTCACTGTGTTTACAAGCAAGTGTTTAATTTGGAAGTCCATTATTTAGTCAGGTTAGCTTGCCTACTGTGTCCAATGGACCAGATCTGGGTTAAGTGACAAGCTCTCTTGACATTTCAGCGAGGCTTGTTAATTTTTATTGCTCTGATATTTTCCATATCAAGATTCATCAAAAATTTGATAAAAATCAGTTCAGTCTAAGACTCAGGTGATCATCCTACAGAGGTTTCCTTCAAGTGCGTCTGGTACGGTAAATATTAATGAACTACTAGACCCAGCTTATAGTACTTGCTAATATTGGCCCTGGCACCTGGCCCAGTTCAGGTTAGGCTTTAGGGTTTAGAAAAAGGACCACTATATAACCTTAGGAACCACTTTCACCTCAACAAACAAAAAACCTCGCCGCCTCCACCACTCCTTTCTATCTCTCCATTTGGATCTACTAATCTTTCTGTTCAAATTTCTGCTCTGCAAAATGATCATAGAGATGAATCAGATCAAGAAAATCACTACATTACATGTACAATATCATCTATTTTCTCACAATGATCTTTCCTCTCAAAACCATTTCTATGGTTTTCACTACTAGTGAAACAAATAGGTGGTCTTCATCTTCCGTATCTTCAAGTTGATCCTCCATTTCTAGTTACAGATGGTGAGGTTGAAGACTCAGGGTTATGGGTTATGGGTCTCTCCGCTACTGCCTATCAGTAGTATACATTGGCAGCAGAAATTTTTGTAGAAAATTTTGAGATCTGTGGTAAACAGGATCGGAACTATGTTATAGATTCCAAACACGGGTGCAAGGAAATTGCATGTTTGTTATTTCAACTAGCGAGGTTGAGAACAGATATACCGTTGCAAACTCCATTTTTATATTCCGAGTTGGTTATTGACTGCGGTATATGGAAATGTTAACCAAACGAATTCAAACTGACGGTTAACCCTCCTCATAGCCAGAGTCCGTGGATTTCCTTAAATCCACCAGTCCTAGAAGGTTTACCCGAAAATTTGTAGTTATAAGTTTTCAAATCATGGCAGATGTTGATTAAGAACCAGCTTTCCAAATGTTAACCCAAGTCTTCATTAGTGAAGTCTAATTTTTTTGCTATTTATTTTTGCTTACCTTAACGAGACAGATAGACAAACAGTCCTTGGAAAGATAGATTTCCACAACTCTAGCGAGACTAGAGGGTACGACCGAGTATGGTAATCAATCTATTGTTTCAATGTGGAAATGTCCTTCCGGATAGTACAACATGAACTTGTTGAGCTACTGCGGTCATCTAGAGTATGGTAATCATTGATACCTGGAATGGTTGTCATTACATTACATGAATTACTGTCTCCTTACCAATTTCCCAATGAAAAATAACACTGGATTTAGTCATCTAGAGTCACGCTGTTGCTGGTGCATCAAATGCGGGCATATTTATGGCAGCACAGGGTGCATATCAAAGAAGTTTGGAGTGTAAGTATCCTAGAAACCTAAACCTAATTTTATCTCACTCCAGACCCAAATTGAGATCTCAAACTCTACTTCATAGTGAAATGTAAAAAGTCCGCCATCCAGAGACGATTTCTAAATCAAGAAAAAAACAAGATATGGAAGAAGGTAGTGTGACAATTGAAGTTACTAAATCAAAGAATCACAAGAAGAAGAAGAAGAAAAGGGAAAAGAAATATGTGTTAGATTTGGATAATCCATCAGTTTTAGCGGAGTCGGAATTAGGGTTTTCATATAGTTGCATCTTCGAGGAATAGAGATAGAAGTGGGAAGTTGATCCAAGCCATCAGGAGCTGCTGGAAGAAATTATTGGATGGTGGCTTTAGTTGTTAGCATACCTCTTGGACGGTGGCTTTAGTTGGTAGCACATGGTTTATGGGAGAGTTCAAAACCATGTTAAACTATAAAATGACCATCTGAAAAATATTGGTTGGTGGAAGAGTTACCTAGCTTTGCCTTTCCCACTTGTAAATTCATGCATTCAAACAAGGTAGGTCTTTGATTCCTAGTTTGAAGGCTAAGGAAGTCCGATTGTAGGTTAGTCATAGTGTGTAGGCTAAGGAAGTAGAACTCAATTTGGAATTGGTCACTTAGATGTTAAGTTATATCTCTAACTAACTAGTATAAATAGGGGTCCTTGGTAGTGTTTATGAGACAATCCAACCTAGAATAGTAGTAAATCCTTGTGCTTAGGATTTTGGTCTCTTTGGTAGGGAGGGTTGAGTGCTACCGTGTAGGTCAATATCGGTGTGAGAGAAAAACTTGTAGAGAGAGGATTTTGGTGTTCTAGTGTGTCGGGTTTAGGGATTTGCCCTAAATCACGTTTCTAGACGGTTTCCATGTTTCTCCTCTGTTACTAGCTGCAGCGTAGACGGTGTAGAAGAGAAGACATGAGGCTGGTTTGAGGAATGGTTAGAGAATCGGTTTCTATGGTTTCTTCGATGGTGTTCTTGGGTATATCTTGTTAACTCTTTGGTTCTTGTCTTGGGTTGCGGAAAGAGCATGTAATGGTCTTTGTTTTAATGGAAGTTTTTCTGGTGGTGTTGGCCGTGGATGTAGCCTGTAAAGGTGAACCACATATATCTTGTGTTGTGGTTGTGTGTTTCTTTATCTTATGTCTCTCTCTTATTATTTCTCCCATGTTTGGTTCAAATCACCAATCGCCCTTTGTGATCCTGTAATTCCGCTGCGCTCGGGGTGCCAATTTCCCCAACAGAAATGTGTGTTGGATTTGGATAAATCGATAAAGGAACCCATCTACAAGAGAGCAGCTGAATCAAATTTACATACTAATTGGGGACCACCAAGGATATACGAATTTCAATTTCAAATTTGTAAGGAGATTCATCTTCATTCTGCTTTTTAATTGATTACTTCATTAAGCTTTATGTTGTCTGGATGTTGCATTGTTGCTAGATTTAGTATCATTGATAACTTAGAGTTGGATTTTAATTTGGTCAATAGCTTTGAATTGTGGATGGAGATTGATAAATCAGGCTTATACTCATACATGAATGGATCGTGTTGTGAATTTTCCTTTAGCTATTGGAACCAACTGTGAAGAGATTATGATGAATGAAAGTTCAAATCCAACTTTGCTGAAAACAAGACCGTATTCCTCTCTAAATTTGTTTACTGAAGTTGTACGATCTTTTGATTCACAAGAAGAGTTGGCAGGCAAAAGGTTTGGGCAGCACCAGCTGGTGCATTAGTAAACCGCTTCTCTTGGGGTCTCAACATGCCACGAAGCAAAGGACACTATCTCATAAAGTATTTAAAATGGCTACAGTACAGCAGCATATTTCTGGTAACTTCCGGATATGGAGATAACCAAATATTGTTGACCCCGTAAGTATACAATGTTCATTTTTGCATACTCACAGTTTTTTCATTTTAAGCTTATATATGTTAGCTTATATATTTTTGCATACTTTTTGCTGCTTTAATTATGTTTTCTCATTTTTGTCCACTTATTATTGTTTCTCATTTTAGTCAATCTACATCTATCTAAATAAAACATATTTTCCTTAGATTAAGATTGACATTAGTTTGCATCAAGGTTTAGGGGATATATTGATGATGAACTTGTGTTATCCATTACATATATGACTAGATTATTAGGACATCCCTTCAGCATAGCATATGTCAGTTAAAAGACCTTTCGGATATAATACCAACAAACAAGAATAGCTGGATAGAAAACGAACTTTGTTCGGCTACAACTTAATTTCATCAGCACCATTGGTGCACGAATTCAGTTTGTAACTCTGGTTCAAATCATGGTTTGGTTTTCCAAATTAGAACGACAAAACCTCCAAAGTGATTCCGATAGTTCCCAAAACCTGAAAACAAGAAACGTGTCATCTTCAGTCTTTTGAAGGAAATTCTGTGATTCTGTCCATTCAAAGCGTTCTGTACTCTGGTGATATTGACAAAAACATACCAGGGATTGTATGAACAGGTATACCATAGCTGTTTATTTCCTGCAGTTGAGTATTGATTTGTTTTTTTTTTTGGCCCTAGGTGTCTTTACATTGACTTGAACTAAGTTTTGGCCAGAGCTAGATAGTACCTGTCCCTCTAGGCAATCAATTCACCATCACCAAATTTTCTCGTGGAAGAAAACAAGGTAGTGAAAACCAAAGAAGCGCTTGATTGGCTTGTTTGTGCTGGAAGAGAGTTTTTGGATTCCCTGCACTGCTCCATTAGAGTCTAAATCTAGTTCACTTAGTTAAAGCACTATATTTGTCTATTGATGTTCGACTTGGAGGCTTGAATTTGTAGTGTCACTGAGATGGTAATAACACCCAATCATTTGAGAATCAATATGGCCATATTCTTTCCAACCTCATTTTATCAATTCAGATGGATATCTTGCTTTAGATTCCTGAGGTTTATATTTCATATACTCTGAGAAGGATATTCGGTTGTTTGTCTCTGAGTTTTATCTTTATCCTTGGATATCAAATCATTTTTGTGGTAGTTTTTTTTGTTCTTTTCAAATTCTCGTTAGTGATGTTAGTTTGTTTCTTGTTAACATTAGAATTCCTGTCAGAGGTTTGTATAACTGAACTTATAATTACACAGGTTCCCTTCTTTTGGTGAGAGGAAAGAGAACACCTCTAGTAGCTTTAGTCGCCATTGAAGACTATTCTCTCGGTTGTTCTATTGAGTCTTCAGACTTTTAAGGCTGCGAAAGACCTTCATGAAGATGGTAATTGGGTAATTGTCCTCCTCCGTCTGTGCAGCCTACTACAGCCCTAGGTCCTCCTTGGGAGAATAACTGACAGAGAGTCCCAGAAAATAATAATAAAAAGGTTGGAACAAGTCTTCCTCGGGCATAGTAACTTGAAACACCCATTTCCCTTGCTTCTTCAATGACCATGAAATGTGTAGGGGGGATGACATTGGCTGCCTTCTTCTTCAGCTCCACCGTCACAACTCCTTGTTCAGCCTGCTCCGCCGTCTGTAAATCATCTGCTATAACTAGCTCAGCTATAACCATCTACTGCACATTGTCTACTTTCACAGTAGTATCATCTATAGAGTTGTTTCTTATTACATCTTCTTCTCCAGTTCATGAATTACTGTCTACTTTCATATTTTCTTGAAAATCATATATCCTCAAAGCCTCGGGTAATATTGTCGGTTGCTTGGTTGACCATAGCCATAGGAGTTGCGCGCCCTTGCCTGGTAGTCAATGGTAAATCAAACTTCTATACCAAAAAAAAAAAAATGGTAAATCAAACTAGAGTAAAGTAGTAAAAATTGGGTGTATAATTATCCTAAAACCTTAACCCCACATTTATCTCATTCGGAAACCACTGTCTTTCCCTTGTTTCGTTAATGACCATGGAACGAACGTGCAGGGGAACAACTGCTTTCTTCTTCTTCTTTGGCGCCGCCAACATAACTCCTTGTTGTAGCTTAACTATAACTACCATCTTCTGCACACTGTCCACTTTCACAACCTTTGCTAGCTAGATCATCTTTTTGGAATAAAATGGTGCAAATAAGCAAGGAAACAAAAATTGATTTAACATAGGAGTTGCCCTTATCTGGTAGTCATTGGTGAATATCAAAAACAAGAAAAACTGGGGTGTAATTATCCTTAAAACCCTACATACTCCTTTTAACTATCAGTAATATCACAATTCACATTCCAAAAAATGATATGTATTCCCTTCTCAGATGCAGATCTGCCGTTTGTGGCGGCTCAAAAATGAAATTCCATTAGAAAATCCAGATTGAGAGATCACCAAAATACACACTTAAAGACGATCTGTAGATTAAGGAAAGGAAGATCAAGAATCAAGAAGAAGATATAGAAGATGAAGAAGAAGAAGAAGAAAGGTATAAATACAGAGAATCACAGGAAGAAGAAGAAAAGCAAAAGCAAAAAAAAAAAAAAAAAAATGGTTTGATTAGGATAATACAGATCGGTATGAGCGGACTCGGAATTGGGGTTTTCATATGCTGTGATTAGGTTACCGTTTTATAGCTCTTTTGTGGTTTCCATTTTTGTTTACGTAGGACTCTTATGTCCAGCATGGAAAGAGTTCAAATTTAGGTGATTCTTCTTCGTTATTAATGGCTCCAGTTATTTGATTTTGCAGGGGAGGAGTACTATAATTTAGATCTGATCTTAATGCATTTCCAAATTGCTTGTCTTAAAACTTTTTTATTTGCTGGTAGTCTTGATGTGATGTGCCAACAGTTCGTTATGCGCTTAAATGATATGGTTACTGTTAGTTATATCTCTATATGGCTCTAGAGGTTCTAAATTTATCTAGTGATGATCATCTAAGGGATAGAGGTTCTGAAAATTCGTATAATTATTGCATGCGAGTCTTTTGTGATATCTAAGTATCTTTGTAATTTGTATGTAGGCTCAAGGAGAATCTAAATATAACAAAGTCGTGAAATGGGCATTAAGGACAAGTCATTGAGGCTCATGCTAAACCAGAAGCGGAGAACATGCAAGTAGAAGGAAGAACAAGCAATGAAACAACCCAATTCAAACAAGCATGTCATGAATTCACAAAGATGCTTAATGATTAGCAGGTGAAGATTGCATGCTAATATTACTTTGACGCTAATATATCTTATGCTCGGGTGCTTTCTGTAAAAAGTTTGGCTGAAAAACAAAGTCTTACCAACAGACTACGACAGGGGAACTGTTGACCTCTCTTAGTAATTTCCCTGTTCATCTTTTGCCTATCCCTTTTATAGAATCAGTTAGATAACTCTGGTGTGGTTCAAAATGTATCATAGTTGATACTTGTCCTTGAAGGCTCTATACAGGTATAGTCGAATGTGTTGATGTTACTGTCCTTAACGAAGACTATTAAATAGTTTCAATTTTCAATTGGTATTTTTTTTGTTTTTAGTCATTAACTAATTTTGCATATGTTGTACATTGACAAAAACATATTAGGAATTGATTTGTTTATTTGGCCCTAGGTGTTTTTACATTGGCCTCCCTCTAGTCAATCAATTCACCATCACCAAATTTCCTCGTGGAAGAAAACAAGGTAGTGAAAAACCATAGGAAAGCTTGATTAACTTTATTAGCGGAAGAGACTTTTTGGATTCCCTCCACCATCCATTGGAGTCTAAAATTCTAATTTACTTATCTCCATCTATTTTTGTTCGACCTGAAAGCTTGAATTTTGTTGTGTCACCAAGGTGGAAGTAAAACCAGAGTTTTTCTTTTTTCGAGAATAGTATGACCATATTCTTTCTAACTTTTTTTTTTTGCTATTCAATTTACTAGGAAACATGTCTCGATGGAGGACAAGTCATTGAGGCTAATGATATATAGCAGAAGCGGTGAAGCATATTAGTAAAACAACAACCACAGGAAATAGCACAATTCAAACAAACATGTTGTATAATGACAAAAATGCTTAATGCTGTCTTAGCAGGTGAAGATTTTCTGCTAATATTACTTTGATGTTAATATTTTTCTATGAGAGCTTTCTGAAAGAACTTAGGTTGAAAAACGAAGTCATATGCACATGAATCACATCTTGTTTTTCTTGGAAAACTTGAAATTACGAGGGATTAGATCCCAACTTGTGGATAATAGTCTAGCACACCTATTGCTATTGGTATATTACATTTCCTGATAGTTTGCTTACATATCCGTGTTTCTAATGTCTGATACAATGTTATGGTTCTACCAAGATAAACCCATCTGTGCATATGAACGTCTTTGAACACTTGTGTCCACTGCATTCCCTTGCCGTTTCCATGGGATTTTGATTAGTGGTGGTCTGTGAATCAAATAAAGTTAAACGTGAGGATTGAAGAAGGTATCTCCGTATCTGTGAACTGTTATCAACTACATTGGTGCTAGACACTCAATTACCCTTGCCATTTATGGATATTTTGTTTCACCTGGTTAATATGGTTTGGATGTTCATATTTTCAAGTTTTCTAACCTAGTTTTGAGGTATGACCATGCTGAAAAGCAACTTGTGACCATTTTGCTTTCCCTAAAGTGCTCATAGTTACCGATATGCTTTTTGGCTTACTTGTTGATGACTACTACTATAGGTACTTGTAGTTTCCATTTTGATGTTTTCGGACCAGTAATAAAGTTACTTCTAGATTACATTTCTGTTCAAAATAAGTAATATTGATTACTGGAGGAACCTGATTTTATTTTAATCAACATGTAGGTGTTGGAGGATCTATTATCACCAGACTCGGACGTCAAAGAAGAGGTATTATAAGCATTGGGAATTTATTTGTCTGTTGCGTGTTAGTTTATTTTTGGAGTTCCCGCCAGAGGTTTGCATAACTGGACTTACGATTACTCAGGTTCCGTTCTCATGGTGAGAGTAAATAGAAGACCTCTATTTGCAGTACCTGCCGCTAAAGACTATTTTCTCTGTGGTAAGTGGTGGGCACGAAAGATTGAAAGTTGGGTACTTCTTGAACTAGCTATCTACTCCATGCCAACAACTTCGCACCTGCTGTACACAACGTTCCCAATCTGGAATGTCTTTTGCCGTATGCTGCACATATTTTTGTAGATAAAAAAACATATCAATTGCAGTCAATGTTAGCTATAATCCGTTTCGTGTGTACAATAATAGGTGTTCATGTAACCAATTAGTAATCCATGCCGAAAAGGGTGAATAATAGTTACCACATCTTATTTTCACTACACCATATGAAGGATTTTCTCATAGGAAAAAAGTGTTACCAAAAAATACAAGCTAATTTCCCTAACTAAGAAAAATAGTTATGGATAGGCCATTATATAATTTGTTAGTATTTTATCTAACTCTTTTAATCCATTAGGAAAATTAAATAGGCTAACACATTGTTTCCATTACAATTTTTATCCTAACTATTTACATTTTACACTTCATATTTACTTTGTAATGTAAATTTTGTGTTATAACCATTGCTAACTCTTTCTATTACTATTAAAATGACCACTAAAGAGATGGCAAGTGTCTAGTTTTCCAAAATTCAGTAACACCTTTACTCCATTAGAAAATTGTTATATTTTAATATAAAAAAAAGCCCTTTCAGGTGATCCCGGACTGGGATTTCACCTGAGAATGCCAGGTTCCGGTCACCTGAGAATGCCAGGTTCCGGTCACCTGAGAATGCCAGAAGTATATTCTCAAATTCGAACTATGAAACTGCAAATTTATAATCATTCTTGTTTGTGAAATTACAGTACATTCATATATTCATATTCATATCCAGTGAATTTATGCAACCATTCACTAAAATAGAAGGTTGATACATTAGGGAAAAGATAATGAACAACCTACTTTTATCAGTGTAATCCTATCTACAGGTTACATCATGCAATAATAAATCAAAGTACTACATGACCGCTCGGATGGTGGGTGTGCAACACTTGAGTCTCCATGTGATCCCTGTGTTCAAACATTAAGTAGACATACAATTACAATCAATGTTAACAAGATGGACATATCCGGTACACAACACTGATGTAAGACAGAATAAGGCCAAGGAAAAGCTGAATAGGGTCTTACCGTATACTGGCAGCTGAAATGCCGTATCCTTGGTAATCTTTATGCACAGGAAGTTTTCCCTGAAATTAGCAAGCAGTAAATAGCTTGGTAACTACAGTGTCCCAAACATGCAGCTAAGACTAATTAGCATGGGCATAAGTACCCAAATTAATATACAAAGCGCAAGATGGTACCTTAGATATCTGATAGAACCAGGAATTAGCATAGCAATTTGCAAGCCGTGGGAATATGGATTTCTTCATCGAAGACAACAAGGTTTGCGATATCAAGAATTCCTGACTTGTCAACATAAACATGATAAATCTTTTAAATATGATATTCTGCATAGACTGAGACTGAGTAGTTGATTCGAATTAAAATAATGTATCTTACCTTCTGCCTTAAAATCTTAACAGACTCCCATAAAGGATCAAAATATTTAGCAGAGTGCTGCAATCATTTATTCGCCAGCTTTTTAATTTTAAGTACACCTTGTCCTGCAGTCACACATGTTTTAGAGAGCCCAATATCTCGGATAAACTAAAACTAACTCACTAGTAAAAGTAAAATGATCAGTTAGCAAATTGATACAAACTGTAGGAGCAACAAGAATTCCTTACTAGTATTTGTAAATATATGTGTTTTGACTCACGACCATAAGCAAATACCGGAAGCTTCTTTAGATAATTCAGGAGCACCTATGTAACAAAAATGATCATAGCCCAAGAACATTGTGCAGGTATCCAGATATCTAAGCGAGATAATTTAACTCACTCTTTCCTACATCTTTGAGCAAGAAAGTAAATATATGTTGGGTAACTTGATTTTTGCTTTGCATCCAGGTGAACATAACCAGCAAGAGACATCATTGTTCAAACATAATCGGTTAAGTAACACTATAAGCAAACAGAATCGGTTAAGTAACATTATAAGCAATTGCAAAATTGATACAACTGTAGAAGTGGCACTGAAGCGTGTCAGATAGCTTTGTAATAATCAGCAAAAGAAATCATTATTGTGAATCGTGGTAGTAGTCTTCACTACTATGCATAGAACTCTGACTAGTAAGGTACCCTTGTTAAGTAACATTATACTACCTCGGCCATGAATGAACACAAACTTCATTACATGTACCTATTCAAACTACCATGTGGTATCATAACAGTAGACAAAAATATAAACACCTATAAACTGGATCCCTAAAATTATCCATCAAATAATGTTAAAGAGGTAAGATGAAAATATGTTCCCTAGTACAACTGGAAAGCTATCACTTTCGCAATTTTCCTGCATATGCTTATTCAATTCCCATGTATAGATGACAAACTACATCATTTCAATAATAAGGGAAGCATTCACAGCAGCCAGTGGTCAAGTGCTTCTTTAAAACAGAGTTGTAAGTGTGTATTTAGTTAAGATGACAAACTGCAAAGAAACAAGTCTCATTTGATCACGTTAGGGACTGGAATTCTATTCTTATGAACCTATTATATTATGATCAGAAACAATTGAAAGACATTAGGGACTGGAATTATATTCTTATGAACCTATTATATTATGATCAGAAACAATTAAAGAATCTAAATAAAAGGGGAAAAAACGATTACCTATGACACCTGAAATTGCAGATGGATTACCAAAGGCTTCAAAAGGACAACTCTTCTTGCTGACCAATTTAAAGAAGATCCGAGCTTGCCGGAATCCAAAGCCAGCAACACCTCAGGGACTCCATCTCTATATATACTTTACCAAATCTATCTTTTTCAAACATCCAAGACTTTTCCGCTTCTCCCAGAATTCTGAAAATTAAAATTCACCAAATTAACTTGTCATCTGGTGCGAAACAAGAATATAGAATGATAGCTTCTCTAGATATAGAAATAATACAAAGAATATTTGTATATAGCTTATAAGATGTTAACTAGTACTGAATTTCTAATGCTAGTTTTAAAAGTTTGAACATATAAATCCAGCCTCCACGCTAACTGAAATCGCAATGTGAACTAAATCATTAACTGACCTACAAAAATCCTAATTAAATTGAACCCAAGAACTCAAATTACAAAAATAAAGAAGAAAAATTGAAATTGGATCCACAAATTGAATCTTTTTTGTTGCTAGATACAAAATTCACCCGTATCAAAGAGTACAACCCAAATCCCCCATTGATCTTGTGATGAAATTAAAGGGATGTTCAATTTAATTGATTAAGATCAGAAGTTGCAAATGAACAGAAAGATCCTTAAAAAAAATCAAAATTCATACCACCATAAACCCAAACTAAAATCCATGGAATGTTTATTGAAACAAAAAAATAGGAAAAACATTATCCCCAAGAACAGTACATGTTCATAGTCATCCATCTTACTAAAAACCCTTAATTCACAACTCTAAACTATTCGGAAAAAGAGAAAAAGAAGATAGAAACCCTAAGCAAAAGAGATATACAAGAACACCGATTGAACAAATCTATCTTCCATTAATTAGCTCGATCTTGTTTGGAATTGAGAGATTAAGAGAAAAGATGTCTCTTTTTAGGGTTTTTGTTAGAGGCGGAGTTAAAGAAGATGCGACTGAGAGAGAGGAGAAAAAGAAAGTGAGGGGAGAATTGTTTTTTGGGTTTTGTATAAGTATTTTTGGGCCGTGGATAACGAGTCATACAGATCAGGGAAATTACTAAACGGTAGAGATTTGGTCTTCACCTCTCATACAGATTGGGACTTATTGTGTTTCTTTGTTGTGTTTCTTCGTGTGCTAAAACATTCGTCTAAGCATTTTAATTCTGACCAACAACTTTGATAATTATCATGGAAAATAATAAGATTCCGACGATGAATTGTTTAAGAACAAGATTTTGACAGAGATCGAGCACTCGTCCTTGGATGCATTTTGGATCATAGAAGTGTTGAAAGGATATTATAAGATTAAGTTACATGTACTTGTATCTGGAAGTAATTTTCCTTTCATTGAGGTTGATTAAAATTTTAACCAGAAGCCTAAATATTGAAAAACGCGTTGAAGAATTATAATTTTAAACTGCAACAAAGAGAAGATTATCCAGAAAGATAACAAATGATGAGTTTTAGAGAATGAATTGATAATGAATGGGATTCTGATATTAGAGATTGAACACTCATCTAAAGATTTTGAGATTATCTCTAGCATAAAAGTTATTAAGGATAATATGAAACTTTATAGGTAGGTTTGGAATAACGACATACAAACCATGAAGCAAGAAGCTCCGGGAGGGTTCTAACTTCAAATCTAGCATGATACATCATCAAAATCGATAAATATGAAGCTCAGTGTTGATTCGAAATTCAAATAGGGTATAACGTCATACAAACTATGAACCACAAAGCTCCGAGAGGGTTCTGACTTCAAAATTAGCATGATACATCATAGAAATTGATACATATAAATCGAACTTCAATATGCGAGAACGAAATATTAAGCTACTATAAATCGACATATCATATGCATTACCTGGCTCCGAGATTGAAACCTGGTTGTGAATTAACTACAATAAGTCAGAAACTTTGTAAGAACGATGAATCCATCCATTTACAGGTAAGATTCCTTCGGAATATTCCCCGAAACATTAAATAAACCCTGGCATTCAGTTTTATTAACAACTTTGGATAAGACATAATTTTAAATAATATATATAAATTAGAATAAATTCAGATATTGTTATCAACCTTCGACTATACATAAATCCGAAGAATATATAAGATTGGATAAGAAAATGAGATATGTATTCACAAATTTTAAATCCCAATTACGATAGATTAAGGGTTGATAAAATAGCCACATATCAATTGTTGAGGTACGAGATCAACTAAATTCTTGCAGACAATAACGACCTACTTACTAAATTTTGAAGAAATTGGTAAATTACTAAATTTTGAACGATGTTGACAAAATAGATGTCAATTCACTATACAGAATTCAAAATTCTTACAAATTAGTTAAAAACCAAAGTCTTTTAAATCCGACTGCGAATATGCAGCAATAGCTAAACCAACAGATAAATTCAACTCAAATCCGATTCCAGTTCGATGCCATCTCCATTCAAGTATCGTGTAAACACCAGCCTTCACAACTATCACTAGAACTCAACCATAGTTGAACCATCTATGTCCGTCCATTCTCTGAATTCCCATTGCAGTCGCCACTTTCCATTCTGTCTGCTCCTGACCGGCTAGAACATCACCAGCAGTAACAGCTCCACCAAGTGCAGGCATCAGCGTCCCGAGTCACTCCAGCCAACACACAAATATTCAAATCACCGGCAGTACCAGCTCCCTGACCAGCTAAACACCGGCCACTGCATCGATTCAACAGTTCAACTCCAATATTCTCTGCCTAAGAACTCGCCTCCGCCAGTAGCTCGACTCTCTATCTGATTCATATGAACAACTTCACAGAAAACCTCATTCAGACTCCATCCTAGACGACATGCACATCTCCTTGAAACCGTTGATCACCATTCACAGCCATGACCAGCACCGTGCTTTCCTCCCTGAACTTCAGTGCAGCTCCTACTACACCTTCCCTGACTTGGAAAACACATGGACCACCTCAGCCAATTCCATTCTGTCAGTATCACTAACAGCTTCCATTCCCTGACCTTCCAAACTCCACCGACTGCAGTTTCATGTCAGTCACTCCATTATCGAACACCTATAATGGCTTCTAAAGACATGTATCTGTGGTGTGCCAATATAGCCGTTGGATAAAAACACAAAGGGTATTATAACTTCGTTTTCCTGGGTAAAAACACATAAAGGCTCAAACGACTGGTCCAACTCTTGTTACAAATATGAGCTTTGGTTAACTGTAGATCTTGTTACATACCTGGGACAGGACACCCATGAGGAGGAGAGCTTGTTGCAGAAGATTGCTGACTTGATGGGAACCATTAGTATAATAAACCACTTTGCTCTTCGTACTGAGATATAGAGGTGCGGTTTGGTGATCCAGCAGAAGAATATCCTCTGATGATCTACTAGTAGAACACCCTTTTAGTGTTCCACTAGGAGTAGATCTTTATGTGATGCATGGAGTCGATGAGAATTTCTGCCCCACTGTCCTAGCAGCGGTAAACATACCCCAGAAATAAGATGCATCAGGAATGAACAATATTAGGATGAGTAACATGAAGGAAATAAGTTCATACACATACCATAATCACCTGAGTTCCCTCCCTGATCTTGAGATATCACAAAAAAGAAATGAAAAGGCCTAGTGCTGATTCCATTGCATAGACAGTGATGATATATACCAAACAACATGCATAAGCTGAGAGCATATTCCATATCAAAAATAAGAAAGAAATGTTCATTTATTTATTCAAGTTGGTGGTGATTTTATCAAGAGAAGAATGTATCGAGCAATAGATGGTGTATATTTCATCCACATTCCATGAGATAGTGAAATTCAAATCACCATTCCAAAAGATTTTTGTACCTTTAGACAACAGCAGGACTCCAATGTTCCCGTTCTTCTCGATGGCCAGAATCCTTTCCAGAAACAGGAGATTTGGAGTCACCGGTGAGCACCTTCCAGCGCTTTCCTGCAACGTTATGAAAAAATTAGTTTTACTCTTTGCTTACCTATCTCCTAGGATTTATGTCTAAGAACACACAAGAGAAAGAATAAAGGTGGCTTGACATCTCAGAAAGGATTGCATCTGCCAAAGATTTCCTAAGATTTTCCTGCTATATTACTTCTCTGCAACTCTGGATTCATGACATACCATTTCACTGATGACGATTTGATGCTGAACATCTTTGTTGTTCCTCCAATTTCTTTCTGCTGACTAGTACTGCATGGAATCAGTAAAGAGAATAAACATACTGACTTTAGCATCCAAGACAAACACACATCAAAGGTCAAACTAATTTTGAAGTGAAGAGGGGAAATATTGGTCCCAATGAAGTTAGCGCAATTTCATTAAAATGCAAACCTCAAAATAATAGAACAGTAAGAAATACAAACACAACTCAGAGACTTGCAAGTAAAAGTAATGCATAATTTATTGCACCATTTACACCTGAATCACCCCAAACAAACTCAGTTCTTTTTAGCACATGCAATACTATCACTGCCTTCATTGATCCAATCTACAAGTTTGGACTCTGATATCCAAAAAAAGAGGAAAGGATTCCGCCGAGACATAGCAAATGCCAAGTCCACTTTAATGCAAGTATTATTAGCCCCTTTTGTGGAACAAAGGGGCGGTCTAGATCCATGCCCAGTAAGGATGAGTAGGTAAGATCCTAACATGTCAACTGAATGATGCATGGGATCTAATCTCTACAGAAAACAAAAGATATAATGTACATGGAGCTCATCATAAAAGGATCTTAACAGTGCTGGACACTAGCAAAGGAGACTAAGAATCCGAATGTTATTAATTAAACACAAAAACAACCTAGTTTCAGTAGAAGGCCACTCTTGTCTTAGTTAACATAACCTAAGGATTTTATTTAAGGACTTCCACCTCCGGAGTGGAACCTAATTAAGTGCCAATCAGCATTGGAGTGTTTATACTTAAACATTTCTGTTTGTTTTACTAATGGGACTTCAATGTAAATGCTAAGATGACTACATCAAGATTTGTGGCTTCAAAATTCTAATTTCTTATCTCAGCTCACTTAGCATACCAAAAAAGTTAAACGAGAATTTTATTTCAATGTTCTGTCATTGATTCTTATTCTGACTTAAAGATGCTCAAGTCTTAATATAGAAAATCTGGTGAAAGAAAGGAAGAATAATTACCCAAATAGCTTCTCTAAACTATTTGAAATGATGGTACGAAATAAGATTACCCAACTTATAAAATAAGATTTGAGAAAATTGAAGGATATAATGTACTTGAAGTCAGATTACCCACCACCAACCACCTCCCAAGAACAGACACATGATATTCTGCAAATTAATCTAATCAGACAACCAGAAAATCCCCAAATTTTACCCAACTTATAAAACCCCTAATTCATGCAATTAATCAAAATCAGATAATAAAAACAAATTGACAATCAAATCAAAGTCAATCAAGTAATCTAATGACCGATTCCGTCAGAATTACACACCTCATTGAACTTGATGTTGAATTGTTAGCATAGATTTGTTTCTCACGAAGGGATTTGTCTTCTCCGAATTTTTTGAATTTCTTTTGTTGAATAATTTTCAAACCCTTAAATCTTCTGATCCTAATTACTAGTTCTTATTCTTCAGTGCTTCTCCAAAATAATTCGTAGTGATGGTGGTGGTGGTGGCTATGGATTATCAGCGATGTGGAGATGTTTTTGCTTGGGGGAAAGAAGAATAAGTGCTCGAGAGAGAATTTTTTTTAAGATGTTCAGGTAGCCAAGGCTCCCAGTGTTATTGCTTTTAGTTCCGTCTAGGGTCGACCATGGTTGTAACAAAAGTTTGGTTCCGCACACCGACTGGTTTTTGGATTTAAGTTATTCTGTGGTTCTAGAATTTTAATTGGTTCCAAATAAAAAACTTAAATGTTATTTTGATTTTTGGAAAATTAGAAATAAATTCATGTGTTAGGTATGTATAAGTGTGTTACCAATAAAAATGATGAAGAGTTATAAAGATGGGGTTGATCTTGATATGCTTAGATTTTGGGTGGAAATATTTGTATTAGTTATTTATTATAAAGTGTGTTAGGTATTTATAACTAACAAGCTCACACTTTTAATAGTTATTTAGTTTTTATAGAATAATTCTTAATTATGGTAACTACTCATAATTTTACTAACTCTTTAAAGCTGTTACTAGAATTATAATGGATTACTTGAGTTACAATACTAAAATGAGTTAGGAAATCTATTGTTACAAAAACCTAGATTTGGTGTAGTGTTTCTTTGATACTGTTGGTGTTAATTTAGTTCAGAAAACAAAAGTGAACTTTTGGTACTTGTTTTCTGATGCTTCTCGATATTTCTGCGGAAGTGCTACACTTCCCCCACTCCTTTCCACCACTATGTGTCATCGTTCTTAGCCCTTGATCCCTGGATTGAGATTAACAGTGGGTCCATTATTATTGGGTTTAACCAACAGATGCTTGACACATAGGCGGGGGAAAATATTGGGGGACACTAGTGGGGGAAGGGAAGCATTTTCGATATTTCTGAGCAATCATACTTATGGGAATACAACTCAAAAAAGCTTGAGTTATGTTCATCTTTGGACCATCATTATTGGTTTGGGAATGTATGGTAAAACTCATTTACTTTAGTCGTTTATTGTCAGCTGTTTGTCTTTTTAATCATATCGAAAATATTATTGAAACTGAGATTTCTCGTGCGACAGCCATACCAGTGATCTAGTACAACACATTGGTAATAGTAGAGTCCTTTGATTCTTTCATGCTTGATAAAAAAGACACTGGCCAATGTTAGAAACCGGCGAAAGACACACTAAGAAAGATAACTAACAACCGCCAGAGGAAACAATAACATCCCTTTATAGTGTGCCCAGACGGGCCAATTGGCCCTTGCTTTCCTTTCCAGGGCCATCCGCCCATACCTAGTTTAGTCAGAGTCAAAACAGCCCAAATGAGGATTTGTTTTGATTTCTAGATTCTAGAAGAAGACAGACTTGAGGATCGGTATAAGGTGATTCTTCTTAACTAATTTGATTTTGCATCTTCACTCTCTCCTTAATTTTAGTTGGTATGTTTCTGCAACCGCCATGAAAAGTGCAGGGAGTGACATTTATGCGCACAGGTGAAAATAATGCAAGGCAACTGTGGTAAAAAAAAAAATTAGAAAAAAAAAGGGGTAAAGCAAAGTAAAACTCGGGGGGGGGGGGGGGTAATTATCCTAAAGGGTAAAACCCTAACCCTTAAAAGGGTTACGCAAATGAGAAGCCAAAACAGTTCACACAAAGGAAATCCGTTTTAGGTCTCTTTTCTGCGCCGCCAGATGATGAAATTCCAGTAGAAATTATTCGAATTACAAAATTCAGTAAAGGATTTCAGATGCTTTGATTTGTAGATCAAGGAAGCAAAGGAAGAAGATATGGAAGAAGAAAATGAAGAAGCGGCTGTTGAAAAAAGAATAAATGTTATCAAATCTAACAGGTTGTTTGATTTGTTACCGAAGATTCAGACTCGTGGGGTTATACAAAAAGCGAATCACAAGAAGAGAGAAGAAAAAAAATTGGTTTGATTTGGATAGTTATTATGAACGGACTCGGAAATGGGGTTTAGATCATATTTCATCCTTCGTTATTCTCAGCTTTCCAGCATCATTCTTTTTTGGGTGCTGATAGTGGACGTACTGGAAATTGCAGTGGAAAGCACAAGAGATCAAAAGATCCTATTGTACAGAATGGCCGGGAAGAAACTTCATTTCAATATTAGGTGATTATTGCTTTATATTTAAGGGGTGTATGTAGTTGTTTGATTTTGCTACATTGGACCTTAGATTCATTTCATATTGCTCTTAGTTGATTCCTAAATTGGTTTTCTTAGTTTTTTATATGTGTTTGTTTTCTTGATCTTGCTATAATTATCCTAAAGGGTAAAACCCTAACCCTTAAAAGGGTTACGCAAATGAGAAGCCAAAACAGTTCACACAAAGGAAATCCATTTTAGGTCTCTTTTCTGCGCCGCCAGATGATGAAATTCCAGTAGAAATTATTCGAATTACAAAATTCAGTAAAGGATTTCAGATGCTTTGATTTGTAGATCAAGGAAGCAAAGGAAGAAGATATGGAAGAAGAAAATGAAGAAGTGGCTGTTGAAAAAAGAAGAAATGTTATCAAATCTAACAGGTTGTTTGATTTGTTACCGAAGATTCAGACTCGTGGGGTTATACAAAAAGCGAATCACAAGAAGAGAGAAGAAAAAAAATTGGTTTGATTTGGATAATCAGTATGAACGGACTCGGAAATGGGGTTTAGATCATATTTCATCCTTCGTTATTCTCAGCTTTCCAGCATCATTCTTTTTTGGGTGCTGATAGTGGACGTACTGGAAATTACAGTGGAAAGCACAAGAGATCAAAAGATCCTATTGTACAGAATGGCCGGGAAAAAACTTCTTTTCAATATTAGGTGATTATTGCTTTATATTTAAGGGGTGTATGTGGTTGTTTGATTTTGCTACATTGGACCTTAGATTCATTTCATATTGCTCTTAGTTGATTGCTAAATTGGTTGTCTTAGCTTTTTATATGTGTTTGTTTTCTTGATCTTGCTAGAATATATGTAAAACAGTTTGTGATTTTAAAGATTACATGGTATCGAAAATTTGACGATCCTACAACTCATATCAATGCAGAAGAATAACATGAATGGCTATGAGGGTGTTCTAGGATGAAGAATCATCTACCAAGCAGCTGAATCAAATGAATAATTGTGAAATCCAGGGAGAAATTGGGGATCACCAAGGAGGATCTGGTATAATCTTCAGTTGATATTGGTTAGTTTCATGAGATTAGCTTTATTTGTCTGTTTCAGTTCCCAATTCAACTATATGTAGATGTACACTGTGGATAACTGATTTTATTCTTGCATGTAACCAAGACTCATCTCCTCCTTAGTTTCAGGAGATTATCTTTTATACCTTGCATATCTCTTCTTTCAGTATGTATACACTTTGTCCCCATCACAATGTAGCTTTTATGTATTTTTTTTTTTTTTTTACCGAGGATAGGATCAACCAGCTACAACATCTGCTGTGTCTAATGGTGAATAATGTGGAAGCACTTCACGAGCTGATCCAACAACAAGATGATATGTCATTTTATGAAGGGATTTCATTATCTTGACTACGAATTCTATCAGCCTGCGGTTGTATCATCTCGTGAAGCTAGTTCTTCAATTTCATTTTGTGCAATTCATGCCAGTTATCTTTTAGCATGGCCAAGAACCAGAGTTGTATTGTTAGTAATTATTGGAGTTGTGGTTTATGAGGAATAAGAGGTGTTTTAAGAAGTTGGCCATGATGTAAGAAGCTTTAAGTTAACTCATGAAAGAAGTTATAGAATGAAGGGGTGTGAGATAAATAGTGTATACAGTGTGCAGGTTTTCAAGTTTCTCAATATTTGCTGCAAAAAGGTGTATAATGGTCGGATTGTTGGTGAGTATTGCAATTGCGGATTGAAAAATATTTTAATTTGGTAATGTTCCGAATCAATAGAAGCAATAACGGCTGACAAGCGTTGCAACCGCACTTTAAAATTCCCCATGGACATCTTAGATGGGAAATGGGTTCTCACAATGGATTGTAAGTTCTCATAGGTAGTTTAGCAAGGAATTTTCATTTAAATTTAACTGGTTTCTTATGCAACATAGGATTGCTTTTTCCACTTTTTTTAATTCAGTTACGTTCGTGTGGATGAAATTTGTGTTGTTGTGCAGGGATTAAAGGGATCTTGTCTATGAAGAGCTTTATGATGTCAAGATGGGCCACGAAACGGTAAGACTTTAAGTCAGTAAAGGGGTAACTGATTTCTTACTCAGGCCATAGGAGATTTCTGATATGTTTTTGTTCATAGGTCAAACAAATTCGTAGCATCTGAAACATATTAAATATTTTGGAATATCTTTTCCTCCTCACCTGCTTATATTATAATATTGACTATATAAGCATTCACTGATATCTTTTTTGCAGGCACCAAAACTGTTCGGTGTTGACTTTGTTCCTTCATGTAAAAAATCCCTTTAACAACTAGTCTTAGTTGCGGTAGCTACAGTACTGACAAAGAATTGCTTTGTGGATGAAGGAGAATGTACGTAGTTAGACGACTTTGATTGTTGACCACTTTGATGAGGAAGAATCAATTATGGTTTTCATGGGAAGGTGCAGAGAAGCAGAAGCTGTTGCTAAACAGTCTAGATCTGTTTTATTGGGCATACATGGATAATATAATTGATTGCATCCCTGAAGTGTTAGAAGCAGTTCGTCAATTGCATTACCTGTAAATTGAATAGTGTTGGTAAAAAGTGTAAAAAAGGCTAAAATTTCTTTAGCTATTAATTCCATCATTTTTCTTACTGTATTAGTTATTCTTTGATTGTTGTAAATCAATCCTTGGAATTAGAGCTTAACTTTAACCATCTGCTGCACATTGCTGAGTTTGACAACCTTTTGTATTGTTAACTTCAGCCGTTTGTTAAACACAAAACAAAGCCTGCAATGAAGTGCACTCCGGTTCATTGCTAAGAAACAAGTTAGAAAGCCTCTAAACTCTCTTATTGTAGAAATCAAAGCGTTGCTTCTTAGTTGGGCGATTAATATCGATTCTTTTAGAAATATCAAGATGGATGTTTTTGTTTTTGATTGGGTAAGGCTGTTTAGAGAGTAGTTGTTGTGAGCTCTCTTAGCACTTTACTCATTTTTTTCTTGTTTTTTTTTGTGGTTGCTTTCTTGGCACCCCTTCTTTTTTTAATTGAATTTGCCTTTTTCAAAAAAAAAAAAAAAAGAAGTGCACTCCGGCTCATAGTTGCTCTGCTATATTTCTTGAGCTATTTACTTAGCTTTTTCCACACCACTAACTTTGAAATTAACCTGAATCTTGTGAACCGAGAGACATTTGCATGTTGCTTTACATTGTGCCCTCATTTACGTAGGCATTTTGTAGGTTAGTATGTGGGATTCAGACTTGGGCTTAGAGTCTATTTTTCTTTTTGATGACTAGGCGTCTGAATCTGACAAGACTCGAGTTAGATGTCAGACCGTTTGTTTTATATTTTGAGTCATATATGACTCGCGATCTGACTCAGACATAGTCCCTGACTCGGACTCGGACCATTTGAGTCGGGGAATAAAATTCCCATGACTTATGAGCCAGGTAAAAACAAACAAGGTGGTAGAGTTTGAATGGGTCTCCCTCAAAAAATTTAGTTGAAAAAACAATAATAAAACCAAAACCTTATATGCTCATGGGAACAGGCATATATTGGAGCGAAAATGGTGCGATCCAGGCAAGTATTTTCCGGTGATTGTTTTCCACAGATTGAGGAGTTGCCCTTATCCAGTAGTCAATGGTAAATATTAAAACCAGAGTAACACAGTAAAAAATTGTGGGTGTAATAATTCTACAACCCTAAACCTACCTTTAAAACTATGCGAATATCTCGTTGCAGTACCAAATGAAATTTCTCTGAGATCTGCGCCGCCTCAAGGTTTTAGATCCTCAAAAAGCTTTGAGAGAAGATCTGTAGATCGAGGAAGAAGATGAATTAACAACAACAAGAAGAAGCTGGTGTTTTAAGAAGAATAAGAAGAAAACTTATTCAATCTAAGTCGTTGTTACTGAGTCACAAGAAAAAGAGGAGAAAAGTTTTTGGTTTGATTTGGGTGGATAATCGGTATGAGCAAACTCTGAAAAGGGGTTTTTTATAAGGATTGTGAGTGGATTTTTACTAGGCAATGAGGTCTTCTTATTAGCACGGGAAGAGTATAAATTTCAATTTCATTATAAAGGTGAGGTTATTCATTTTAACTAATTTAGGCTCTTGTTGTTATTTGATTTTGCATCTTCATTTTGTTCTTACTTTGTTTTATACGTCTCTAGTTATGATCTTGCTAGAACAAGTACATATGAAGTGTTTCCATCAGAAAAAGTGGTTCCAGCAACTCTTTATGTAAAAAATTCAAGGAGAGAGGAGAGAGAACCTCCGAAAAATTCAAAAAAGTTAACAACGGAAAAAAACCATGAACTTCATAGCAGCGGCAACTCAAGGAGATAAGGATTGGACGGAAGTTAGTGGGCGCAAGGGGAAACGTCAACAACAGATAGGTGTGGTTCAGATCCACAGGATTGGAGGCAGAGTTTTTGAGTTATCCAAGTCAGTCGCGAATGGAGTGGAAATAGTGAAGATTCAAGAGAGGAATAAAGGCTTTTTGGATGTCTCTATCTCGAGAGAGACTGTGTTGTGGGTTATTCGTGCTCTTCTCCGAGAAGCGAAGTGGCAGAGCAACAAGCGAAGTTTTTGGAGGTTTAATAAACTTGTCTGCTTGGATCGAATGTTTAATAAAGATGGAGAGATTATGAAGTTGTCGTTTATAGGTAAAGGTGCAAGTAATGCAAGGGTTTGTTTTTTTCCTGGTGGATCTTGTTAGAAAAAACGTTTTTAAAAAATTTAATTAAAAATGCATGAACCATGTTTTGATCCCAAGACCTTATGCTCCCTAGATGTTTTTTCATGTGAATGAATAAAACATTAGTCCCATATAGACTAAAACATTTAGAGTTTTAGACTTAAATAGCATTGGTTTAGCCTTAAGGGCATGGCCCTTTGGGTCTTTAGACCTTTGTGTATGGGGAAAGCCCTAGACTATGGCAAGGTTTCCTAAACCTTGTTGCATTTCTTATTGCCTTTCCCGTTCGCTCGGCTCGGCGAGGGCGTGGGCGTGGGTGTATCCGACCCTATCGGTTTTGGATATCCGACAGCCTCGAGAAGCATCTTCCTTCACGCGTGTCACACGGTGCATTTGACACCTGTGCCTCGAAGAGAATCTCAAATTTTGAATGCGTGTGAACTGTTCTTTTAACGCGATTTTTACCTTACTTTTGCAACGTTCGAGATGCGTGAATCACGGACAGTCTGTCGTGCTTTGGATTCTCTTCCAACGTTCGAACTTTTTCCACCTATAAATACGAGAGAAGAATTTCATTTTCAACTCATACCTTCAGTAACTCTTCTCTTCTCGAAATTCTTCTTCTTCTTTTATGCTTTCGAAACAATTTATTTTAAAGTTTACTGAAAAAATAAATTCAGTTCTTGTCGAAACAAGTTGTAGTTTAAAGAAACATAATTTTGTATAACTACTTCTTTGTTTACAGAATATTAGTTTACAGAAACTTTATTTACAGAAATTGTTTTACAGAAATTGTTTTACAGAAACATAAATTAGTTTTTACATTTCTCTGAAACTATTTGAGTTTCGATTTGTATTTTTTTTTTTATTTCTGCTGCCAAGTTCTAAGGGTTCTCTCTGTTGATGCTACACATAGAGGAGAACTAACAGTAGTTGTATCCTGGAGGTAATTTGTTAATTGCTATAGCATCTCAGAGGAGTAGCAGGCAATATTACCTTTAGCTCAGCGTATCTCATACGTGCCTCTACTAAGTTTATTGAGTTATTTGTTACTACTATCAGTGTAATCTAAGTATTATTTCCCATTTGCATTCGATTATTGTAATTAATTCCAACAATCTAAAGGTAATATCGTGCCTTATTGTAATACTGTAATATTCGTTGTTGTAAGAACATGGGAAAGAATACTGTAGAAAAACCACCAAAGTTCAGTGGTAAGGACTTTAAGAGATGGCAGTCTAAAATGCTATTCTTCCTAAACCACCAAAGGTTAGATGGATATGCTTTAGAAAAACCCTCGAGAAAACTTCATCGCCGTGGTAATGAAGATAAATTGGACAGGTGGAATAGGAAGAATTATTTGTGCAAGAATCATATTTTTAACTGTCTTGATGACTCCTTGTATGACTTCTATAATGCAAAAGAAGATTTTAATGCTTTTGATTTATGGGAAGCTCTAGAAGAAAAATATCATGCTGAAGCTGCTGGAAGTAAGAAGTTCTTAGAATACAACATGACTGACGAAAAGCCTGTGGTAGAACAGTTCGTCGAACTTCAACTCCTCATCAGCGAGATTCTTGCTGAAGGCATGACTTTTGATGAAGCTCTAAAAGTATCGGCTGTGATTGAAAAGCTTCCACCCTCATGGAGCGAATACAAGAGGAGGCTGCGACACAAGACTCGTGAAATCACCATGGTGGAGCTTGGAAAAAAGATACAGGTTGAGGAGCTTATGTGCAGCAAGGACAAGAGCATGATGCTGAGCAAAAACATGTCCAACAAAGCTCATGTTTTGGACGATAAAGCTTCTTCAAAGAAAACTCCTGGAGAATCCAGCAAAATGGGTAATAGACGTAACAGACGTCGAAAACCCAGAGGTAACAATTTTAAGCCTAGAGGTGGTTTCACTAAGCACACCATCAAAGGCGACTGTTTTAATTGTGGTAAACCTGGACATATGGCTAAAGACTGTAAGGCCCCTAAAAGGATCAAATATGATCCAAAACAGAAAAATAAGGCAAACATAGTAGAGGACTCGGATATTTCACGGCATGGTGTCTGAAGTCGACCTTGTCTCTAGTATGACTAATGTGAGAGACTGGTGGCTTGATTCTGGAGCCACCAAGCATGTCTGTAAATTCAGAAATGCTTTCTCCTCCTATGCCATAGTAGGAGATGATGAGAAACTGTTCATGGGAAACTCTTCCACCGCGAAAGTGGTGGGGAAAGGCAAGGTCGAACTGAAGCTAACACTTTTAACTGACGTATGCTATGCTGAAGGAATACCCTTATAATCTAGCCACATATGTAATGGAGAACACAAGTTTATCAAGTATATCAACTAAACCTTGATGCAAACTAATTTCGCTAATCTTAATCTAAGGAAAAAAGCTTTTATTCAGATAGATACATATAGAATGACTAAAATGAAAAAAAATATAAACAAGGCAGCAACATAGAAGTACGTAAGTGTGACAGATAAAACCCAATAATGGAACATATATAAGTTTTAAAAAGGCAAAATTGTGAGTATGCAAAAATGAACAATATATACTTACGGGATCAAGAATATTGGGTTATCTTCATATCCAGAAGTTACGAGTAAACTTTATGAGATAGTGTCCTTTTGCTTGGTGGCGTGTTGAGACCCGCAGAGAACCGGTTTACTAGATGCACCAGCGGGTACTGCCAAAACCTTTTGCCTGCCAACTCTTCATGTGAATCAAAAGATCGAATAATTTCAGTAAACACTAGATAATCCAGCCACCACATCCAATGTGCAAAAAAGAAAATTTGCTGACTCTTAGATATCAATTCATTCACTTTTTTTTCTCTTTACATTTCTACAAAAAAACTAGACCTGTCCATTCAAGTCCATGAAAAAGAAGTTGCCAAAGCATGTTTCCAGAAGAAGAGCTGCACCAAAAGGCACCACAAAGTCAATCTACCTTCCAGCAACATCTAAATCCCTTGTTCCCGATCGTGATCGTTGTCTGGATATGGGTGTACTACAACAGATTCGAAAGCAGAAACTTGGAGATGAAATTGGAAAAGGCTGGTGGGTTGAGCAGGTGGCTCATGTCATTGAAGGTAGGACAGTATGAGGAGACATGGGTGCAAGGAAAATTGCCTGTTTGTCGTTTCAACTAGCTATATAGGTTGTAGTTGGAGTGATTTGAAAGGAGCATATCGATAAACTGTAGGGACTCTCCTTTGTTGATGGGCTTTGCAAACTCCATGACGTGTCTATTTTGCATTCCAAGTTGATTATTGACTGCCGTATATGGAATTGTTAACGAAACGAATTCAAATTGACATGTCTTTATCGAAAAAATTTAGTTGATAAATTTTCAAATCATGACATATGTTGATTAAGAACCAGCTTTCCAAATGTTTAGAGTAGAACTTGTTGAGCTACCAGCCCTGGGAAGAACCTTTCTTTTGTTCCTTTTTAATATTCTGTCTCGGCAGATCTTTTGTTTTTGACACATGAAATGGTTGTCATTACACGAATTATGTTACTATCTCCTTATAAATTTCCCATTGAAAAATCACGCTGATTTTGCCTCTCGGGTAATGGATTTAGTCGTCTAGAGTCACGCTGCTGCTGGTGCATCAAATGCGGGCATATTGCTTGTTCAATAGGTGCCTTGTCTGGCAGCACAGGGTAAAACAAGAAAGAAGTTTGGGGTGTAAGTATCCTAGAAACCTAAACCTAATTTATTTCATTCCACACCCAAAATGAAATCTCAAACTCTACTCTCTCTCTCTCTCTAGTCTTGAAATGAAAAAGCGCCGCCATCCAGAGACGATGGGTTTCCAGATCTAGAAAAAAGAAAGAAGAAATGGATGAAAGTATTGTGAAAATTGAAGTTACTAGATCAAAGATCCTCAAGAAGAAAAGGGAAAACAAATTTGTGTTGGATATCGCTATGAGCGGAGTCGGAAATGGGTTTTTCATATGGTGAGAAAGAGGTCGGAAGTTGGTCCAGACTCAGGAGTTGCTGGAAACAATCATAGAGCTCTTGTTCACCTTTACGATGGAGCCAATTTCAGTGCCCAGTACCAGAGAGAACATCATTACTGTCAAGAAAGTTGGATCACCCATATCAACTGAAACATCAACGTGTGTGGAGACGTTTTTTAGGATGAGGAATCCATCTACTAGAGCAGCTGAATCAAATTAAATTTAGAGAGGAATTCGTGACCACCAAGGATTAAATTTGTAAGGAGATTCATCTTCATTCTGCTTTCCTTAAGATTTATGTGCATGTTGTCTTGATGTTGCTAGATTTAGTATCATTGATAACTTAGAGTTGGATTTTATTTTGGGCAATAGCTTTGAATTGTGGATGGAGATTGATAAATCAGGTTTATACTCATACATGAATGGATCGTCTTGTGCAGTTTATTCTTTGTTAATTTTTAGAGTTCCTGTCAGAGGTTTGTATAACTGAACCTATGATTACACTGTTGGAAAAAACTTACCGGGCTGCAATGGAGATGAAACACAAAAACAGACTGTGGTTGTACTCAAAAGCTTTCAAGGCTCTGGTGATTTCTTTTAGACAAATATTTCTACCCTTCCAACGAGTTGGCAATTGCAACAGGTATGTGAAATACTGCCTTCAGGATACAGTGAAAGCCCTACAACCGAAAATTGGATTCAAGGTTTGCACCCCTTGACCCAATCAAGAACACATGAAAAGAAGGTTCTGATGATGCTTTAGAAGAAGAGAGAAAACAGAGAAAAGAGTTTTCCAAAAGATGATATCGAAATGGGTTTGGGAGATGCTACTTATAGGGGTTTTTGCATCTGTTGGGAAAAGACATGTCTTTTCACCAACAGGTTTCTCTTCTAAAGAGATGCGTCTCTTCATCAACAGACACTGTCTGTTGAGTTTAGAAATTTCTGGAAACGTTTTCCAACTGTCCAAAACAATTGCATATCCAAAAATTCTTCCGTTCGTAGCGCGGTTGAAAATATTCCAACATTCTCCCCTTATTTTCAAAACCATAAAACAAAGTTAAAAACTTTTAAAACCGGAGCGGCTGCATCACCAAAGTGACTGCCTACGTACCCGAGTGGGATCAAGCCAACGTAGTTCTAGCACAATTGAGACTAAGCATCATCGTTGAAACCAATACATAAATGATAGGTACCTTCTGGGTTTGAACCTTCACTTAGTGTAAGAAACTCAAAGCTTTATCGATATTCTATGGTGAAACTAGTCTTGAACCAAGAATCCCTTATGACAAAACCGGAGTCTCCACACATATTGATTCCATAAGACATGTGTTCTGTAGCCAAGCACTATAAAGGCCTTGTGCTTATATCCTTATTCATGAGTCTTCTTTAGAGAACGGTCTTCTTCTCTTAGGAAACGGCCCACATTTCCATACTCATATAGGTAAGTCTCGAAGGTGTTTCTGCGAGACACCTTTTACTAATCACAGACTCATTAAGGATTTACATCCATCCTATTTTCTTGCAGAAAAACCAGCACTAACTTGAAATGGGAAGTTTTATGCTAGTGCTCCATAATCTACAGCCATAACTTGTTGGTACCACATTGAACCTTGTTTATCTTTTTCAAAACATAGGTTGGGTTTCTGCTATGGGAGATCAACCTTCCTTCACAGACCTTAGTCCCATTTCATTACATTTTATTGAAGCAACTGAATATGGTAGACTCTTTGTGAATGGGTCTGCCAAATTCCTTTTTGATTCAATAAAGTTAACCGTAACCACTCCCCTCTTGAGTAGTTGCCTAACCAATTGGTGTCTGAGACTCGCATGTCTACACTTTCCATTATAAGTCTTATTAGAGACATTATAGATTGTAGCTTGATTATCACAATTAATCAAAACTCCTGGAGATGGCTTCTTCCAAAGTGGAATTTCCATAAGAAGGTCCCTAAGCCATTCTGCCTCTTTACATGCATTCGTTAAAGCTATCAATTCTGACAACATTGTTGAATCAGATATACAAGTCTGTTTCTTGGAACTCCAAGACACAGCAGCACCCCCTAAAGTAAAAATCCATCCAGATGTCGACTTGGACTTGGATTCTACATTGTTCCAGTTAGCATCGCTGTAACCTTCCAATACAGCGGGATAGCCTTGGTAATGCAAACCAAAATCAATTGTTCCTTTCAAGTAAGCCATAACTCTGGAAACCGCTTTCCAGTGTTCAGAACCAGGATTACTTGAAAAACGACATAACACCCCCACCGCATGGGCTATGTCCGGTCTTGTGCAATGCATAGCATACATAAGACTCCCAATGACACTGGAATACTCAAGTTGTGCATGAGTACGACCGGTGTTCTTCTTTAACTTGATAGTATGGTCTAAAGGAGTAGGTGATGGATCGTCATCAAAGTGATCATACCTTTTGAGAAATTTCTCAATATAATGAGATTGGGTTAAAGCCAACTCATTCCCCTTTCTTAGGATCTTAATTCCCAAGATTACATCAGCCTCTCCTAAATCCTTCATATCAAAGTTAGAGCCAAGAAACTTCTTTGTTTCTTCCACCATAGATATGTCAGATCCAAAAATAAGCATATCATCAACATATAAACAGAGAATCACACATCCAGAACTATCATGCTTACTATAGATACATTTATCTGCATCATTCACCACAAAACCAAATGACAAAATCACTTCGTCAAACTTCTCATGCCATTGCATGGGAGCTTGCTTCAAGCCATAAAGAGATTTAACCAACTTGCAAACCTTCTTTTCTTGGCCTGGCAATATGAAACCTTCAGGTTGTTCCATATATATCTCTTCTTCCAAATCTCCATTTAGGAAGGCAGTTTTGACATCCATTTGATGAATAATTAACTTGTGAATAGAAGCAAGTGCAATTAAACAACGAATAGATGAGATGCGAGCAACAGGAGCATATGTATCAAAGTAATCAATTCCATGTCTTTGCCTATAACCCTTAGCAACCAATCTTGCTTTAAACTTACCTTTTGTACCATCGGCATTTACTTTTCTTTTGAATACCCATTTACTTCCAATAGGCTTTACGCCTGGAGGTAAATCGCAATATATCCAAGTACCATTAGTAAGATGGGAATCTTTTTCATCATTGATAGCCTCTTTCCAAAAACTAGCATATTTGGAACTAATAGCCTCAGCATAAGTTTTAGGGTCATCATCAACATGCGCAACATATTTGGTAATATTAAGAATTGTATTCTTATCACCTTCTACAAGATATGTTATAAAGTCTGGACCAAAGCTTGTCTCTTTTCTTGCTCTCTTACTCCTTCTAGGTTCGATATCTTCTATGGGTTCAGAAATATCCTCTATGTCTTGAGTAGGAATAGAATGACCATCATTCTCATTAGTCTCTTCAGATTCTAGACTAGGTAACAATGAATTCTCCGTGGGTTGCATTTGAGAACTGTTCCTATTTAGGTTCTCAAAAAATTCCACATCTACAGATTCTATAATCTCGAAAGTATCAAGGATTAAAAATCTGTAGGTGATACTATTAAGAGAGTATCCCACAAAAGCACATTTATAAGCCCTGTTTCCCAATTTTGGTCTTTTAGGATCAGGCTTTCGAACATATGCCAAACAACCCCAGACTTTAAGTCTCTTCAAGTTTGGTTTCCTTTTAAACCACAACTCATAAGGAGAAACATTCTTCTTTTTCAAAGGAACCCTATTCAAAATATAACATGCAGACAACATAGCTTCACCCCACAAAGAATTAGGCAAACTAGAACTTATAAGCATGCAATTAACCATATCAATCAAAGTTCTATTTTTCCTTTCAGCCATGCCATTTTGTTGAGGTGTATAAGGTGCAGTAAATTGATGAATTAAACCATGCTCTTGACAAAAGAATTTAAATTCATTAGGAAAATACTCACCACCACGATCAGAACGTAAAGTCTTAATTTTCAGTCCTAATTGTGTCTCTACTTCTGCTTTATATATTTTGAACATGTCAAAAACATCATCCTTAGATTTCATCAAATATGTGTAAGCATATCTAGTACTATCCTCTATAAAAGTGACATAATACTTATTTCCACCACGAGTGGCAGAACCATGCAAATCACCCACATCACTATGTACTAATTCAAGTAAGGAAGAATTTCGTACTACAGACTTATGGGAAATTCTAGTTATCTTTGCTTGCACACATATTTCACATTTAGAAGCATGATCAAAATTGCAATCAGAAATCAAACCTAATCGATTCATGTTTCTAAGGGAACCATAATTTACATGACCAAATCTACCATGCCATAGATTAACATAGTCAACAATATAAGCAGAACCATTATTTATTATATTAAGCTTAATCATCCCATTACAAGCATATCCTTGTCCAACAAACACACCGTTTTTGGACAATACAAACTTATTAGACTCATAAGTAATCTTGAATCCAGCCTTCATTACAAGGTCGCCGGAAACAAGGTTCTTTACAATGTCAGGGACATGTAATACATTAGTAAGAGTGACAGTCTTTCCCGAAGTAAACGAGAGTTCAACAGTGCCTTTCCCAATGACTTTGCTGTGTTGACCGTTTGCAGAGACAACTTCGTTTCCTTCTCCACAAACCGGTTCATAAGTCTTGTAAAGATTTCTATCCTTACAGATATGGACGGTTGCACCATTGTCGTACCACCATCCACTCCCAGTTTCAGCAACAGCATTGGCGGCTTGCACTACAATCACAAGATTGTCATCGACCATATTTGCCTCTTTTTTCTGGTTCTGCTGTTGTTTCATTTTGAGACGACAGTCACGAGCAAAATGGCCGGGTTTGTCACAGAAGTAGCAATTGCCCTTCTTCTTACTCTTCTTGTTGGGATGATTCTTCTTCTTAAACTGGGTATCATTCTTAGGTTTCAAGGAATTTGGTGTTTCTACGCTATTCACCTTAGAATGGTTTTCAGACTGTGAACTATCCTTAAGTTCTCGTTTACGAGAGTCCTCTTCTATGCGAAGATGACGCTGTAAGGCCTCTAAATCATAGTCAGTCTCAGCATGCTTAAGTTTCTTCTTATAACCATTCCAGGAAGGGGGAAGACGAGAGATAATAAAACCAACAATAAACGCAGGAGGAAGTTCAATTCCAGCATCCTTAAGATGATTAACAATGAGTAAAAATTCACTGACCTGGGCAATGACTGACGACTGTCAACCATCTTAAAATCCATGAAGTTGCAAGTCAGGAATTTCTTGTTGCTTGCCTCAGAAATCTTGTATTTGTTGTCAAGCACAGTCCATAATTCCTTTGCAGTCGCAATACTCCGATGTGCATTGTAAACAGAAGTGTCCAGGGCATTCAAAATATGACCACGGCACATGAAATCATCTTCCTGACGCTTCTTACGTTTGTTGATCAATTCAGGAGTATCCTTGTCTGATGCTGCAGGAATCGCCTCCAAACCATCTTCAAGTATATACCACAACTTGATGGTGATCAGGAAAAACTTCACAGTCTCTTGCCAACGAGTAAAATTTTCACCATCAAAACGTTCCAGACGAGTTAAGGTTTGGTTCATCACTTGCAGGGATTGTGCAGTAGCATTCGAAGTTGAAGATTCACCCTCCATTGCCAGAAAATTATTTGTCTAAAACTGTTGGAAAAAACTTACCGGGCTGCAATGGAGATGAAACACAAAAACAGACTGTGGTTGTACTCAAAAGCTTTCAAGGCTCTGGTGATTTCTTTTAGACAAATATTTCTACCCTTCCAACGAGTTGGCAATTGCAACAGGTATGTGAAATACTGCCTTCAGGATACAGTGAAAGCCCTACAACCGAAAATTGGATTCAAGGTTTGCACCCCTTGACCCAATCAAGAACACATGAAAAGAAGGTTCTGATGATGCTTTAGAAGAAGAGAGAAAACAGAGAAAAGAGTTTTCCAAAAGATGATATCGAAATGGGTTTGGGAGATGCTACTTATAGGGGTTTTGCATCTGTTGGGAAAAGACATGTCTTTTCACCAACAGGTTTCTCTTCTAAAGAGATGCGTCTCTTCATCAACAGACACTGTCTGTTGAGTTTAGAAATTTCTGGAAACGTTTTCCAACTGTCCAAAACAATTGCATATCCAAAAATTCTTCCGGGGGCGTTGCCCCCTAGACCCCCACCAGGGGCGGTCTCCCCCTAGACCCCCCACCAGGGGCTACGCCCCCCAGGACCCCCCTTCGTAGCGCGGTTGAAAATATTCCAACAGAGGTTTATTCTTTGTTAATTTTTAGAGTTCCTGTCAGAGGTTTGTATAACTGAACCTATGATTACACAGGTTCCATCCTTATGGTGAGAGGAAATAGAAGACCTCTATTTGCGTTATCCTCCGCTGAAGACTTATTTCTCCGTGGTTCCGTCGAGTCTTCAGACTTTCAGGCAGTCTAGTGAGTCTCCTTTCAAATCCATGAAAAAGAAGTTGCCGAAGTATGTTTTGTTGGAATTAATAACAATAATCGAATGCAAATGGGAAATAATACTTAGATTACACTGATAGTAGTAACAAATAACTCAATAAACTTAGTAGAGGCACGTATGAGATACGCTGAGCTAAAGGTAATATTGCCTGCTACTCCTCTGAGATGCTATAGCAATTAACAAATTACCTCCAGGATACAACTACTGTTAGTTCTCCTCTATGTGTAGCATACACAGAGAGAACCCTTAGAACTTGGCAGCAGAAATGAAAAACAAAAATACAAGTCGAAACTCAAACAGTCTCAGAGAAATGTAAAAATAATTTATGTTTCTGTAAACTATGATTGTTTCTGTAAACAAAGAAATAGTGTTACAAAATTATGTTTCTGTAAACTACAACTTGTTTTAGTGAAGAACTCAACTTTTCTGTGATATAAAACAAACGTAAAATAAGAACTTAATTATTTCTGAAAGCAATAGAGAAGAAGAAGAAAGAGAACAAAAAAATGTTTGTTCTGATGCAAGTTCAGAACGAAAAATTCATCTCGTATTTATAGCACAAGAAAAGAATATTTGAAACGTTCGAAAACAATTCGAATCCAATGCACGACAAGATCCGTGAAACACGCGTCTCGAACGTTACAAAAGGTAAGGTAAAAAATCGCGTTAAAAGAACAGTGCGAACGCGTTCAAAATTTTTCGAGATTCTTCTCGAGGAAAACAGTATGTACAGGTGTCAAGAACACCGTGTGACACGCGTGGAAAAAGATGCTTCTCGAGGCTGTCGGATATCCAAAACCGAGAAGGCAAAGAATAAAATTCTTTACATGTGTGGGAGAAACGAGTGGAAATTTTCAGTAAAAAGAAAGGGTCGGATTAACCCACACCCACACCCACACCCACTCCCACTCCCACTCCCACTCCCACTCCCACGCCCACGCCCACGCCCTCGCCCTCGCCCTCGCCCACGCCCACGCCGAGCCGAGCCGAGCCGAGCCGAGCGAGCGTGCGTGATTCTGTGCGAAGCACCGCGCGAACGGGAAATGCAATAAGAAATGCAATAAGTTTTAGGCAACCTTGTCATAGTCTAGGGCTTTCCCCATACACAAAGGTCTAAAGACCCAAAGGGACATTCCCTTAAGGCTAAACCAATGCTATTTAAGTCTAAAACTCTTAGTATTTTAGTCTATATGGGACTAATGTTTTATTCATTCACATGAAAAAACATCTAGGGAGCAATAGGTCTTGGGATCAAAACATGGTCCATGCATTTTTTGATTAAAACAAAACATTGTTTTTTCTAACAATCCCCCACATGAATAATAAAACATGTCGATAAAACACGATAAAACATAAGGCAACAAAATAGGCTAAGGTGTCCCAAATATTGAACCTTAACTTAGTGTGAGGTTACCTGAACTTCTTGTTGATACGGTGAACGCAATGTCTTGAACCGCCAACAAAGAATGAAATTTAGAAGTAACAGCCACACTTGATGCCTCAACCGAAGAAAACAGCTGCCAAGCTCTTGCGGTTGTGCCCCTTTTGTCAGTGGGCTAAAATCCCGGACTTAATGAATGTCTCTAGAGAATCAGCTCATATTCTCATAGGAAGCGGCCACACTTCCAACATCCACAAAGGTGGGTCCATAAAGAGTGTCCTGCCACACCCCGCTTTAATCAAAGCCATGGAACCCATTAAGATCTCAAAAGATCATCCTGTAAATATGCAGGATGCACTATCACATGATTACACCATAGGGAGGGACAAAGATAGTGCTTTACCAATATCACCATAAATTAGTTGTCTCATTGAACCTTGATCTTGGAAATCCAATCACAAGGTTGAGTATCCTTCATGGTGATTTATTCTATGAGCTTAAGTCCCATCCCCCTCGATGTGGATTTAACTTCCTCTCTCGGTAAACCTTTCGTCAAAGGATCTGCAAGATTATCTTTGGATTTTACAAAGTCTATCGAGATAATACCAGTAGAGAGTAGTTGTTTCACCGTCTTGTGTCTTCTACGTATATGTATAGACTTTTCGTTGTATACATTGTTCTTTGCGCAACCAAGAGCAGCTTTACTGTCACAGTGGATGGCGATTGAAGACACAGGCTTGGGCCAGAGTGGAATTCCTCCCAGGAAACATCGCATCCATTCAGCTTCCTCTCCAGCTTTTTCCAAGGCTATAAACTCAGACTCCATAGTGGAATTAGCTATACATGTCTGTTTGGTAGACTTCCATGAAACAGACGCACCTCCAAGCAAGAAGATGTACCCACTAGTAGATTTGCACTCTTCTGAGTCTGATATCTAGTTGGCATCACAATACCCTTCCAGTACAGCAGGATACTTCCCAAAACTTAAGCTATAGTTTGAGGTCCCTCTCAGGTAACGTAAAACTCTGAAGAGAGCATTCCAGTGATCCTGCCCTGGGTTGCAAGTATACCTGATTAATCTACTCACAGAGTAAGAAATATCAGGTCTTGTACAATTCATCAAATACATAAGACTACCAATAATGCGAGAATACTCAAGTTGATCAATACCCTTACCCTTGTTCTTTTTCAATTTACAAGTGGGATCAAAAGGAGTAGATGCAGGTTTAGCATTTTCATAATTAAATCTCTTTAGTACGGTTTCAGCATAATGAGATTGACTAAGACTATATCCATCAGACATCTTTCTGATTTTCATCCCTAAGATTACATAAGTAGGGCCTAAGTATTTCATGTCAATATTATCTCTAAGCATGCTTTTAATGGTATTAATAATATCAAGATTACTGCCTAATATGAGCATATCATCAACATATAGGCATACAATAACATGTGAATCATTAACAGATTTAATGTAAACACATTTATCAGATTCATTAACCTTGAAGCCATTAGTTATCATAACATGATCAAATTTTTCATGCCACTGTTTAGGTGCTTGTTTTAAACCGTACAGAGATTTGTTCAACTTGCAAACTTTGTTTTCACAACCTTTTACAATAAAGCCTTCAGGTTGGTCCATATAAATTTCTTCATTCAAATCACCATATAAAAATACAGTTTTAACATCCATCTGATGTATATGCAAATCATAAATTGAAGCTATAGCAATCAACATCCTAATCGAGGTGATTCTAGAGACTGGTGAATAAGTATCGAAGAAATCTAATCCTTCCTGTTGTCTATAGCCTTTAGCTACCAACCTAGCTTTATATTTATCTATAGTTCCATCTGTTCTAAGTTTCCTTTTGAACACCCATTTGCAACCTATGGATTTACTTCCAGGAGGCAAGTCTACAAGCTCCCAAGTTTCGTTTTGCTGAATGGACTCCCATTCATTTAATGAAGCTTCTTCCCAGAAATGAGCTTCTGGAAAAGTCATAGCTTCCTTGTAGGTTTGGGGTTCAGACTCTACCGTAAGAGTCAAAAAATCTGGGCCAAAACTTGTTTCAGTTCTAACCCTCTTACTTCTTCTTGGTTCAGTCTCATACTCCAAAGTTGGAGTTTGACTAGTCGATGGAACATCTGGGAGGTCATCATGGACCCTTTTCCGAGGTCCAGACCTTAAAGGAAATATGTGTTCATAAAACACAGCATCTCTAGATTCCAATATGGTTTTCTGACCAATGTTATTATGGTCAGAACTGATGACCATGAACCTGTATGCAATTGTATGCTCAGGATACCCTAAGAAAACACAATCAACTGTTTTAGGTCCTATTTTAGTTTTCTTGGGAAAAGGAATGGCCACCTTGGCCAAACACCCCCACACTTTAAAGTATGCATAAGAAGGTTGTTTACCATTCCACAATTCATAAGGAGTTTTATCAGATTTTTTAAATGGAACTCGGTTCAAAATATAGCAAGCAGAGAGGATATCTTCCCCCCACAAGTTCGAAGATAACCCTGAACTTGTCAACATAGCATTTACCATATCTATGAGTGTTCTATTTTTTCTTTCATCTACACCATTCGATTCTGGTGAATATGGTGCAGTTTTTTCATGAATGATTCCATTATGTTTACAAAACTCACCTATGGGTATCACATACTCACCGCCACGGTCTGACCTAAGAGTTTTAATTTTAACTCCTTTTTGGTTTTCTACTTCAAGTTTATAAAACTTGAAAGCCTCTAAGGCCTCATCTTTACTTCTAAGAAGATGTACCTGACAGTATCGTGAGTAATCATCTATAAAAGTGATGTACCATTTTCTACCACCTCTTGTTGGTGTTGATTTCAAATCTCCTAAATCCGAGTGTATTAGTTCCAAAGGAACTGTTTTACGTTCAATCCTTTTATTAAACGGTTTTCTTGTATATTTAGATTCAACACAGATTTCACATCTTTGATTTTTATCAAAGTTTATTTTTGGTATGCAACCTAAATTAGCAAGTCTTTCTAGAGATTTGAGATTACCATGTCCAAGTCTATCATGCCAAACATGTGAAAAGTCACAAACATAAGCAGAAGAAGATGCATTAACATTCAATTTCAAATCAGATACACTAAGATTAATCATGTTATCGGTAACGTAACCTTTTCCTACGAATTCACCATGCTTAGAAATCACAACAGTATTGGACTCATCAACAATTTTAAAACCTTTTCCTAGCAGGATGGTTTCTGAGATAAGATTTTTTCATATGTCTGGGACGTAGAATACGTCATTCAATGCGAGAGTTTTTCCTGAAGTTAGCTTCAGTTCGACCTTGCCTTTCCCCACCACTTTCGCGGTGGAAGAGTTTCCCATGAACAGTTTCTCATCATCTCCTACTATGTCATAGGAGGAGAAAGCATTTCTGAATTTACAGACATGCTTGGTGGCTCCAGAATCAAGCCACCAGTCTCTCACATTAGTCATACTAGAGACAAGGTCGACTTCAGACACCATGCCAGTGAAATATCCAGAGTCCTCTACTATGTTTGCCTTATTTTTCTGTTTTGGATCATATTTGATCCTTTTAGGGGCCTTACAATCTTTAGCCATATGTCCAGGTTTACCACAATTAAAACAGTCGCCTTTGATGATGTGCTTAGTGACACCACCTCTAGGTTTAAAATTGTTACCTCTGGGTTTTCGACGTCTGTTACGTCTATTACCCATTTTGCTGGATTCTCCAGGAGTTTTCTTTGAAGCAGCTTTATCGTCCAAAACATGAGCTTTGTTGGACATGTTTTTGCTCAGCATCATGCTTTTGTCCTTGCTTCACATAAGCTCCTCAACCTGGATCTTTTTGCCAAGCTCCACCATGGTGATTTCACGAGTCTTGTGTCGCAACCTCCTCTTGTATTCGCTCAATCAGGGTGGAAGCTTTTCAATCACATCCGATACTTGTAGAGCTTCATCAAAAGTCATGCCTTCAGCAAGAATCTCGCTGATGAGGAGTTGAAGTTCGACGAACTGTTCTACCACAGGCTTTTCGTCAGTCATGTTGTATTCTAAGAACTTAGCCATCAAGAACTTCTTACTTCCAGCAGCTTCAGCATGATATTTTTCTTCTAGAGCTTCCCATAAATCAAAAGCATTAAAATCTTCTTTTGCATTATAGAAGTCATACAAGGAGTCATCAAGACAGTTAAGAATATGATTCTTGCACAAATAATTCTTCCTATTCCACCTGTCCAATTTATCTTCATTACCACGACGATGAAGTTTTCTCGAGGGTTTTTCTAAAGCATATCCATCTAACCTTTGGTCGTTTAGGAAGAATAGCATTTTAGACTGCCATCTTTTAAAGTCCTTACCACTGAACTTTGGTGGTTTTTCTACGGTATTTTTTCCCATGTTCTTACAGCAATTACAATATCACAAACTTACAATAAGGCAAGTATTACCTTTAGATTGTTGGAATTAATTACAATAATCGAATGCAAATGGGAAATAATACTTAGATTACACTGATAGTAGTAACAAATAACTCAATAAACTTAGTAGAGGCACGTATGAGATACGCTGAGCTAAAGGTAATATTGCCTGCTACTCCTCTGAGATGCTATAGCAATTAACAAATTACCTCCAGGATACAACTACTGTTAGTTCTCCTCTATGTGTAGCATACACAGAGAGAACCCTTAGAACTTGGCAGCAGAAATGAAAAACAAAAATACAAGTCGAAACTCAAACAGTCTCAGAGAAATGTAAAAATAATTTATGTTTCTGTAAACTATGATTGTTTCTGTAAACAAAGAAATAGTGTTACAAAATTATGTTTCTGTAAACTACAACTTGTTTTAGTGAAGAACTCAACTTTTCTGTGATATAAAACAAACGTAAAATAAGAACTTAATTATTTCTGAAAGCAATAGAGAAGGAGAAGAAAGAGAACAAAAAAATGTTTGTTCTGATGCAAGTTCAGAACGAAAAATTCATCTCGTATTTATAGCACAAGAAAAGAATATTTGAAACGTTCGAAAACAATTCGAATCCAATGCACGACAAGATCCGTGAAACACGCATCTCGAACGTTACAAAAGGTAAGGTAAAAAATCGCGTTAAAAGAACATTGCAAACGCGTTCAAAAATTTTCGAGATTCTTCTCGAGGAAAACAGTATGTACAGGTGTCAAGAACACCGTGTGACACGCGTGGAAAAAGATGCTTCTCGAGGCTGTCGGATATCCAAAACCGAGAAGGCAAAGAATAAAATTCTTTACATGTGTGGGAGAAACGAGTGGAAATTTTCAGTAAAAAGAAAGGGTCGGATAAACCCACACCCACACCCACACCCACTCCCACGCCCACGCCCACGCCCACGCCCTCGCCCTCGCCCACGCCCTCGCCCTCGCCCTAGTTGGATGCCAAGGCTGAAATAATGACTATACCGGAAGCAACAGTTGATGGGCAGTAGCACAGCAGGTCAGGGTCTATCAAAGAGAAACCTGCTAGATACTTGGCTCTGTCCTCCATTTCCTCATCCACTCCTGCCGCTCTAGGAAGAATTGCACCCCTGAAATTAGTATTTTGGATGCGTTTTAGGAAGCTCAGAAGTCTTGGAAGATGTTCTCTACTCCATTACCTTGATCTTGAACTCCGGAAAAGAGATGTTTTTGGAAATTCCATCATCAAAATTCAAATGAGAGTCATGCTACTGATTGTGCATCCCCATCAGGATGGAAAATCTTTGGGTCACTTTTCTTCTACAAAGAATATTGAAAAAACACTAAGAGCCGGGATGGTTTATAGAAGGATCAGGCTCTCGCAGTTAAAATTATCAGGCGATATGATGATGAAGAAAATGAGCAGTGGCAACAATTCGAGAGGGAAGTCAGTCTTCTGTCACATCTCCACCATCAAAATATAATAGAGGTAATTAACCCCTGCTTTCACCTATCTCTGTTCTTCCTTTTCATTCAGCATCCTTAACTGTATTCATCTTTTAAAATTGTATTTACTTCAGCTACTGCCGCTTTCAGACACATTTTGCATGCTCTAATAAGTGGGTTCTAGCATGTCCATTTAGGTCAATTAACTTAACCTTAACATGGCCTGTTGCCAAGCATTTCCAGTTGGTGTACTTGGCCAATTCACCTCATTAACTGATGAAAGGGTAAATGGATTACCCATGTCCTGACTTGATTAATTTTTTCATCTCTTGATTCTAGAATGACGATTTTTAACACTGAAATATCTCTGTTTTTTTCTGCTAGGAATGGGACATGGAAGATGGATTGCTTTCTGGCTCGTCAGATGCACAGGGATTGGTGAGCGATGTGTCTTGGGCACCTAATCTAGGACTCCCAAAATATGGACTGAAAGATGGAACTGTTATTATATGGAGTGAAAGAATGGCAGCAGGTGACAACAGTAGAGCCCCAGTAATTCACGTTCTACATTTTCATTGGCAGCTTATTATATATCGTCTTGGGCTGTGTTTTTTTTTTCTGTCTGTTCTGTGTTTGTTTAATTTTCGTTAAGAATTGTTGTAATTCAGACCAATCGAGTAGTGTAATTGTAATAGAACGCAGTAATGTATGTGTACTCATGGCACTCGATACTGTGGTTGAGTTCTCAGGAAATATGTGCAAGCGATATGGACAAATTGCCACATACTTGCTTCCCGAGTGTTGCTGTGATAAATGGTGCAACCATTGGGTTATTTCGAGTGTAAATATCCTCTAACCTTTAAGGCTTAAACTACCGCATTCCAAACGCAAATGAGGAGTCAAAAGACTCAAAACTAGTCGGAGTGACTTGAAGAGGACTGTTTTTGGGAATACCAAAAAATTATCATCAAGGTTCGGCTCACAATTTAGGCAAATAAAAAGTTGTGAGCCGAACCTTGAGTATGCCCAGTAATTTTTTGGTATGCCCAAAAACATGTCTGGATTTGAAAGGGTTACGATCGATAAGCTATAAGGACACTCTCCTTTGTTATTGGGCTTTTGCGAACTCCATAGTCCATTCCAAGTTGGTTATGGACTGCCGTATATGTAATTTTTATCAAATTGACATGCCCTTATCGAAAACTTTTGGCAGATGTTGATTAAGAACCAGCTTTCCAAATGTTAACCCAAGTCTTAATTAGTTACCGGAATCTACCTACCGGAAAAAAAACTTCCGACTTGAACTGGTGAAATGTCCCTAGGGAGAGTACAACTTGAACTTGTTGGGCAACAGGCTATATGAAGAACCATTCTTTTGTTCTTTCCTAATATTATGTCTCCTTACAAATGTCCCTCGGGTAGGGCTGCCAACGGGTACCCGATTACCTGGAACTGAACCGGATTCGGGTGCGTCGGGTCCGATTCCGGGTCCAAAGATTGGACCCATTAGCAAAACCACTATCCGGCGGGTAGACCCGTTAGGAACCGATAAGCTTTCGGGTCCTAACGGGTATTACCCGTCAGGTACCCGCCGGCTATGGGGTATCTGAATATTTACCTCTTACTTGTTAATTTTACTTAAAATGGGAGGATTTCGTATAGTTTTGCTTCAATTTTTTTCATTCTTCCTTTATTTTCTTATGTTTAATCTTAATTAGAGCATTGACATAGATATAATAATAATTTTATTTAAAAAATTATTAGATTAAAGCTACCATAACTATCACAGGAATAGATTATCAAAATAAATAGTTGATTTTAGAGGACCTGATAAATACCCGGACCCGACGGCTATTCAAAGTTTTTATCGGGTCCGGTTCCGAGTCCATAAATTTTTGGAACCGGACCCAGAACAGTTAGGACCCGGACCCGATTAAAATTATTGGTTCCTGTTCCGGGTAACGTACTACCCGGACCGGATGGAAGCCGTTGGCACCCTTACTCGGGAGTGTACCATCAAAAGAGAAAAATCACACTGGATTGAGTCATCTAGACACTGCTGCTGGTGCATCAAATGCGGGCATATTGTTATTTGAATAGGTTCTAGGGCTAACCCGTATGGTTTTCTAATCTAGCAGTTAGATTGGACATCCAAGTCAGCTAAGGCAATCTCCTAAGTGCTCTGATATTGTTAATCTAGCAATGAAACGCTGAATAAAACAACGCTGAGCGATGAATGGTAACGCGCAAAACCAACAACGCTAAAGAATTTCATTATTTCATTTCCATCTTCTCTCTTTCCCCATATCCTCTCTCTCCACCACGTCTCTCTCTCTCCCACGTGCTTTCTCTTTCCCATGCTATTCCAAATATATAAATATCCAAAAAAAGAAAGAAAAACTATCCTATCACATCCCCTCTCTCTCCATCACATCCCTCTCTTTCTCCATCAGAATTTCATAGCTAGAAATGAAAACATCAAGCGCTGAATCGTTCACCGTTGGGACCACTTTTTGAGCGTTGAATCATTCAGCGTTTCAATTTCGCTGCTACTTAAACTGCGAGCACTTGGTAGGAGAGAGAAGTAAACAAAAATAGTATTAATTCTTTTTTCCACATTTCTTTCTTGATTTGCAACACTTTTTTGACAATGTAGCAGCTCAATCTAGCCCATAAAGGTTAGCCTAATAGGAGTTGCCCTTATCAGGTAGCACAGTGTAAATACCAAAGAAGTTTGGGGTGTAAGTATCCTAGAAACCTAAACCTTATTTTATTTTATTCCAAACCCAATTTGAGATCTCAAACTCTACTTTCTCTCACTTGTTAAGAGTGAAATGAAAAACGCCGCCATCTAGAGAGACGATTGATTTCTATATCAAGAAAAAAAGGTATTATGAGAACTGAAGTTACTCAATCTAAGATCCTCATGAAGAAGAAGAAAAGGAAAAAGAAATGTGTGTTGATTTTGGTAATCAATCCGTACGAGCGGAGTCGGAAATGGGGGTTTCATAGGCAGCCGTTCATCATGGTTTTCAAAAACTTAAGCGCAGCCTTTTCCTTTAGCGTGGTGGGTGTTTTCTCTTTTAGCGCTAGACTTTGTGGTAATCGTTAGAGGATCAGCAAAACATTAGGTGATGTCACCGAATATGTTGTCCTCAATATCGATGAAGTAAGTGAATTTCTTTTTAGTATTTTATTGTTACAGATCCCAACATTTTCTATGTCAGCATTGGTGTTCGAAACAAGTTGGTTGTTAGACTCTGGCTAATCTCAGGGTTCTTGCATGAGGAGATACTATACAGCTTCAGATTTTACATATTTTTTTGTTCTCATGACCGGAAAAAATAAACATGTTCTCGGCGTTTAGTTTAATTTATAGGAATATATTAATTGGTAAAAGTTGTTTTTGCTGCTGTTGAAGGAGAATTTATTTATGCTTGAGTTCATTCAGTGAGATTTTTTTTTTTTTATTAGAGCTAGTATTTTACTCTATGAGCATGTTAAATGAGTAATCAATCATAAATTAAGAACAATTTAAACACAATCAGTGTGTTGTATGCAAATGTGTAACACACACCTAATTTGGTTTCTCTTTGATTTTTTTTTTGTTTTCTCCTGCTGTTAATTGCGGCTTGTTAAGTTGGATCGCACACTAAAACGTATTTTACTTAAGCAGCATATATATGCCTCCTCCGAGGTGTATGCATAAATTATGGGATTTCAACTCGGCTCTATGGATCATATTGCAGCATGGAAATGACATGCTAAAGCCTGGTCATTTGAGAAAAAGCTAATGGAAAATCCAAATGTTGTTTTACTCGAAGGAAAACTACAAATCATTCCTTGGTCTGTTATACTCCACTGAATCCAAGAGTAATTGTTGTCGGAAAATGTAAAATTGAACCGGCAAGCAGGCAAACAAAGGTATCTAATTGGACCAGTTCCTTGGTCTGTTATGTCCATATTATGGTTCAGGTCTGACATACTTAATCTCTATTATATTCATTTTACGGCGTCCAACCAGCATATCTTAGGGGTCTCACTAAGCAATGAATTAATCCTAATTGGCAAAATCCCACTAGAAATATGCAGAACTATACACTACATGGCAACACCCTTCACGCCTGCTGTACACATTGTTCCCAATCTGGAATGTCTTTTGCCGTATGCTGCACATATTTTTGTAGAGAAACATATCAATTGCAGTCAATGTAAGCTATAATCCGTTTCGTGTCATTTGACCATGTAGTAATCCATGCCAAAAAGGGTGAATAATAGTTGATTTTCTTTGATTCTGTTGGTGTAATTTAACAAATCTCACCTTCTTTCTGGTACTGGTTTGGGTCCCAAAATAGGCATGTATGTTTTCTATGGTGCAGGATATTTCTGAGCAGTTGAATTCAACGGTACTGTGGAATTTTGGTGTACATATGCCAATACAACTCAAAAAAAAAAAACCTTTATCGTCAGCTGTGTTTTTTTGAATCAAATGGCCAATGTCTTTGTAATCATCCCTATTGAGTTCTTTAATTCTTTTATGCCTGATTACAAATACAAAGACACTCTGGCCAATGTCATCAAACCGAGAAACTCACCAAAGACGCCCAACCCTTCTGGGCATCAAGAAAGCACGGTTCCAAAATAAGGTAACTAGCAATAGCCAAATCAGACGGCCCAGTTAACCCTTGTTTTCCTTCCCAAGGGCCATCCGCCCAACCCATTAGTCCATAAACCTAAAAAGTAAAAACCCTAACATCCTTGAAACAAATCTCATTTCATTTCCAAGCGGAAATCTACAAAAAATTGAATTCATGGTGTGAGATGAGAGAAAGAGACGATTTGTGGATTTAGAAATGGAAGATGAAGAAGATATGGATGAAGAAGAAGTTGTTGGTAAATCTAAGTTTTTAATAATTCAGATTAAGAATAACAAAAAGAAGAGAAGAAAAGGAAAAAAAAGAAATTGTGTACGAGCGGAGTCGGAAATAGGGTTTTCATGTGTCTTTGGCTGTGCTGCACCTTGCGATATAGTCGGATTGTAGGGGATGAATGTTGTCTTGGCACTTGACAGGACTGGAAATTACAAGTCTCTCAAGGATCCCTAGAAATGTGGATGAACTAGATCAGGACATTCGAAGGTTGACAAGGAAACATCTCCGAGCAGAATTACTGTCAAGAAAGCATCACCAGAACTTACCCATATCACAAATTTTGGGATGAGGAATCCATCTACCGGAGCAACTGAATAAAAATTTAGAAATTCAGAAACATAGAGAGAGGAATTGGATATACAAATTTCAATTTCATATAAGGTGATTCTTATTTATAATTAAGGGCTCTAGATATTTGATTAAAAATTGGTTGATTCTGGTTTTTAATTGATTCCTTTATTAAGATTTATGTGTCTGTTGTTATCTTGATCTGGCTATAACATGTGTGAATAGTTAGCTACTGGCTGAACTTATGTGCTTAACTGTATTTGGTCGGAGAAGTTATGAATTTGTGCAACATAACTATTGCATGTGTGTCTTTGTAATGTGTATACAGGTTCGAGGAGAAGCTAATTATACACATCTGGAGAGATACAACTGAAGGTTATAAGGGTCCTCCTAAGGATAAGTCGTTGAGAGTAATGCTAAAGCAGGAAAGGAATAGCAAAATTCAAACAAACATGTCCTGAATTGACGATGATGCTTAATGCTTCTTAGCAGGTGAAGAAGAATATTACTTTTAAGTTAATATATTTTCCATGAGAGCTTTCAGTATGTTTGATTGCAATAACAAAGTCATACTCACACACTACAGGGAAACCGGTGACCTCTCTTGGAACGCGAATAGCTTCGTAATTTTTCTAATTTGAACTATTTTATTCATCTTTTGTCTAGTCCTTTTACAGAATCAGTTTGGTTACTCTTTGTTTATGAGGGTACCGATCAGTTACAAGACCCATAATCAATATGAGTACCAAATACTTCCCCTAGTGAAGTGTCACTTTAGCATATTTGATATGCATCTTTTTAAAGTTCAAACTCTACGGCACATGGTGAGCCAATGTCCAAGCCTAACCCCTTTTCTGCAATCCTTGTACCCAGCATTCACTTTTTTTTTTTTCTTATTCTCTGCACGCTCATCAACTTCATCTCACACGTGGGTTTATAAATCCCTTGATTTTGATTGTATGGTTTATTACTTAGTTGTCGTAAATATACATGCTCTGGTTTGTATGTTGACCTGATGTTCCTGTATTTGGTGTTTCAGGTTGCATTTAGGACGAAAGTCTTCACCCAAATATTTTATCTACAAAAAAGACATTAGAGTGCAAAATCTGAATAAAAAAGAAGTGTTTCCTAATTCCAAAGCATAACCTTACCATACTTGTGTTCCGACGGACCTTTAAATCCTACGGAACCGTAGGACCTGTGTTTAAATAAATTACATGTTATAAAATTTAAAGAGAAAAAAGCGAATGACTTAAAGATAAAAAAGTGAATGAACTGATATGTAAGAGTCAGTGAATTCTCTTTGCACATTGAATGTGGTGGATGGCATGTCTGTTGTTAACTGAAATTGTACAACCTTTTGATTCACAGGAAGAGTTGGCAGGCAAAAGGTTTGGGGGCAGCACCAGCTGGTGCATCTAGTTAACTGGTTCTTTGCGGGTCTTCCGTTTCAGCTGAAGAGAAGTTGCTCATTACATCCAAGTTTCCCATGCTTCTTATACAGTATCTGTTGGCCGTCTATGGTAAAATATCTGGTGTAATCATCTCTGAACACCTGAAGCCAAATTTGACCCATGTGAACTGATAAGAAGGGTGCTTGCAACCGCACTTTTAAATTCCTCATAGACATCTTAGATGGGAAATGGGTTCTCACAATGGATTGTAAGTTCTAATAGCTACATTCTTATCTTAAGTGGCGTAACATCAGTTTAGCATGGAATTTTAATTTAAATTTAACTGGTTTCATTGGTTTTTCCACTTTTTTGAAGTTGTGTGGATGCAATTTGTGTTGCTATGCAGGGATTTAAGGGATCTTGTCTATGACAAGCCTTATTAAATGGAATTGTTAATCATGGATGTCAAGATGGCTGCCGAAATGGTAAGCCTTTTAGTTTCTTACTCAGCCATACGAGATTTGTGATATGTTTTTCTTCATAGCATCTGAAACATATCACATGAATGGATTGTGTTGTTCAGTTTCCTTTGTTATCGCATTACAAACTAATTGGTTTCCTAGGAGGATACCCCAATTCAGTTAGCAAACGTTTTAACCACATCACTTCGCAGATACCCAGCGCCATACCTCGCCATTCATCCTATGCACTTGACCGTGAAACAACTCCTTGTTTTTTGCTTCTCCATGTAACAAGATTACACCCAACGAAGGTAAAATATCCTGAAGTAGACCTCATATCATCACATGACCCATCATAGTCAGAATCAGTATATGCCTCCATACTTTTGAAGTCTTGACCTTTCTTAAACAATATCCCTTTTCCTGGAGCAGACTTCAGGTATCTTAGGATTCGCATTACCGCATTCATATGTGTTTCTCCAGGATTATGCATGAATTGACTAACAATACTCAATGCATATGCAAGATCGGGTCTTGTATGTGCCAAGTACATTAGTCTACCCACGAGCCATTGGTATCTTCCTTTATCAACATGTACTTGGTTGCCATCCGAACATAATTTCAAACCTGGCTCTACTGGTGTATCTACAGGTTGACATGTTGTCATACCTGTTTCCTCCAACAAATCAAGGGCATATTTTCTTTGTGACAAGAAGATTCCTTCTGTTGATCGAGATACTTCAATTCCAAGGAAGTATTTTAAAGAAGCAAGATCCTTCAATTCCTTCTGTTGATGGAGATACAAATTTTTGAACTCCTGTGTTCACTACATTCCCCAACTGTTTCCATGTGGTTTTGGTGGTCTGTAAATTAAAACAAAAAAAAAAACTTGAGGATGATGGTATCTGTGAACTATGTCTATGCTAGTTGATATTTTGGATATTTTACTTTAAAATTCCTTGTTCTCGGATTTTTACTTTAAAATTGAACACCAGGAGAAAGTTTACTGAAACAAACTCGAAGAATGATGTGTTGAGTAATGTTGGATAAACTAGTCATATCCACATGAATCACATCTTGTTTTTCTTGCACAAATTGGAATTATGAGGGATTAGATCCCAACTGGAGGAATGTTGGATAAACTGAATAGTCTAACACACCTATTGCTATTGGTCTATTAATATTACATTTCCTTATAGTTTGCTTACATATCCGTGTTTCTAATGTCTGATATAATGTTATGGTTCTACCAAGATAAACCCATCTGTTCATATACACATCTTTGAACTCTTGGTGCACTACATCCCCTTGCCGTTTCCATGGGATTTTCATAAGTGGTGGTCTGTGAATCAAATAAATTTAAACGTGAGAATTGAAGAAGGTATCTCTGTATCTGTAAACTATTTGTAGATCTAAAGACACTCAATTACCCTTGCCATTTATGGATATTTTGTTTCACCTGGTTAATATGGTTTGGATCTTCATATTTTCAAGTTTTCTGACCTAGTTTTGAGGTATGTCCATGCTCCATGCTAAAAAGCAACATGTGACCATTTTGCTTTCTATGAAGCGCTCTTAGTTACGGATATGTTTTTAGTTTACTTGTTGATGGTTTCTGACCACATTTCTGTTCAAATAAGTGATATTTGTTATTGGTGGAACCTGATTTTATTCTAATTGACTTGTAGGTGGAGGATCCATTATCACCAGATTTGGATCTCAAAGAAGAGGTGTTAAAAGTATTGCTGACTTTATTTGTCTGTTACGTGTTAATTTATTTTTGGAGTTCCCGCCAGAGGTTTGCATAACTGGATTTATGATTACCCAGCAGGTTCCGTTCTTATGGAGAGAGGAAATAGAAGACCTCAATTTGCGGTACATGCCGCTAAAGACTATTTTCTCCGTGGTAAGTGGTGGGCAAGAAAGATTGGGTACCTCTTGAACTAACCACTACATGGCAACACCTTCACACCGGTTGTACGTTCCCAATCTGGATTGTCTTTTGCCTTATGCTGCACATATTTTTGTAGAGAAATATCAATTGCAGTCAATGTAAGATATAATTCGTTTTGTGTGTGCAATAGGTGCTTATTTGACCATGTTGTAATCCATGTCGTGTCGTAATATCTGATTTTCTTTGATTCTGTTGGTCTTAATTTAACAAATCTCATCTTCTTTCTGGTACTGGTTTGGGTCCCAAAATAGGCATGTGTGTTTTCTGATGCTGCGGGATATTTGTGAGCAATTGAATTCAACCTTACACTGGAAATTTGGTGTTGGTAGTTGGTACAATCAACATGCGAATACAACTGAAAAAACTTATAGTTCTGTTCATCTTTGGACCATACTTGTTTTTTTTTTTTTTGGGACCATCATTGGTTTGAGAATGTACAGTAAAACTCAGTAACTTTATTTTGTTTTATTTTTTGTAATCATACCTGAACCTGACTACTTTCACTAAAAAAATACTACTATGGAAACTGAGATTTCTCTACTGAAACAACACATGGTAATAGTAGAGTTCTTTGATTCTATCATGCCTGAAACTCACGATAGACACCCGTCCCTTCTGGAGCATCAAGATAGCACAGAATAAGTAAGATAACTAGCAAACCAGAGGAAAACGGTCAATTATGAGCTCAGACGGCCCAGTTAGGCCTTGCTTTCCTTTCCAAGGGTCATCCGCCCATACCACTCGTCCATCAACCTAAAACCCTGAAATCCTTAAACTTATCTCATTTCATTTCCAAGCGGAAAAGGAGTCAAATTTACACAAAATTCAATTCATGGTGTGAGGCATATGAGGTGATTTTTGTTCTAGAGATCTAGAGAGAGAAAGAGATGATTTGTAATTTTAAGAATAACAAGAAGAAGAAGAAAAGAAGAAAAAAATTATTATGTTAGATAATTTGGATACCCATATGAAATCCATACTTGTGATCTATAGATAATTTGGATAATTTCAATCAAACAAAGATGTCCTGAACTGACAAAGATGCTTAATGCAAACAAACATGGGTATTAAACACTCCTAGGGTATTAAAGATAATTTGCTAGTAGTAATTCTTATAATTTACTTAATGCAAACAAGCAATTGCTAGTAGTAATTCTCCCAGCTCTCTGCAAAAAATCCAATGTTGGTTCCCTATTATAGCAAAGGGTCCAATACCAAAGCTGCTTGCATGGGAAAGTAAGAAAACCATTTAGCAATTTGAAATAGTAAATTGATCCCCTACATTCCACCTACTCTGATCATCAGAATCTGGGTAACTAAGAACATTAGAAGGATCAGCTAGCAATATGATTATGAAAAAGAGTAATGGTTCATTGAAAATAGTTTCAGAAGGATGCAAAATACTTGCTTTCAGAGGTCAAGGGAAATATGACCATGTTTTGATTGTTCACGTAGAGGGCTTCAAATGGTAGGATCTTTTTTTTTTTGGAAAGTGTCAATATTGTGTATGAAATTAGCTATCTGACCTTCAACAATGAATGAATATATTGAGCTACTAGAATGCATAATTGCAACCTTAGAGGAGGCCAGAAGTTGTGAAGGTTATTCTTCCTTATCTTAAATCAACTTAATCCATAAATAAACACATCAAAGAAATCAAGAGAACCCTTTCTATGCAAATTTAATTTTATTTATAAATACAGCGCTCTTACAAATTACATTCTACAAATACATTGTAGATGTAAAGTGATTTTACAAATTACATTCTACGAATACTACCAAACAAACAGATATGGAAAAGAAACAAAAGATAACAACAGACATACTAGCTAATGATTTAGAAGACAGAGATTTAGGTTTTGAGAGGAGAAATCATTATGCTGATGATGCTGTTATTGAACTACAACTTCCTTCTGCCATGATTTCATTCTAGTTATTCCGTTGATGATAACCTGATAGTACGAAGGAATTGTTGTTGATGTTTTGATTTAAGGGTTTCGGGGTTGCTCTCTACTTTCTCTAGATCCAGAGGAGGCGGCAAAGTTTATAAGGGATTGCCGCTGTAGCATCTATAAGGGATGTTTATTGCCTTGATTTCAAGTTTTGTTAATTTGAATCTAAAGGATGGTCGTGCTTGACTGACCGAAATGGCTGACCCACATCTGTGTTTTATACGGGTGTGGTATGCACTCGATGAAATGATGGGCACATCCCTTTACATCCAAATACTCCGTCGTATCATGACGTCATAAAAATGAAAAACTAAAAAAACCCACCTTTTATCTTTGCTTTTGATTGTCAAAATGATTCGATTCGATTAAATTAGAGTTTAGAAAAATAAATTTCTGAAACTGTTTACGGTTGGGAGTCCTTAATTTCCCACCCGTTAATCATACTTTACGTCTTAGAAAATAGGATTTCCTTACGGTTAGGAAATCCCAACCGTAAGCAATTCGGATAATTACAAAAAGAAAAAGAAACAGAGGTTGGGTTTTCGGTTACAATTTCTTAACCGTAAATCAGAAATATGGTTGGGAAAATTAAAGATATTAGCATTTTAATTTCTAACCGTAAGTTAACAAAAAATTCCAGAATAAAGATATTAGCATTTTAATTTTATACTCGATCTTGGAATGAGTACTAGTTTATTAATTAATGAGAGCAACTTCAGTCATCATACTAAAACGAAAGACCAAAGACTAAAAAAAATCCAAAAAATTTGGTTTACTCTGTGATGTGACACTACGGTGCAGGAGTAAAAATTTGGTCGGGACATCAGGCGTAATTTAAAACTACTCCCCATTTTTTTTCTATTTTTTTTTGTTATGGGGCTTTACTTTGAGTTACTTCTTCTTCCAGACCAACCTTTCAGTAATCCTCTTACCCAACACCTTTGCATAGTCTCTAACTTGTTTTTTGTTTTCTTTTGTTCTTGGCCTACCTTTTCCCTTGCCTTTATTTGGTTCTTGCACATTCTATAATGTCTGAGGATGAACGATTGGCCGCATGTCATCCCAAAAGATTTTCTTTTCGAGTTTGTTCATGTTCCGGTACCTCTCGATAACGATTCTTCCCATTTCAGTGTCACCAAACTCTTCTCCGACAGCGCCCTTTGGAGGAGGAAAAAAACTTAAGTGTTGCCAATGTGGATCTATATCGCTTAAAGGGATTACGCCATGTTCATACTTAGCTATCATGTTGCGACAAGGGAGACCCATAGACTTCATCATGTTGAAAACACACACCTCGTCCGGCTTAGTTCCCCATATGTCGAGAAAATACACCTCAACCATTAACCTCTTAATGCAAGCATGTGACATATTATAGTGGAGTCCCTTGAAAAACCAAAGATCCGCCATTTTCTTGATGTTACCACCTTTGTCTACAATCTTTTTGTACTTCATGATGTGGCTTTTTTGAAACTTCTCTTTAATTCGATTAAACTCGCGGTTGAAGTAAACCTCCATAGCGTTAAACACCACCACAAAATTATCGACACACCCAAAGAGATTTTTCTTCAACCGGTGGTGAGCCGATTCTACCAAACTTGTTGCTTGATTTCCAAAGTGTTTATGGTGGTTGGTAAAAGCATAAATGAAGCGCTCTTTATGTGGTTCCAACCATTGCTTCACCACATACGTTACAATATCCTCTGGATATTCGGGGCTAGTCCAATGTTCAATAAATTCGGCAAGATTTAGATTATACTCTTCTTCGGTGAGAGACCAAGTCAATGCCTCCCATTCCCCGAAAAAAGCAACCCATTTAGCATGATTTATGGTGTGTTATTTATCGAAATCCTCTTTTTCATCCGCTTGTTCATCTTCCGGTAGCTTACTAATCTCTTCCAATGCTTTCCTCTTAGGTGGACAAAGTTGATGCTTGCACCTATTCATCACATTGCACCATATATGAAATGTACAAAGCATATTATGTGCCAATGGGAAGACTCTCTCTATTGCATTCATCAATGCCACTTCATTGTCCGTCACTATAACCTCAGGGATATCATCATCTCGGTAGATCGCCTTTACTTGTTGTAGCGCCCAAGTGTAACTTTCTTCTAGCTCGTCCTTTAGAAAACAAAAAGCAACAGTAAACGGTGACTTGGTCGACGTTTGACCAACAATGTTCAACAATGACATCTCGTATTTGCTTGTCTTGTAAGTGCAATCCATTAATAGAACTTCATGGAAGCATTGAGCCAGTTGAACACTCTTCGGATGATCAATGAAGAGATGAGTTATTTCTTCTTCCAGACCAACCTTCTTTTGAACCAACAAAAATAATTGTTGCATGACTTTTCTATCCTTCCATTCATTCCTTTTAATTGTCTCAATTGCATTGTAAATGGTATACATAGATGAGACGTTATCCTTGTTATCATCCTTTAATAAGCGAAGAATTCCAACTGGTGAAATACTCATTCTCCTATATTTAGCTACTTTCTCCATTTCTTGAGGAGTGAGCCTTGCGGCCATTGCGTGTCCTTCAAGATCCTCCGGACGAGGGTGGTTGTGATGAACTACCACCTTATCCATAGATAGAACCCATCCTTTCCTTTCTTTGCACTTACTAAATACTATCTTGAACGGACATTTAATTTTCTTTGAGCATGTTGTGTTCTTCCTCGTTGTCTTTCCTTTATACACATAATCCTTCCTCTTGTGACAGGCATCCGGATCCACACTTCTCTCACAAACCATTTCTAAACGAGTTTTGCTTTCTTTTCCATTCAAAACTAATACGCACATGGCTCTCTTGGCATGCTCTCTAGCCCAATTATTCACATCAATAGGTAAGTCAAATACCAAATCATTGACATAGTGATGGGATGTATCTTCGAACAACATACCGACAGGAGAAGGTTGTTCATCAATTGGTATAGGTTGGAATTCAATCTTCAAGAAATGGAACAACATCAATTGCAATCACAATAAAGTTCGGTAACAACATAATTCTATCGCGGTAACCGAACTCTTGGTTCGGCTTAAAACAAACATTACATGTAACCGAACAAATAAAAAGTACACGGTTCGGTTACATGTTATTTTATCTAGGTAACCGAATATAACTCTGGAACTGTTGATTTTATTTTGTTTGATAAGTTCGGTTAGTTAGGCTATTGGGATCACGTTAGCGAAACAACTGAACTGATTATACTAAATCTACTCTTGTATTATGTATAGTTCGGTTAGATAGGTGGTTTTTATGCGATGTGCGAATCAACCGAACTTTGTACACTAAGTTAAATATATTTTTTACGTGAAGTTCGGTTTGTTGTTGGTTGCAAACCAACCGAATTTAGTACAATAACTTCAATATTATTTTTACGTAAAGTTCGGTTTGTTTTTGATTGCAACCAAACTGAACTTCGTACATAAAGAATAATCTTATTCTGGGTAAAGTTCCGTAGGTTAATATTGGTTGCGAAACAACCGAACATTACTCTGGAAATCCATGAAACTTCCATTACTATGTAGTTCGGTTACATGCGTGTTTGGATAAAGTAACCGAACTACTCTTTCAGATTAGTTCGGTTACATGTTCTTCACATAATGTAACCGAACTACCTCAAAAATTAAAATTGGGTTTGAAAATTTGGAGCAATTGAACCAACATTAGCTAAGTTGGGAGCATACCTGGAAACCCAAATGCTCTTCCTCCGGTTGTGGTTGATAAAATCCATCATTATCATCTTGAGATTGAGTTTGGGGAAGAATACATTCACCATCTAGGAAATCACTCATATCCGGATCATTGTGAAGATTAACAAATACTCTAGGAGATGATGGAGATGAAGAATCTGATGAGCTTTCGTCACTTGAATTCCCAAACGTAGTGAATGTGAATTTTTTTTTATTTTCCAAGGTTTTCTCCTTCTTCTTCTCTAACATTACTCTCTAAAAAATTATATTTCTTTTTTTAATAACCCATATTTTAATTTAATCTCACTAATTAGTTTTTATTAATCATTTCAATAATCATTTCACTAATCATAACCAAACCATAATCAAAAGGGCAGTTTAGGTATTAAGAAAAATTCTTGATAAGGGCTGCCTTACCCTAGATAACACAATGGTCCCCCCAAATTTATCATGGTCCCCAAAATACGGTTCAAAATTTACACACATACTATGGCCTAACTCAAAAAGGGCTATGAAAAAAATGTCTTTGTGTCTTGTTAGGGCTGGCTTAAGCAAGCCCTAGTCCAAGGGTAGTTCCGCCCCTTAGTATATGGAAAACATCAAGCCATAGTAAGATATAGTGAAAATTGGGGTGGAATTAACCCAAAACAAACCCTACAAAGATATCGCATTCCAAATGCAAAGAGGAGGTCTGCGTTTTCCGCCGCCTCAAGATGAAGTTTCAGTAGAAAATGGAAATTCAGGTTGTGAGATCGATCAGACAACTATAAAAGCTTCACATGAGATTTCTAGATGAAGAAGATGACGAAACAAGAAGAAATAGAAGAAGAAAAGTACAGAATCACAAGAAGAAGAAAAAAAATGGTTAGATTTGGATAATCAGGATAGGCGGACTCGGAAATGGGTTTTCAGAACGATTCACATAGGATTTCTGATGTGGAAATTTGCGTTGTCTGTCCTGGAATTGATTTAAAATCAGTTTCTGAAAAAATTTCAATTTATTTGTAAGGTGATTCTTCTTAATGGATTTCTAAATTGCTTGTATTAACTTTTTTTTTTATCATGATCTTGCTAGAAAATGTGAGATCAGTTAGTTACTTACATCTCTATTTAGGATATGGCTAAATTTTGTGTACCATACTTATGCCTTTTGCGATTTCAGTGTGTCTTTGTAATGTCTGTGTAGGTTTAAGTAGAAGCTAATTATACACACACCTGAAGATATATATTTGGGGTCCTCGTCGGAAAAGCGGCTGTAAGGACAAGTCATTGTGGCTAATGCTAAAGCAGAAGTGGAATTAATACAATTCAAACAAACATGTCTTGAGATGACGAAGATGCTTAATGCTGTTTTAGCAGGTGACTGACGATCTTATTCTAGTATTTTATGACTTAATACTCTTAAAGAACTCCAAGATTCTAGCGATGAGTATATCCTGAATGATGTTTGTAATGTTGGATTTGAACAAGTGAAGGAAAAATCCCAATTGAAACAGACATTCTTAAACTGACAAGAATGCTTAATGCTGATTTAGCAGGTGAAGTTCCTATTCCGATATTAGTTGGTTTACTTTTATCTTTCACTATTAAGACTTTTATTCTTTTATGTTCATTCTCAACAATCATATGGCTCAGATGATATTTAGGATTATTGCTACTTTATTTGTTGAAGTGTAATATTTTTTCTTATAATTCGGCAGATTCAGTTCTCAAGTAGTATGATATATTAACTACGTAATTACCACTTGAACTTATCATGCATGCCTTAAATCAGTTTACCATAGCCATTACATTATATTGCAAATTAACATAGAAACTGAGAGGAAGATTAACCCATAGAAAGATTGTTGGCTCCTCTACTGAAAGGTCTCTCTTTTTTTTTGGGTCCAAGTAAGAGTTGAAGAGAGTGTGTTGCAGTAGTAGTAGTAGTAACAGTGAGAATGGAAATGAAATTGAGTTTCTAAGACACTGGACGTTTGGCTGAAGTGGATAAGAGTTCCTTGCGATGTATCTACATCAGAGGTCTTTTCCCTGAGAACTATTTCAATGATAAATCAGTTCCTGCTTTTGGTAAACCAAAGCTTCTTGTCAGATTTACTTCAAACTTTCAGAGTTTCTTTGTGAATCAACCCAATATTCTTGACCTTGCAAGAGTCTCAATAATCTTACTTATGTGTGGTATCTTGACCTGCAGAGCCGGTCCTGAGAGTGTGCAAGGTGTGCGACCGCACAGGGCCCAGCTCTGCCGAGGGCCTTTTTTCCAGCCCAAAATTCATACACTAAAGGAAAAAAAAAAAAAAAAAATCTTTACCATGACCGAACACAACCTATGGGGACAGTACTTAAACAACCCATCCACTGAGCAATCAGTTCGTTGTTGATTTAAATTAGATTTGACCGTATTTAACAACCATTACCTCCCAAGAGTAACCTTACCACCATTTGTGTTATCCTTGCGTATTCTTATTGACATCGAAAAAAACTTCTTATTGAATACTTTCATTTTTTGTATATAAGATAGGCATTAACACCACTATTTAGTTGTAAAATTTTCTTTGGTATCGTCGATAATCTTACAAATTAAAATGAAAGTTATTGATATTTTTTTCTTTATTATGGTTACAAAATATTAGACATTGTAAAAGGTCCTACGAAAAATTTTGCACAGGGCCCTTCTAGACACAGGATCGGCTCTGTTGACCTGTAGACATATATTTTTAGGTTTATTTTCTTTTCTTGTTGCGGGGTTCTTCGAACTTGATTCGGTTAGTTTGTTGTTGAAGCTGGTGCCGTGTTTGGGTAATATTTTTTTTTTGTGTATATGTATAGACTTTGGAACTTTGCCTCATAGATTTTGGCACCAAATGACAACACTAGGTTGTATCAAGGTTCAGGCAACATAGTTGGTGAAGAATTTGTGTTCTCCTCCCTTGGCCTTCGCCACTAAAAGGGAGTTTACATTGCTGGTTAGGTTAAATCTCCCTTCCCTTCAGTATTGCATAAGTGAGTAAGAAAAATCTTTGGATACGGTACTAAGGTTGGAAAAGAATTGAAGTTTTCGGATTCCAACTTTCGTAAGAATTCTTTGCTTAGCAGAGTTTAGTTCATTGATTTGGTTTGCCAAATAGAAATACACGGAAATCCTCGTTACCCGTTTCTTGTGGAACTGAGAAACGGAATTGGGATGTCGTAATTGGTGTTTTGTTGGAAGTACTGCTGATTGATAATGTTGTAGTTTGTTTTTCCTTAAGCAGCTAGAGGTCTTCTCTTTCTTTGGAATTCTCGTCTGTTCTGCTGTAGTTTGTTTTTCCTTAATTTTTACATTTCCCGTCAGAGTTGGTATAATTGAAATTTTGATTACACAGGCTCTGTTCTTAAGGTGAGAGGAAAGAGAAGACCTCTAGCTGCTTTAGCCGCCGGTGAAGACCATCCTCTCGGTGGTTCTGTTAAGTCTTCAAACTTTTAAGGCTGCGGAAGTCCTGCATAATGCCGGTGGTTGGGTTATTGTCCTCCTCTCCGTCTGTGCAGCCTCCCATTTCCCTAGGTCCTCCTCGGAAAAATAACTGAAAGAACAAGTCCAGGAATGGAATAACGAAACGACGACAAATACTTCCTAACAGAGAAAACAGCAATCCCAAACGGGGCTGCAGTCATTAATGCCAAGCACTATGGTGAAGGATTTCCCTTCGGTATCCCATTCCAACCATTGTGGTCTTTCGTGTAGCTTAAGTGTAGTGATATCCCTCAACTATACTTAAAAGTGTATCATATTTGATGCGAGCTATAGAGAAGGGAAATCAAACGGCGTGAAATTTCACTTTACAGAAACTGAGTATCCGTTTGGCAGTCGAAACAGATACTCAATATCTGTAACATTTTACACCGAAACTAAGTACCCATTTGATAAAATTTATTTATTTGACCTTTTTTCGCCGACTCTATTTACTCCGCCGTTGGATCCCAACGGTTATTTTTTCAAAAATTTATCAAAAATTCTCTATAAATACAACTTTACTTTTCTTATCAAAAATTTAGTTTGATATTTGATTTAGGTTTGAAATTAGAGGAAAAAGTTGGTAATGGTAGCGGTGGTTGATTTGAGCGAGAAGTTTTCCAAAATTGAAGAGGATGGAGGAGGGTGGTAGTTGTGTTTCTCCTTCAATCTTCGCTGGTTTTGTCAAAATTGAATTGAGTTAGAAAACACCGAGGGAACAACACTATAGTTATTTGGGTACATTATTTATATGTCCCTACTTTTGACACCCAATAAATATATCCTTGCACAACAATAAATATGTGTCTACTTTTTAATAACCTTATCCATTTAAAATTAGATTACAATGGAACAAATTTCTTCCTCTACCACTTCACCACCACCAATAGCACCACCACCACCAACATTCAACTACCATTCCACCGTCACCGCCCAACAACCACCACTTACCAACCGCCACCACCACCATTACACCACCAACAGTCCTCAACTACCACTAGTCAATCGCCACCACCACCACTAGTCCGCCGTCGCTGGTTCAGATATTTTTGTTTCAACAACAATAGTTGATCCAAATAAATATAGAACCAACAGTAGAAGTTGATCCAATTTAGGGGATGTATAACGGTAGTTGACCCAACAAAAAAAAAAGGATCAACAGTAGAAGTTGATCCGTGTAAATGGATTGAACTTGGCATGAATTGAACACGTATCATCTGACATGGAGTCAGTCATGCTACCGTTGCACCACAAGTTAAACATTGGAAAAGATTAACATGATTTAAACTAGAAGCATGATTATACTAATCCAAGAAAATGTTGTCAACAATAGGATTTGATTGGATCAACAACAACAGTTGATCTCATAAAAAATTAATGAGATCAACAACCATAGTTGATCCATAAAAAATTGGGTAAACAACCGTAGTTGAACAATTAATCCCATAAAAACATATAAACAATAAAAAATGATCATCACCTGTAGCTTCACCACCGTTGTGTCTCTCTGAAAAGTTCTCAAACCAAGACAAGCAAAGCCACCGTCCCATGTCTACAATCAATATAAAAACCAACAAATTAGCTTCCTATAGTTATCAAATATAAATTAACCCTAAGTAAACATCTTAGATCGAACCTATTATTTATACAAATAAGATTAATTATCAAAATTAAATAACAAATCATTTAATACCAAATAAAAATTAAATAACAAATCATTTAATACCAACAAATTAGCTTCCTATAGTTTTTCTTCTTCTACTATCCATCGTGCCGTAGGTCTAACTAAGTTGGTTTGGAAATTTTTGGTTATGCCAAACAAGTCATTTTGTTTTATATTATGAATTATAGTCATCAAAAAAAATATCACACCGATTTGTAATTGAATTTGCAAATACATTTATTTTCATGTTAACTATGTTTTACCATGAAAAACTTCTTATATTCGTCGTGGTGTAGGTCCGACTAAGTTGGTTGGGACTTGGGACTTTTTGCCGTACTATAGAAGTTGCACAATGAACATCAAAAAGAATTACTCCAAAATTGGAGAAAGTTATAGAAAGTTAGGGGTGTAAATAGTAAATACAAATCGACCCAAAACCCTATTTCACTTTCCAAAGTCGAAGTTTTCTACTCACAAACACAAAACCCCTCTTTTAGGTCCCCTCTGCAATTTCCGCCTCCAAAATGAAATTCCAGTAGAAAATGCAAAATCTGGTTGAGGGACGATCTCATCTGTAGATTAAGGAGAGGAAGATGGAGATACAAGAAGAAGATATGGAACTAGCTCTTTTAAAAAGAAAAATTACTGAATATAAGTTGTTTGAGTTTTTAATAACAAAAAGAAGAAGAGGAAAGAAGAAGAAATTGTTGATTTTGATTTTCATAATTGGTATGAGCGGAATCGGAAATGGGTTTTCAATGGCGTTTTTGGAACAACTCTGAAGTCTTAGCTTCCCCTCCGACCAACAATTGGCAATTGATAATGCTTCGATCAGGCATTTCTAAACGAAGACCAGAAAATTGGAGGTCCAGAATTCGAATTCGCCGACCCAATTGACCAACCCACACAGACGAGATGCTAAGAAACACCCATAGAAACTTAGAGCAGCAGATGGCTGTTTTTAATTTCAGAGTCTGCTTAATGGGTGAGCATAGTTAACTGGATAAACCATTGAGAAATCCTAAACTTGGTGGAGAAACTTACAAATGCCGTCAGGTATGCTCGAACATAGTGTGGATAAAAGTTGTCTTCTGCTGCTCAGGGTCAAGGCATTGGTTTCTGAGTTGGTTACCACCGAGGATAAGATCAGCAAGGGAAGGGTACAACTTTCAATTTCATTATAAGGTGAAGCTGATTCTTCTTTATAATTAAGGGATCTAGTTATTTGATTTTGATTCATTAGAGACTTTTTCCCGATTGATTTCTATTTTAATTGATTGCTAAATTGTTAGTTTGAGATTTTCATGTGTTGGTTGTCATGATGTTACTGGAAAATGTGTGAACAGCTAGTTACTCGCTAAATTGATGTGGTTTTACTGTAAGTTATACTATCCTCTATAGGCCCGTAGAGGTTCCGAATTTGTGTAACATAATCATGCATGTACATCTTTTGAGATATCTGTTCGTCTTTGTAATGTCTATGTAGGTTCAAGGAGAAGCTAATTATACACACAAATGAAGAGACATAACTAAAGATTAGGGTCCTGGTCGTAAAAGCGGCCGTAAGGACGAGTCATTGAGGCTAATGCTAATGCAGAAGAGGCAAACATACCAGTAGAAGAACAAGCGAAGTAAAAAGCACTTGAATCAAACATGTCCTAAACTGACAAGGATGCTCAATGTTGATTTACCAGGTGCAAATCCCATGCTAATATTATGTAGTTTATTTGTATCTTTCAGTATTGAGACTTCCATGTTCATTCTCAACTGTCATATGGCTCAGATAAATTCTAGGTTTGTTGCGACTTTATTTGTTTAAGTGTAAGATTTTCTGTTATACTCTAATAGTTTTTTGTATGAGCATTCTTGTCATTGTTTTAACTCATGAGATTAGCTTAAATATGACAAATTCAGTGCTCAAGTATAATATACTAATATCTACGTAAATACCAGTTGAACTTATCATGCCCTAAATTAGTTTATCACAGCCATTACATTATATTGAAAAGTAGTTAACCATAGCCTTTGCTACTGATTTGGAGTTTACATTGTTGGTTAGGTTAGAGGGACCTTCCCTTCAGTATTGCGCAGCTGAGTGTGAAAGATCTTTGGACACAGTACTAACGAACAGTTAAAGTTGGATAAGAATTGAAGTATATGGGGTTTCGACTTTCATAAAAAATCTTAGCTTAGTTCATGATTGGGGGTTAAAGTCATGATTTGCTTTGCAAATATGTAGAAACCATTTCTCGAACAGAGGAAAGGAATTGGGTTGTCATAATTGGTATTTTCGGGAAAGTACTGTTGATTGATAATGTTACCTCTACTTTAGTGATGTTTTCACTTTTCCATATCAAATGCATACTTGCGTTTGGGTAATAAAGATAGTTACAGAATTTGGGTACCAGAATTACATTTCGATGGCCCAACAAAGATAATCATTTCTTAGTGATTTTAGCTGAGTTATGTATTCCCAATGCTACCTGTACTTTGACGAAGTTTTCGCTTTTCATGTTGAATTCCAAAAATGATTTTATGGGATATAGTCATCCTTAGAATGCTTCAAATGTTCTGATTGCAAAAAGAACATTACCTGAACTGATTTGGAATAAGCTTTCACCTAACAGCAAGCTTCTAACTGCAATCGTACGAACTATACGATCTTTTGATGTGGTGGCTGGCTTATCTCTTTTGTTACTGAAATTATACGATCTTTTGATTCACATGAAGAGTAGGCAGCACCAGCAGCTGCTACCCGTAAACTGGTTCTCTCCGAGTTTGCCTTTTGAGCTGAAAAGAAGGTGCATTTTTGCACGATTTGGCATTTCATCACCATCCAAGTTTTCCATGGTTCTTATACAGCATCTGTTGGCCGTCTATGGTGAAATATCTGGTGTAACCATCTCTTAACACCTGAAGCCATATGTGCCCATGTGATTATATCTACTAACGCAGAGGGATGCTTGCCACTTTTAAATTCTTTAAGGCCATCTCAGATGAGAAATGGGTTCCTGAAACGGATTGTAAGCTCTCATAGTTACATTCTTATCCTTACTTGCAACATCAGTTTTTACCAATAAATTTTTGTTTTAATTCAACTGGTTTCACGGAGTAGTGGATGAAGGAGAATTTTCTTAGACAGCTTTGATGAGAATGGTCATTATAGGAAGGTGCAGTCCAGATCTGTTGTTATTGGGCATACAAGGATATTAGAATTGATAGCATCGTTGAAATTAGAAGTAGTTCCTCAATAACATGACCTGTAAACTGAATAATTAGAAGTAGAAAAGTAATTTCATTAGCTACTAATTTTATCATTTTTCTTATTGTATTGGTTACTCTTTGTTGTTGTTCTAAATTAATATTGCTTGTGATTAGCTTAACTGTAACCATATGCTGCACATTGTCGACTCTCACAACCTTTGCAATATCATCTATGTAAGTCTCTATTTTCATCCGTACCTTTGATGACTGTCCAGTGTGACTAAAGCCTTTGACATTTAGCCTTTGACACCCGATCTCATCAGAGTAAATTCAGTAACATATGGGTTGCCCTTATCTTGTAGTCAATGGTAAATATCCAACAAGGGTAAAAAAGTAAAAAATGGGTGTAAATAACATAGATGCCCAAACCCTTAAAATCATATTATCCAGAGCCAAATGAGTCAAAACTATACCTTCCTTCTGAGATCTGCGCCGCAGAAGAAGAAAAATGAAAAAGATTTAAGTAGAAGAAGAAACAAGAAGATATGGAAGAAGAAGAAGAAGGTGCTTTTAGAAAAAGAAGAAAATTAGTTATTAAATCTTATAATTTGTTTCAGTTGAGTGATCCAAATTCAGATTCACAAGAAGAAGATATGGAAGAAGAAGAAGGTGTGGTAAGAAGAAGAAGATTAGTTATTAATTCTAACAAGTTGTTTCAATTGACTGATCCGATTACAGATTCACAAGAGTTGATTTGGATAATGGGTATGAGCGGCTTCGGAAAAGGGGTTTTTATATGATGGAAGTTCTAGTAGTTTAATCCATGGATTTGAAGCATTTGGTCAGTTAGGTCTGGAAGATTACAGCTTCCAGCGTATATAAGGTGATTCTTCTTAAAAAAATTAAGGCTGTTGTTATTTGTTTCCTGCCATTAATTGATTCCTAAATTGTTTTTGTCATAACTCTTTTGTATGTTGGTGTCTGATTACTGATGTGACTTGATCATTGCATGTATGTCTTTTGTGATTTTTGTGTTTGAATTGTAATGTGTATGTAGGTTCAAGGAGAAGCTATACACACCTGAGAGATGTATTTGAAGGTTAGGGATCCTCTTCGTAATAGGGGCTGTAGTGGAGGAGAATCTATAAGTAGGAAGGAAATAACAGATCTACTACCAGCTTATTGCTAAATGGACAAAGATGCTTATTGCTACTTTAGCAGATGATAATTTTACTTTGAAGTTATTATCTTTACTCATAAACTACAGATAAATCTTTCAGTAAAACACTTGGTTGTAATAACAAAGTCATGCTCATAAACTACAGGGAAATTGTTGGTTGTCATGATCTTGCTAAAACACATGTGAACATGGTTGTAATAACAAAGTCATGCTCATAAACTACAGGGAAATTGTTGGTTGTCATGATCTTGCTAAAACACATGTGAACAGCTATAGTTACTAGCTAAATTGACGTGGTTTATTGTTAGTTGTAAGAACAACTTAAATGCCCAAATCCTTAAAATCTTATCTCATTCCAGACCAAAACGAGTCAAAACTATTCCCTTCCTTCTGAGATCTGCGCCGCAGAAGAAGAAAAATGAAAAAGATTTAAGAAGAAGAAGAAACAAGAAGATATGGAAGAAGAAGAAACAAGAAGATATGGAAGAAGAAGAAGAAGGTTATTTTAGAAAAAGAAGAAAAGTAGTTATTAATTCTAACAAGTTGTTTCAGTCGAGTGATCCGATTACAGATTCACAAGAGTTGATTTGGATAATGGGTATGAGCGTCTTCGGAAAAGGGGTTTTTATATGATTTCAGGGTTAGGTCTGGAATGGTCAGTTAGGTTTGGAAGATTACAGCTTCCAGACCCAACTAGTTTAATCCATGAATTTGAAGCATTTGGTCAGTTAGGTCTGGAAGATTACAGCTTCCAGTGTATAAGGTGATTCTTCTTAAAAAAATTAAGGCTGTTGTTATTTGATTTTGCTTCCCTTAATTGATTCCTAAATTGCTTTTGTCATAACTCTTTTATATGTTGGTAGTCATCATCTTGCTAGAACATGGGTGATTACTGATGTGACTTAATCATTGCATTTACGTGATTTCCGTGTTTGAATTGTAATGTGTATGTAGATTATGGATCCTCTATGAGGTCGTGGTGAAAAGGTCTGTAAGAACAAGTCATCGAGGCTAAAAGCTGAAGCAGTCATAATCTAAGCAGAACCACTTGGTAATTTTTCAAAGCTGCCCCATTCTGTTTATCCTTTGTCCGGTAATGTTGTCTGATTACTCTTTGTTGTCCATTTTAGGAGAAATGTTTAAGTAATTTCCTAAAGATAATAGAAAATACAAAATAAGGAATATTGCCTGGACATAAAGCCAATTGCTATGTCTTAATTGATTAGTGTTATGCATTCTGCAACAGATTAGACATGCATGATTATCTGTGCATTTGCCCTGAAAAAATATGGTGTAGATACATTATGATTTTATATAATTAGATTTGATTTTTGATGTTGGCAGTCATGTATATTTTGGGCCGTGTATATTTTGCATTTCAAATGTTAACCCAAGTCTTTAACAGTAGCAAGATTTAGTATCACTGGCATCATGCAGTTTCGTTTAGCTATTCAAATTCTGACAGTGAAGTGGTTAGGATGAACACAAGTGTTTACTAATTCTAAACCATAACCTTAACCTTGGACCTGTGTTCCGTCATTTAAATCCTATGAAACAGTAGGACTTGTGCTTAAATAATTTACATGTTAATCTCAAATATAAAGAATTATATGTTGATTTGTTTGTTTGGCCCTAGGTGTTTTTATATTGACTTGAGCTAAGTTTTGGCCAGAGCTAGATAGTACGTGTTCCTTTGGGAAATCAATTTACCATCACCAAATTCCGTCAATTTACCAACAAGGAAAGCAAGGTAGTGAAAACCAAAGAAGAGCTTGATTCACGCTGTTTGCGGAAGAGAATTTTTGGATTCCTATCACTGCTTTGTTGGAGTTTAAATATAGTTCACTTCGTTAGACCATATATCTGTCTATTGTTGTTCGAATTTGTTGTGTCACTGAGGTGGTAGTAGTAATACCCGAGAGTGGCCATATTCTTTCCAACCTTTTCTTTTTCATATTCAGTTTACTGGTCTAGATGGACATCGTGCTTTAGATGCCTTTAGGCTCATATTTCATCTAATCTGAGAAGGATACTTTGTTGCTTGTCTCTGAGTTTTATGTTTAAGCCTTGGACATCAAATCATTTTTGCGGTAGTTTTTTTTTTCTTTCAAATTCTCGTATGTTGTGTTTGTTAGTTTCTTGTTAATTTTAGAATTCCTGTCAAAGGTTTTTATAACTGAACTTATAATTACACAGGTTCCGTTCGTAGGGTGATAGGAAAGAGAAGACCTCTAGTAGCTTTAAACGCCGCTGAAGACTATTCTCTCGGTTGTTTTATGGAGTATTCAGATTTTTAAGGCTGCGAAAGACATGCATGAAGATGGTAAATGGGTGATTGTCCTCCTCCGTCTGTGCAGCCTACTACAGCCATAGGGTCTCTCCTTGGGCAAATAACAGACATAACAAGAATAATAAAAAGATTGGAACAAGCCCCTCCTCGGGCCTAGTATTAAGAGCTAAATCCCTTGAATACCCATTTCCCTTGCTTCTTCACTGACCATGAAACGTTCAGGAGGGAATGATATTGACTGCCTTCCTCTTCGGTGCCAATATCACAACTCCTTGTTCAGCCTCTAGAATTAGCTCAACTGGAACCATCTGCTGCACGTTGTCCACTTTCACAATCATTTTTGTAAGTCTCCAGCTTCACCTGCGACATTAGAATTGGTCTTTGTTCAACATTAGTATCATCTATAGAATGATTTCCTATGACACCTTCTTCTTCTTCTTCTTCTTCTTCAGTATTACATGAGTTACTGTTCGTAGGTAATATTGTCGGTGGCTTGGTTGACCATAGCCGTAGGAGTTGCGCGCCCTTATCTGGTAGGTAATGAAAATTATCTAAAACTAGAGTGAAGTTGTGAAAATTGAGTGTTGCGCGCCCTTATCTCATTCCAAACGTAGATGAGTCTCTGCAGAGTGAAATGAAAAGCTAAAGCTGGAGAGACAATATGTAAGATTTAAGGAAACGAAGATGAGGAAACAACTGCCTTTCCCTTTTGTCGTTAATGACCATGGAACATGCAGGGGAACGACTGTTTTCGTCTTCTTCTTTGGCGCCGCCTGTTGTAACTCCTTGCTGTTCAACCTCCATTGCATTGGGTGAATCAACCATTTGGAGGAATTAGCTTAACTGTAACCATTTTCTGCACCCTGGCCACTGTCACAACCTTTTCATCTTTGTGGAACCTAATGTTGCAAATAAGCAAGGCAACAAAAATTGATTTAACATAGGAGTTGCCCTTATCTGGTAGTCATTGGTGAATATCAAAAGCAAGAAAAACTGGGGTGTAATTATCCTTCAAACCCTACTCATTCCCTTTAACTATCAGTATCACAATTTCACATTACAAAAATGATATATCCTTGTACCGTTTGCGGCGGCTCAAAAATGAAACTCCATTAGGAAATCCAGATTAAAAGATCACCAAAATACATAGCTAAATGAAAAAGCTTAGACCTAAGAGGATCTGTAGATAAAGGAAAGGAAGATCAAGAATCAAGAAAGGTATGGAAGACGGAGAAAGGTACAAATACAGATGCAGAATCACAGGAAGAAGAAGAAGAAAAGGGGAAAACAATTGGTTTGATTTGGTTAATAGATCGGTATGAGCGGACTCGGAATTGGGATAGTAGTTTCTACCTTCAGATCGTCATCCTTTAAATCATCAAATAGCAAAAGAAATTACTACATGGACATGTTTGGTTTGGGAGATGTACCTGAGATTGAGTGTAGATCCTGCTTATATATATGACTGAAAAGCTATGAAAAGTTTAGTGTAAGTCTCATCCGTCTTGGGGAGGGACAGAATAATCACAAGGGACTTAACATCATCAATGAGGAGTTTTAGGTTGAAGAATCGGCATGGAAAGCGTACACATTTAGGTGATTCGTCTTTGTTATTAAGGGCTATAATTATTTGATTGTGCAGGGGAGTACTATAATTTAGTTCTGCTCTTAATCCATTTGATTTTGCAGGGGAGGAGTACTATAAGTTCATTTCTAATTTCCTGTCTTAAATATGTTGGTAGTCTTGATCCTGCTAGAACATGTGATGTGCCAACAGTTAGTTATTAGCCTAATTGATGTGGTTATTTCTCTATATTGCTCTAAATTTGTCTAGTCATGATCATATAAGGGATATCGCTCTATAGGTTGTGAAAATTTGTATGACTATTGCAGGCAGGTCTTTTGTGACATCTAAATCTCTTTACAATTTGTATGTAGGATCAAAGGAGAAGCTAATTATACACCTGGAGAGATATAACAAAGTCGTGAAAGGGGAATTTGGGAGAAGTCCTTGAATTTAATGCTAAACCAGAAGCAGGGAACATGCAAGTAGAAGGAAGCTTCTGTACACCTGTTAAAGGTCTTTTCCTTTGGCTTCATTAATTATGCCAGTGAAGAGGTTATGATGAACATAAGTGTTTACTAATTCGGAAGCATAACCTTAACCTTGGACTTGTGTTTAAATAATTTACATGTTAAACTAAAATTTAAAGAGAAAAGAAAGTGAATGAATTGATATGTAAGAGTCAGTAAATTTGCGTTTTTGCACATTGGATGTGGTGGCTGGCTTATCTATTGTATACTGAAATAATGCAATCTTTTGATCACAGGAAGAGTTAGCAGGCAAAAGGTTTGGGCAGCACCATCTGGTGCATATTTACCCAATTTGGCATTTCATCACCATCCAAGTTTCCCATGGTTCTTATACAGCATCTATTGGCCCACTATGGTAAAATATCTGGTGTAACCATCTCTAAACACCTGAAGCCAAATGTGACCCATGTAAAGCATCAATTACGGTTATCATGGGAAGGTGCAGAGAAGCAGAAGCTGTTACTAAGCAATCTAGATCTGTTTTATTGGGCATACATGGATATTAGAATTGATAGCAGCGCTGAAGTTGGAAGCAGTTGATCAATTGCATGACCTGTAAATTGATTAGTGTTGGTAAAAAGTGTAGAAAATGCTAAAATTTCTTTAGCTATTAATTCTGTATTAGTTATTCTATGATTGTTGTAACCATCTGCTGCGCATTGGCTGACTTTCTCAAAGTCACAAGTAAATAGGAGCGGAAATGGTGCAGGGCAACTATTGTCGGTTGCTTGGTTGACCATAGCCGTAGGAGTTGCCCTTATCAGGTTGCTAAATCAAACTAGAGTAAATAAGTAAAAATTGGGTGTGTAATTATTCTAAAACCTTAACCCCAAACTTATCTCATTCCAAACGCAGATGAGTCTCTGCATAGTGAAATGAAAAGCAAAAACTGGAGAGACAGTATGTAAGATTTAAGAAAATGAAGACGAGGAACCAACTGCCTTTCCCTATTGTCGTTAATGGTCAAAAGGAACATGCAGTGAAACGACTGCTTTCTTCTTATTCTTTGGCCTCCCTTCATAACTCCTTGTTGTTGCATTGTGTAAATCAACCATCGGAGGAATTAGCTTAACTGTAACCATTTTCTGCACACTTTCCGGCCACTTTCACAACCTTTGCTAGCTAAATCATCTTTGTGGAACCAAATGTTGCGAATAATCAAGGCAACAAGTATAGATTTAGCATAGGAGTTGCCCTTATCTGGTAGTCATTGGTGAATATCAAAAACAAGATAAACTGGGGTGTAATTATCCTTAAAACCCTATATTTACTACCTTTAAATATCAGTATCATCACAGTCCACATTCCAAAAAATTACTCCCCTTGTGCCGTTTGCGGCGGCTCAAAAATGAAGAAAATCCAGTTTGAAAGATCACCAAAATACATAGCGAAGTGAAAAAGCTTAGACTTAAGAGGATCGCTAAATCAAGGAAAGGAAGATCAAGTATCGAGAAAGATATGGAAGAACAAGAAAGGTACAAATACAGATGCAGAATCACAAGAAGAAGAAGAAGAAGAAAAGGAGAAAACAATTGGTTTGATTTGGATAATAGATCGGTTTGAGCGGACTCGGAAATGGGATTTTCATACGCTATGATTGGCTTACCGTTTCATGCTGTTTCTTGTGGTTTCCATTGTGTTTAGGGTAAGTCTCATCTCTCTTGGGAATGGCCAGAATGATCACAAGGGATTTAACATCTTCAATGACGAGGTTTTGGTTGAATAATTGACATATAAAGAGTACAAATTTAGGTGATTCTTTTTTGTTGTTTAGGCTCTAATCCATTTCTAAATTGCTTCTTAAACTTTTTTTATAAGCTGGTAGTCTTACTTGAACATGTGCCAACAGTTAGTTATTCGCTTAATTGATATGGTTACTGTTAATTATATCTCTATAGGATATGGCTCTAGAGGTTCTACATTTGTGTTTTCATAATCATCTAAGGGTAGAGGTTCTGAAAATTTGTATGGTTACTGCATTTAGGTCTTTTGTGACGTCCAAGTGTGTTTGTAATTTGTATGTAGGCTCAAGGAGAAGCTAATTATACACCTGGAGAGATATAACAAAGTCGTGAAAGGGGAATTTTGGACAAGTCATTGAGGCTAATGCTAAACGGTTTAGCCTAAACCTGAAGCGGCGAACATGCAAGTAGAAGGAAGAACAAGCAACGAAATAACCCAATTCAAAAAAGCATGTCATGAATTGACAAAGATGCTTAATGTTTAGCCAGTGAAGATCTCATGCTATTATCACTTTGTCGTTAATATCTCATGCTATTATCACTTTGTCGTTAAGATCTCATGCTATTATCACTTTGTCGTTAATACCAAATTTGTCCGTGTTTGTAGCTCTTATGTTAGCCGTCCTGATGTTCGTCCAGCAGTAACTAAATTAATTTTCCTTTCTTCATTCTGTTCCACTACATTAGGCAACATATACTCGCCTTTCTTGTAATTTTATTTCTCATCTGAAGTCTCATGTTGCTGTAGTTCCCCATTATAACATCTTGAAAGAGGATTCGTTTAGAATTTAAAGACAAAATGTTGACACTGACCATAGTTCATGATGTATGCCTGACTGAAGGGTACAAAAAGAAAAACGATTCACAATATTCTCTATCTCTGTAGATTTTTTTCAAGTCCTTTAATATGGTTGTAATCCAAAATTTTGATTTTATTAGTGATGTTGGGTAATATTGAATCCAATGCATTCTTTTTCAGAGGGCATCTGCTAAATTTCCTTGATACAGTCTATATCTGGAAGAAAAAAAATGAAACTTGAAAAGTTGTGTGGTCTTCCGTGCAGGGCAAATAGAGAGTAGATTCCATAATAGTTGGGGAAAAATACGGTTTAGTCCAAAATCCCATCCAAATATACTAGTTAGTCCACACCCATTCAACTAGGTACAAATTAGTCCTTTATTAATTTAAAATATGGAAAGTACATTAATAACCCTTAATATTTATAATTTATTCCAAATATTTTCAGTCTAGTCCATGGTGTCATATGATGACATCACCAATTTTAAATAATATAAAAATATTTTTAAAGTAATTTATCTTTCGAACCGCTCATCCAAAATTCACAAATTTTATATATTCGGATAGCTCTTTGCCCTGGTTAATACACTGAAAATTTTCATTTTTAAAAAAATCTTAGTTTACATTGGTGTACAAACACAAACAATACAAAAATCCAAAAAATCCAAAAACAAGACAAGGTGTACCAGTTTGTACACCACATACATTTTTCCACCTAAACATCACTAAGGAACATGCTATGAAAATCTAACACATAGCAAGTTCCTAAACACATAGTAAGTATGCTATTCATATCCAGAAAAGCGTTCATCTACAGAACCTGTCCATTGTTCTTCTCTACTTTCTTAAGCTCCTTCGAAAAGTACCTACACATAGCAAGCATGCTATTAAAATCACCTCATGATATCGAAAAACAATGACTTAGGGTTTCATCAAGAATTAGTTTTTTTATTTTTTATTTTTGAGAGAGCACAATGATGTACAAATTAACCTACAAAAATCTAACATGCATACCCACAGAACAGACCATATATTACAATGATGTGTAGCTATGTACGCACATAAAAAAAAATCCAACTAATCCAACATCCATACACACAAAACTGGTCATATATAATATTGAGATTGTACAATGGTGTACACACCTACAAAAAATCAATAAATCCAACATACATATCCAGAAAAAAAGGCCATAAAATCATGAGAGAGCATAATGGTGTACAACAATATACATGCTTACAAAAATCCATCATCTATACTCACAAAACATGCATATAGTGATGAGATAGCACAGTGGTGTACAACTATGTACACACCTACAAAAACAATTTTTTTTTAGCATACATACCAAAACAATCCATAAAATGATGAGAGAGTATAATGGTGTACAACTATGTACACACCTACAAAAATTCCAACACATGTACACATTAGTGCATTCCCTAATATTTGGTTTGTATACATAAAATATAAGTGCACTCTATGTACACAGCACTAAGCCCTTTGATTCTTATAAGTCACTAAATTTTACTACCTAAATAAGACTTGGTGTGATAATACCTGACATTGGAAGAATTCTATGTTTGTTGTGTATAGAAAAGTCAAAATGAAAGTACTAGTTTATTATATTTCAGGTTCATAATCAATGCAGAAATGAAGTGCACGACTTACAAGTAAGTCTGACAAAACTAGTGCACTAAAAAGTACACTGCGCATAACTGGTGTACAAACAAGTGCACCTTGTATAGAGGGTATAATAAAAAAATGCACATAAAGATTCTACCAGTCTTTAACCTTTCAAAAAAATATCTTCACAGATTTCACAAGGAATAAATGGTTAGATGTGGACCTCAAGGATATAATATCCTCATTTTTGAATATCATGTAATTCACATTCACAGTAAGAAAATCAAATGTTACAAATATCAAAAGCATGAGACCTACCATCAAATAGCATGTATTAGCCCATCATACATAATGCTAGCGTTTTTAGTCATAGTTGTATCATGTGAACTTGACGCATGTCCACCTCCTTTTTCTTCTGTAGCCCTTGCAGCAACGTCCTGTCTTGCCCTCTCTTCCTCCATAGAATCTCTAAGAGCAAGAGCAAGGTGTACAAGCATATACACCTGGTATAACAAGCACAAAAAGAAGAGGTGCACTTTTATATGCACCCATCTAACTAGTGTATAAGAAAATACAACGGTTAATTCTTACGTAAAATTATGTACACTATTATATGCTCATTCATGTTGTGCCTTATAACGGGAACTTAAGATTCAGTAATTCTTAGCTAAAAAGTGAAAGAAGAAAATTTGTATCAAACTGAGTGAGCATGGTTTACCTTCATCTGGGTCCTTCTGTTTTGAAACCAGAATTAATCTGGCAAGGTTCGAGACCTAAATATCTACTTAATTGCATCCTTTGTTTCCCATCTTGATGAGGATAATCCTTACTATACACCAAAAAACACAAAAAACATAAAATGAAAGTAAGTATTTAGAACTTAAATTGGTTAATTAATCATCAGTAACTCCAATCAACGGAAACAAAGAACCTTGGAAGATAAAAACGAAAAACAACATAGATTTGGTCTTTGGAAATGTATTAAAAAAAGTTTGGTAGCAAGAAAACAAATAAAGGCATCAACAAAACCAGTATGAAAGCAAACAACGAATTAATAAACAAAATGAAACACCATTACCTGATCTTCCTTGCAAGCCCTGCCCATGACCTTGCCAGATCCATCGTATATAGTGCGTGTTAACCTGACATCACCAATCAAAAATTTATAAAAACAGTAAGTTGATCAAAAGTCCATAAGCTAAGACCAAGAGAGCTACCTCGGATCAAAAGGTGTACAACTATGTATATATTAACGATCAAAGGGTGTAAAACTATGTATATATTAGGAATCAACATGTGTACAATTAAATACACATTAAGAATTCAATAACAAAAGGCCACTCCAGTGAAAACTTAATTAACCCAGTATGGTTTCAATAACAAACCTGAAGCAAAAAAGGCTACAACTAAGACTGTTAAAAAAAGTTTTGCTGTTTCGAAAACAAGTTTACTAAAAAGTACATTGCGTACAACTGGTGTAGTAAAAAGTACACCTCGTACAACCGGGACAATAAAAGCAACGCACAAAAGAATTCTACCAGATTATCTTCACAAATTTTTTCTTCATCGAATAAATTGTCTCTCCCTTTATGAATCTCATCTAAAATCGCACTTCTCAGATCTAATCTAAAAAATAATAATAACAATAATAAAAAAAAAAAGATTTATAATTTCAAATCGGATATGTTAATCAAAAGAAATCTTTAGTTTAGTCCTATAAAAACCCTAAAAAATATTAAACGAAATTCTGGTTTGAAAACGGTAAACCTAATAACTCCAAATCAAATGTTCAAGATATAGATAAGTAATAAGAGAAGATGAAACTTATCTTCATAATCATTTTGGGTGACGAAAATCTTTAGATTCAATTTTTCATGATTATGCTCATCAATTTTTCATCACCGGTTTCAAATAGATCTCCAAAAATAAGCGTTGTTGATGATAATTTTTAGGTTTTCGGGCTTATTTCAAATCAAATCAAGATGAATCGAATGTTTCTGAATCTCCATCTTGAAATCGCTTCTCTGCATCTCCCTTTCATTTCTCTAATCTGATTTTTCTCTTCCAAAACTATTGTAACATATTATTATGATTCAAGGACATTTCGGGTACCAAAAATAATTGGATTGGTGGAGTAAAGGACCGACTCGTCCATATTTGGACTGAACTGTTTGAGGAGGGGAATTTTTGGACTAGAGAGTACTAGGCCTGAGATGAGTGGACTAAAGCGTCCCAAGCCCAATAACTTTGGGACTAAACGTCAATTTATACTAGTAGTTGCCCCTTATTTAGTAGTATAGGGTGAACATTAAACCCTAATAACAGGATAGTGAAAATTTTTGGTGGAATTAACCCAAAACAAACCCTACATAGATATCACAATGAAATCTATGAAAATTACGCCGCCTCCTCAAAATGAAATTCCAGTAGAAATTCCAAATTCAGATCTATCGGAGAACTGTAAAGTTTGAGAGACGATTCGTAGACGAAGGATACGTAGATAAAGATGCAAGAAAGATATGTAAGAAGAAGAAGAAAAGTACATAATCACAAGAAGAATTTTTAAAAAAAAAAAACTGTCTGGATTTGGATAAAGATCAGTATAAGCGGACTCGGAAATGCGGTTTCCAGAAAGATTCACGGAGAATTCCTTTTATGGAAATAAGACTTGAAGTTGATATAAAATCAGTTGATGAAACAAATTTCAATTTCACTCATAAATGATTTCTAAATTACTTAGTCTTAACTTTTTTATATATGTTGGTAGTCATGATCTTGCTAGAAAAATGTGAGATCAGTTAATTACTTATATCTCTATTTAGGATATGCCTGAATTCTGTGTAATGTCTTTTGTGATTTCTGTGCGTCTTTGTAATATTTATACAGGTTCCAGGAGAAGCTAATAATACACATCTGAAGATTTAAATTAAAGGTTAGGGGTCCTCGTTGTTAAAACGGCTGCAAGGACAAGTCATTGAGGCTAATGCTAAAGCAGAAAGGGAATTAACACAATTGAAACAAACATGTCTTGAGCTGTTTTAGCAGGTGAGGATCTTATTCTAATATTATGACCTCATATATACAGTTTATATCTTCCCACTCAAGATATCTGCCCACTCCATCACGGAAGTCCCTACACTTCAAGATATCTACCCACTCTAGCAATTCTATGGCTGCGAAGATATCCCTTTCGTCTTTTGAATGCGTTCTGCTTGAGCAGCATTTCCTGTCAATTGTTACACCTATTGGGGTGGCGATGCAGATCCCTATTCCTGTTATTTCTGAGAGAGAGTCAACAACAGTTAAATAGTTGAAAGTAATCAGTCCCTCTGCATTTGTAGTTATGTTTTGAGTTGGTTTTGTTTCTGCCCTCACTTGATGTTGACTCATGGCGGCTTCCAGGTGATTTATCATTTGAATTCCTATCGTTTTTGGGTCTATTTTATTTTGCTGGAAAGTAGAGTCACACCGGGCTTTCCACACAAACCAGCAAATGGTCCCACACACTGAGGCCCAATTACCCCAGTGGTTAGGGTAGTTATGTGAAAACTACAGGGACACCCATTCTTTGCATCTTTCCCACTATGAAACCCACGCTCCCAAAACTTCAGGCGCGCACCCATTTTTGGGGAGAAAATTATTCCCAAACCCAGAATTTCTAAAATTACATTTCTTCACACGCAACAAAATTTTTTCTTCAATTCATTCTCTTCTTCTTCTCTACTGTGAATTTCTTCTCTATTGATTCTTAGATTACAAATCGAACAAATGTTCTTAGGTTATTAGATCTGATGATTTTATAAACAAAACTTTGAGAAAGATTTTCTAAAAACTTTGCTTCTTCTCTTTTACAAATCTGATTTTTGTTTTCAAAACCTTGATTCGAAGTGAGTTTTGGTTGTATATTTGCTGTCAGCGAATCATGGTTTACAAACCCCGAAATTCGAATCTGGAGATGGTGGATGTCGATCTCTCAAATCAAGCTATGTTAATTGATTTCTCTCCTGAACAAATGGGTTCAAAGATTAAGGAGTACGGGATAGTTTCTCCTGATGCAAACAACCCTCTTTTCGATCCTAACCCATTCAACTTGACGTTTCTCAGATGTCAATTTGCCCATCTCTGGGTGAAACTTTGATTTCAATTTCCTTGATGAAATGCAGATTTTGGTTCTTTATATATTTTTTGTCGTCCTAATACTTCTTCTTAATATTGAATTTCAGAGACTGGTCAGTTACTACTCCAGTGAATAGGTCTTGCATTCAAGGGTAGCCAAAAGAAGACAGTGGAAGAATTGGAGGTACTTGGCCTTACTCTTTCTAAACTTCAAATGATTTTGGGATCTCTTCATTACTATGTCGTATACGAGGCAGGGGATGAACGTGTCTAGTTTCCGCCCAGTTGTAGCTCCCATCAAGCGCACTGTCTTTCCACTTGTTCAGAATCCAAAATACGAGGCAGTAGCCAAACAAATATGAAATGATCTAATTTCTGCTGGAATCTCTCACAGAATTGACATAACAGTTATGGATTATATCTGAATTTTCCAACACAATTTCTCGGAGTGCTTCTTGTCACCCCCATTTCCCCGCACACAAACACACACTGCTATGAATGTATTTGCGCTTACTTTTTATTGCTGGTATATGATTTTAATTGAACTTTTATTGCTGGTATATGATTTTATGGTATATGCTTTTAATCCATCATCCATACCTCTGTTGTCTTGTGGTTTGTACACAGCAGTCATTCGAACCTTAACGTCCAATGGTGTTGCTCCATCCAGCGAAGAGACTTTGATACAGTTGCACTCCATCCAAAGGTTTTATATGCTATGGATGGATCTCTCAGGTAGAAGTTTTAGCTCATACCGCAATTGGAAGGAGTTTTATGTGCTGGCTCAACAACAACAATGGATTCAAGATACCGATTGTGAAACCCTCGCTTAGAAAATGGATGCATAACATGTTATGCAGCTATGAAAATGGATGCATAACCTGTTATGCGGTTTGGAAAGTTGTTGCATAACTTGTTATGTAGTTCAGAAAATGTTTGCATAACATGTTATGCATCAATTTTTTTGTTATTGTTGGGACCAACAAAAACAAAGACTGTATAACTTGTCGTGCACCTACAATAATATCTGCATAACATGTTATGCAGTCGTGAAAATTGATGCATAACCTGTTATGCATCTGAAAATATGATTGCATAATGCATTATGCATCGAGAAAATTGATGTGTAACTTGTTATGCATACGAAAATATGGTTGCATAATGCATTATGTATCAATTTTTTATGTACACACTAAAATCAACCAAAACAATGGTCACATAACTTGTTATAGATGCATAATTTGTTATGCAGTCGAGAAAATGGTTGCATAATTCGTTATGCGTCTGCAGAATGTGTTATGCATCGTTTTTTGGTGACTGCATAATGGTTATGTATCAAGTTTTCCAAAATTTTCCCTAAAATGAGGATCACCTCCGATTTTTTCGTGAAAAACAAAAATTTGACATTCTTGTTTGTACTCGTTGCGTAGCTCTTTTAAAAAGATTTCCAACGATATAAAATTTGTAAAATTCTAAGGCGCGGATTTTTTGATATGTTATGTCCAAGTTGCGCTTCCAATTATACCCCTGAAAAATTAGAATTTTGCATAACGAGTTATGCCTGAAAAGATAGTATGCATAACGAGTTATGTATTGATTCATTAATAATTTCATATAATTATGGGTGTCACCGTACCAAAAATTAATTGTGGGTTTGACAATGAGAATATTATTTTTTTTGGGTCTCCCCCTAATTTTCCCGGTAGTTATTCATTCTAAACCAATTTTCGCACCAATCTGTGATGTTACTCTCCTGGGAGGTAGCTCTCACTAGGTTGATATTACACCTAGACCCAACCTGCTTTGTGAAATCACATTTCATAAATAGGTGCTCATTAGTTTCGGGGAACTTGTTACACAAACTGCAAACCGGGACTATATGGTTCATGAACTTAGAAAGGTGAGCACTTAGGGGTAGCAAATTGAATTTCATTTTCCATGTGAATAATTGGATTCTAGGGATGGTTTCCATTTTCCATATTTTCTTGGCTATCTTATCTATTGGTTGACTTTGTTTTTTGACTAGGATGTTGTATCGGTCTTTTACTGTGAAGTTTCCCTGCGTATTGTGGCGCCACCTGAGTTTATCCTTGCAGTTGGTTTTCGGCCTGATTTGACATGCCAGGAGGAGGTTTTGGTTCGAGAGGGTGTCTATCAGGGTATTTATGTTCCAGGAGTTGTTTTCTATCAGATGACTGACTAGTGTCTGTTGGTTTAGGTTATAAGGTCTATCAGGATCGATGAGGGTATATTGGCCTGGTAGCCAGATATCTTTCCAGATGTTAATATCTGTTCCGTCCCCCACTTCCCAAATGCAGTGCTTATGTAAGATTTTTATTCCTTTGTGAAACCCTTTCCAGGCCCAAGAGGCTGAATTAGAGCAAGCAGAGTGATTTGAAAGGGTTAATATTTGTTCCGTCCCCCACTTCCCAAATGCAGTGCTTGTTTGTTGAGAACAGATCGATAAACTGTAAGGACTCTCCTTTGTTAATGGGCTTTGCTAACTCCATTCATTAGTCGACTACGGTTCGTTAACCAAACGAATTGAAATTGGCATGTCTTTATCGAAAAATTTTAGTTGATAAATTTTCAAATCATGACAAATAGGTGCTGCTAATTTGTGGATCTTTACCATAGGAATTGCTTTTATCCGGGAGTAAAGGGTAAAACATCGAAGAAGAGTTGTAAAATAGTAAAAAATTTGGGGTGCAGGTATCCCAAATTTTGATTTCAGTGGTGATGTTGATTAATATTGAATTCGAATGCATTTTATTGTTCGGAGGGATCTTAAAATGAAAAGAAGATTATTGCTGAAGTGGGAACTTGGAGTTGCCCCTTATCTAGTAGTAGATGGCAAACATCACACAATAATAGAAAGATGGTGAAAATTGGGGTGTAATTAACCCAAAACAAACCCTACAAAGATATCACATTCCAGATGCAAAGAGGACTCTAAAGTATAGCGCCGCCTCAAGATGTTCCAGTAAAATGGAAATGCAAATTGAGTTCGATCGGAGAACTTGATAGACGATTTGTAGATGTTGGAAAGGAAGATGAAGATACAAGAAAGACATAGAAGAAGAGAAGAAAATTACAGAATCACAAGAAGAAGAAAAAAAAAATTGGCTAGATTTGGATTGTCAGTATAGGCGGACTCGGAAATGGGGTTTTCAGAACGATTCACAGAGGATTCCTCTGATGTAAAGAATGGTTTGCTGTCTTTCCTGACAATTGATTAAAAATCAGTTTCTGAGCCAAGGTTGGGTCGGAAACTACAAGGTGATTCTTCTTAGTTGGTTTTTAAATTGCTTGGCATGATGTTGCTAGAAAATGTGAGATGAGTTAGTTACTTGCTAAATTGATGTTGTTTACTATTAGTTTCTTATATCTCTACGTAGGATATGGCTGAATTTGTGTAACATAATTGTGATTTCTGTGTGTCTTTGTAATGTCTGTGTAGGTTCGAGGAGAAGCTAATTATATACACACATGAAAATATATATATATATATATATATATATCTAGAGGTTAGGGGTCCTCTTCGTAGAAGGGTCTCTAAAAGACAAGTCATCGAGGCTAATGCTAATGCAGAAGCGGAATTAACACAATCCAAACAAACATGTCTTGAATTGACGGAGATGGTTAATGATGTTTTAGCAGGTGACCATCTTATTCTAATATTATGACCTCATACAGTTAAACTACCATTAATGTTGAAGTTGAATTATGTTTCCACTCAACTCAAGAATTTAATTAAATCGTCAGTAGCTCGTTGTCCCTAAATCAATAATTATGATCCAAATTAGCCTCGATATATCATTTTTATATAATTATTGAATTAATGTTCATTTTTATATGCAGGAGTTGGTTCCCTTAGTTTAAGATTAGCGACACTAGTTTAGGAGGGGATATACTTGATGATGAATGTTTAGTAATTTATACGGATGTCCCTTCAGCAAAACATATGTCAGCTAAAAGACCTTTTGGATATGACACCAACAAACAACAAAAGATTGACAGAAAATGAAATTTTTCTAGGGTACCAAATTTCATTACAACTTTTGTTGCAGGAGTTCGGTTTATACCTTTGGTTCACATCATTTTGTACTCTGGTTATGTTTTTCACTTTTCATGTTTAATTCCAAATTTTTTTTTTTTTGGATGAAACAAAAATTTCTTTATATAATCCGTACACACACATGAAATTTTTGTGTTTGATAATCCGCACCAGCACCCTTGATTGATCAAGTGTTGCTATATATGTTGGCCTTGTTTTGTTACTCAATGCTCAATTTTGAAGGAGAGGCTGCATAACCCACATGTAGGAATATATTAATTGATTCTTAAAGGAGTTTTAATTTGTAGGATATGTAACCATACCTCCATGATGAATTGGCAGGCGGAATCCTAATTGGATGCCAAGGCTGAAATAATGACTATACCGGAAGCAACAGTTGATAGCCAGTAGCACAGCAGGTCAGGGTCTATCAAAGAGAAACCTGCTGGATACTTGGCTATGTCCTCCATTTCCTCATCCACCCCTGAAATTAGTATTTTGGATGCGTTTTAGGAAGCTCAGAACTCTGGAAAAGAGATGTTTTTGGAAATTTCATCATCAAAATTCAAATGAGAGTCATGCTACTGATTGTGCATGGCCCTTTGGGATGCGTTTTAGGAAGCTCAAGTGTGGCTGTTATTTCTGAATTGCATTCTTTGTTGGCGGTTCAAGACATTGCGTTCACCGTATCAACAAGCAGTTCAGGTAACCTCTCACTAAGTTAAGGTTCAATCTTTGGGACACCTTAGCCTATTTTGTTGCCTTATGTTTTATCGTGTTTTATCGACATGTTTTATTATTCATGTGGGGGATTGTTAGAAAAAAAAATGTTTTGTTTTAATCAAAAAATGCATGGACCATGTTTTGATCCCAAGACCTATTGCTCCCTAGATGTTTTTTCATGTGAATGAATAAAACATTAGTCCCATATAGACTAAAACACTAAGAGTTTTAGACTTAAATAGCATTGGTTTAGACCTAAGGGCGTCTTTAGACCTAAGGGCATGGCCCTTTGGGTCTTTAGACCTAAGGGCATGGCCCTAGACTATGGCAAGGTTGCCTAAACCTTATTGCATTTCTTATTGCCTTTCCCGTTCGCTCGGCTCGGCGTGGGCGTATCCGACCCATCCTTTCTTTTTGCTGAAATTTACCACACGCTTCTCCCACACATGTAAAGAATTTTATTCTTTGCCTTCTCGGTTTTGGATATCCGACAGCCACAAGAAGCATCTTTAGTCACACACGGTTAATTCTCACGCGTGAATTCTCTTAACTGTTTTCATCGTAAAGAATCTTTAATCTCACGCGTGTGGACACCTGTGCATCTCACGCGTGTGGACACCTGTGCATCTCACGCGTGTAGAACACTCATAGATATGGTAAATGCTATGTTGACAAGTTCAGGGTTATCTTCGAACTTGTGGGGGGAAGCTATCCTCTCTGCTTTCTATATTTTGAACCGAGTTCCATTTAAAAAATCTGATAAAACTCCTTATGAATTGTGGAATG
>JAJJWX010001200.1:0-198123 GCA_023529315.1 Papaver bracteatum
TCTCAAACATTCGAACAACAATCGTCTCAACGAGCAATTTCTCAACAAAGTTCATAAACGCTCATTCGTCATAACACGAATCACAGAAATCACTCTCAATCAGGCAATATTCAATCATTCGAGCATTACACGGAAACCGTAACACACCTACAATCTCAGATCACCATTGATCTCACACATTTCTCAGCTTCCCTCCAAGACCAACCCATCCTCTCTTGTGACCGAATTTACTCTGGAACGGCCATTGTCTTGGTTTAGGCTGGAGTATTACAGATTGGTCTCTCGAACTAAAAAGAACCCTCTTCATAGCGGTGCATCTGTGTGAGGTTGAACATATCGCTCGGTTCAAGGAATCTCCTACGCACGGTCATCCTCAATTCCGCAAAAACCAGCAGATCGTTTTTCCCCATCTACAAGCATACACCTAACATAAGCTTTGACATGTTGAATAGCACAAGTAGTTCCATCAAAGATACTGGTTAACGTTGGCAAATTGCACTTTGGGGGTATTCCTCCTAATTGTACTTCTTGGGTGAATGGAGTTTTCACAGCTTCTTCAATGGCCTCATCAAGTTTCCTTCGCCTCCTCTCTTTCGTTATTTAACATTCCCCTCATTTCTGCTAACTCTCTCAAGATCTGTTCATTCCCAGCTGAATTTTGCTCCAATGGTCTTTTCAGTGCAGTTTCCCTTCTTCTGCGCTCATGTATTTCTTGCCTTGCGAGATTTTATGCTTCTTCTTCAGCATCTTTATTCTGCCTTCTTCCGCGATTTTCTTCTTCACCTCCTTCATGAATTCGCAAATGATTATGCCTTTCATTTTTTCTTCTGTGATTTTCTTCTGCGATTTTATTCATTTCCCATCGTTTCTCTTCGCTGTCTTTCTATTCTTCGTTGTATTTTATCATATTCGTCAATTATATTATCACTGTTGCGATTTCTTGCGCGTCTCCTTTCTCGATTGTCATGATTGTTCTGACGTATTGCTTCTTGAAGCTCTTGTTCTTCCACTTCTGCTCTCAATCTTTCTCTTTTGCAAGATAGACGTGCTTGTTCAGCATAATGTCTCTCAATTTCATCCTCAATTATTCTTCGGTTTCTTTGAATTTTTCGCTCATGTAATATTCTTCTTCCTTCTTCTCGATTTTCTTCACCATATTGGTTATTTCCACCTTCTTGATTTCTAGTATCACGTCTATCATCCACAGTTTCACCACGCGGAATGTAGCGATCATTAATCATCTTTTCTTCTCCATAACGTTGCTCTTCATTTGGATTTTGCATTTCCTCTCGAATATTTTCACCAGCATTTCTCACAGGGGAATTTCTCCTTGCTTCTTCTCTAAATGATCTTGAACTTGATCTTCCAGTACTTCTTGATCTCCTATTTTGTAATTCCAAATTCTCCATTCTTAACTCGTGATTTTGTCTTGTTAAATTCGCACGTTATTCCGCCTCTAACCTCCTTTCCTCTTGTATTATTTATCTTAAAGTCTCTACTGCTTCATTTTCGTCATCTCCATGAATTAATCCTCCAACCGCTTCTTGATATCTTCCCTCTCTCCTTCCATTTCTTAATTGTTGATTTTCTGCTTCTTCTATTGAATCTGATCTCCAAGTATGCACGCTCACTCTGTCATAATCCACAGTTATATCTTATATCGGTGTTTGCTGATTCAATTGTTGAATTTGATTTTCTCCATTATTCCTTGTTCTGTTGCTCCTTGTTCTTAATCTTGAAGATTCTCCTATTTCATTTGTCTCTTCTCCAGCAAGTCTTTTACTCCTCCTTACAGTTGTTGGTTGTTCTGATGTATTTCTTCTTCTAACCATTCCTTCAAATTTAATGTATTGCTGTAAATCACGTAAATTTTTTTTCCAATTTCTTCAAATTCTTACAAATCACAATTTCAATCTTTTCTCAGAAACGTCCCTATTTCTAGCGCCATTATGTAGTTGCAGGAATTCCTGCACTACACCCCTCACAAGAATCCACAATCATCAACACATATTTGAAGATTAAGAACAATACTTTATTGATTAATTCTTAGAAATGTTACAAGAAATGGAAGAAATCAAGAATACAACCGCTCACAAGAACTTTCTCTCTCCTCAAAACTTTCTCCAGACTCCAAAATTGATCTCCCCCTTCCCGAATCTATTGGTTCTCTTTATATATGGTAGTTACATAGCGGATGACAGCTATGTTGTCCTTTAATTTCGGATTTGACTCGCGGTAGTCTCGCAGCAGTTATAATGTTAATTCTTGCAGGTGTTATAATCTTCGCAGGTTTGTCATGCTCTTTTCGTTTTTCTGCTACCGTCATCCGTTACGTCATTCTTTGAGTCAGTCTGCGATGCTCGCAGAGTTTTGTTGAAGAGTTCGCAGAAACGTTGTTTATAAATCTCGCAAGAGCATTACTGTGGCGATATTCTGATCCTACATTACTTATATATGAATTGAATTTGCATCAAGGTACCTCCTCCTGTACTCATTTTGGATTCATTCATAGACTTTTCACAGGTAGCTGAAATTTGGAGTAAAAGGTTTTTTAGGTATACCTCTTGTAAACCTTCACGAGACTAAAACTCGTCTATTAGGGACACCTAGGGGTTTAAAGGCTCGTTATTCATGCTAAGAGTAACCGTAGCCTCGACGACACGGAGTTGTATGTATGTTTATAATTGTTTTGTATGATTTGCTCGAGGACTAGCAAAGTCTAAGTGTGGGGGAATCTGATAGGTGTCGTAAAAAACCTAGATTTATATCTATTGTTTATGCTTTCTTTGCGAGTTTTCTTGTAGATTATGTATCTTATTATTCTTTTTTAGTGTATTAGGTGCAAAGGAGTCATTATGCGCAAAAGAAGAAGAAACCATCCATTTGGAGCGTAAAAGCAAAAATGTCAATTCACAGGCGAGTGATATTTGGAGAAGGCTAGGTCGCACAGGGAGAAGGTGATGAATTAAGACGTCGGTTATCTGGAACTGACATGCCAAAGAGTTTAGATGACCCTTATCAAATTATTGTGCGCCTATAGTAATTTTGTTCATCGGCCGACTGAAAGGAGGTCTTCTATAGGATGAGAAAATGCTTTCTTGTCCGTCACAAGGAATGTCCAGAAAAATCAAAATTAGTTTTTTAGTTTCATCAATTTCATGAAATTAAGGTGATATCTTAGATAATCAATCAAATTGATGAAAAATTTCGTTCAAATACAATCAAATAAACAAATTACCAGGTGAAGATTATTCGAAAAACCCATTGAATCGATCGGAATTGATCACTTTTTTTTTATCGTTCTCGTCCAAAATTGTTTTTTTTTTTATTTCTATCCTAAACCATTGAATTGATTCGAAGTAAACCATTTTATACTTCAAAAACAAATAAAAAGTTTTCAATTGAAAGATACTAAATATTAATTTCAAGCTTTTAATCCTTCCAATTTGAAGAAATTGGATGGAGAAAAAAAAGAAAAGAGAAGAAACTAAGAACATAACAGCTTCAGAATTTCGGGTTGAGAAGACCGAACCTCGAATCGGGCTTACTGAGTCCAAAACGTGAACCCGCTTTGTGTTGTAGTATCCGAATTAATTATCTTCAACCAGATTTCTCAATCTGTTAATCATCAATTTCTCTTCTTAAGTTTATATTATCACACCCCTTTGATAGATGCAGCTGATGAAGCCAACCAAAGAGGAAAAAAACTAATAAACCTACTTAAAACCTTCCTCGGATGAGTATATGCAATAGAGAGTAGTGATATATGCAGTTAAGAGAGGAGGGAGCAGTGCTGGTGACTGAATAGTCAGTCTGTTAAAAGAGGTCTTTTGAGATTTGAGATGGAAGAAACATTAGGCGAAGCTTGATTAAGAAAAGTCCTTGAATTGACAATAATGGTAAGAGACCACAAGAGATACAGGAAGCGGCGTTAAGGTGCACCAGGAGAGGGTCTGTGGCTACTGGGCTAGGGCAGAGACAACAAGATGATAGCCTTCCACGTGTTAGGGTCTGTGCTATGTTTTTATATAAAGAATTGGTCTCCAAGACTGACCACCAAAATTGCAAGTAAGATGTGAAATAGTGATCAAGTTTTGGTGATGGAGCATACCGCTGAAGTACATTAGGTATACTGAGATATGATCATGCCTTTTTTGTTATCAAGGCACACAACATTTTTGTATAAGATTTTGGAGTGCGAATAAGAGTATATTAGGCAGTGAAGCCAAAGACGTTACGCTCGCCTAGAATACTAATGCGCTTCCACAGTCGTCGTCCCCACCGCGCACAGTCATCTAATTAGAAATGTCATGACAAAATTTCCCTTGAAAAGTTTTACAAATGCAGCCACTTTTACATGCGTGACTTTGTTTCAAAATTTTAATAGAAATTAATACACTCGAGAAATCATTAACAAAGAGTCATACTAGCTAGTTGTTAGCATAAATTATTGAATTATCCTTCTTTGGTTATTTTGTTTACGCATTTCACACAACACATAGAGTGGATAAATAAGCAGTCTATCGAATTTAATGTACCAGATTTTGATTTTGACGGACCAAAATGTTATGGTTTAAACAAGGAAAAAAAATAACAGAATGTCAATTGCACCGTAAAAATGTTAACGTTTCGTCGTCCCCCACTGCTGCAGCATTAATCTAGTTACATGCCCCTAAGCCAGATCGAATTTCATTCTTCACCGTTACAGTCCATCTATATTTCGTAGCAGAGAGCAGAGATTTGAAATGGTGACGAGAAGGAATTGTTACCGTTGGTCGCAGCTATGAAGGATTTGATGAAGAAGTTGATGTTGCTGTCATGTTTGTTCTGACTGGGTTGCAAGAAGAGGAGACATGGAAAAAACTGAGTCTCTGCCATGGATCTTGTTTGTGAAAGACAAAAAATGAAGTGGTATTTCAGAGATAAATTGGATCAGGAATGTTGGGTTTCTGTTGAATTTGAAATTGACAAAGTTTGAGAACAAGAAATCCCCTGAGAAGGAAGTTGGGGTTTCTGATTGTTGGAGTTAAGGTTTTGAGAAGAATTGAAGCCGCTGCCATGAATTAGATAGATGTTTCTAATGGACTTTGGGGTTTCTGCTGATGCTGTTAACAAGTTGGAGATGGTGGAGAAATTGGTTGTTATTATTGAGAAGACAAGGAAATGATGTTGATTGTCATGGGTTCAACCAGTTGCAGCCTCAGATTTGTAAGAAGATGGAGGAACTGCTAAGAAGATGAATCTGTTTGTTGAGCTGAGATGGTGGTTTTGCAGGTGAATAAGTTTGAGAGCTGGTAGGAAGCTGGCCTGGGATGAATTCAGAAATTGATTTTGATATTGTAGCTGAAGCAATGACATGGATTTCAGTTCGGAATGGAGTTATGGACGTGAACTGAAGCTGTTGGTTACTGTGGTGCTATGAACTGGAGAACTGGAGATGAGTCTGGCAGTGGTGGTTGAAACTAAGGTATTGGTGGTTGAGCTTAGGAAGCTGAAAGTAATGGTTTTGTTTGAGATGGTACTGGAGAATTCAGAGATGGTCCAGCCAATGAGGCTTGGTTTTGGCTGCGAAAGAGTATACATGGAAGAATGGGAGTTCTCATTACCGTTGAAATGGAAGAGGTTTTAAAATTGAGACGGAGAAGAACAGTGAAAGCTGTCATTGTTTCTCGTCATTGTGTAAAGGATTAAGAGCTTATTTCAGGTGCAGTGTTGTTGGTGGAGTTGAGACTTGATATGTTATAGAGATTATTATGGCATGTGTTTGTTTGACGATGCAGGGACTGGTACAACTGAAATGCGATTCAGGTGCTGTCGCTAGGATGTGGAGGAGCTTGAAATGGAAGCTGGAACTGAAGTTTGAATTAGATGGAAGAATGAATGAATTAAACCGTCGAATGAATGCACGAATGAGTAAATACTGCTGACAAGGAATCTGTGTAGCTGTTACAAATGAATGAGCAGAAGGGGTTATATGCAGCTGCTGTTGAAGCTGGGTATGAAGATTACAGAACAAGTTCAGGAATTGGACATATACAGTTGTAGTTTAGCTGAGCATAGTATTGGTGTAGTTGCTTGTTCTAGTGGTAAATGTATGGCATTGCGGGATTGGTGAAGCTGTGTGTTTGCTGTGATTAGTGGTGTTGCTGTGCATTTGGTATGAACTGGCAAAGATTGCATGTAATAACACTGTAGGAGCAGAAGCTAAAATAAATGGAAGTGCTGGTCACTGCTGCTGATGGCTAGTGCTACTGAAGCAACAAATGGATGCAGTCGGAATGAATTGGTTAAACTGTGACTGAGTGAATGATATATGGATGTATAAGAATCAATGCAGTGAAGATAATCCATAAAAATGGCTAGAAATTAGACGGAAGTACTAACGGAATGTTGTTTGGTTTACAACAAAAAAGGCTTGGATCTGTTTAGACTGGGTTTTGCTAATGGGGCGCGGGAGACTTAATTTGGAATCAGAAGCAGAATTGAGAAGCTATATAAGAGGGTTTAAGAACACCACAGGGGGATTATCTCATATATCTTTGCTTATACTTTTATTTTAGGGTTTAGAAACATGATAGGTTTTCTCTTCCTTCTTGTTATGAACTCCATGAATATGAGAACCTAGTTTTCTTTTGGTTATGGATTAGTTTGATTTCATAATACATGTTTCTTGTTTGATATATTAATTTTGTCTCAATATTATCGATTATGATTAACTAGAAATATCCCCATGTATGATTGAACTAGTGGATTTCCCGGGACGACTCTCTTGTAAATATTTGTAATTTTAATGGGATATTTTTGGAGTGTCGGTCATTGTACTGGCATTGCTGGCAATGGTGGCGGTATTGGTGATGGAGGTGATACTGGTGCCTGGTGGTGGTAGTGGTAGTGCTGGCGATGGAAGTGCTAGTGGTGGCGCTTTTGGTGGCGGTGGAAGTAGTATCAGATGAGACTGCTGCCATAATGCGATGCGAGGCCGACGAAATTCTAGACATCAGGCTAAGATAACAAAAGTGATAATTTTGCTCAGCGTGTCTCATACCCATGTAGACATTAGACACCCGGTGCCATGACGAAATATTCTTGGTAAAATAAAGTATACATGGACCATATTGCACCTCCACCGCAGTGAATCTATGCGAACCAGATGTCCAAAACATTCAGAATAAAAATAAAAATATGTCTGAAACTTACGAAAATGAAATCAAATAAAATCAAGGGTATTTCGGGCATCACTTGTTAACCTTTCCTAATTTCCTTCAATTGTCCCCATTTTCTTCTTCGTCTTCTTAATCTGCAACTCCACCACTACCCAATTTTGGGGCATCATCTATTGTTTTTACATTTTTTAATTGGTGATGATGATTGGTTTGGTATTTATTTGGGGGATTACACGTAGTTTATTAATTGAGGTTAAAGAAAACTGGGTTTCTTTCCCCTTTATTATTTTCCTTGATTATTATCGTTGAGTCGTTGACAAATTTGTTAAAAGGAAGAGAATCGGTTTCTGTTGTATGAATAGAATTTGTGAGCTTTATGATTCGTGTATGATCTGATCTATTTTAGAGGGGGAGATGATAATCAATTTCGAATAGTTATAGGGGGAGCTGATAATCAACTTAGATTAATGGTAATGAAGATGAAGGAAGAAGAGATTCGATGGAGGAGAGGATAAAAGATTGAGGAGAGATTTGTTTCTCTGAGAGTAGATCGAATACTGAAGAGTTTTTTTACATTTCGAATTTGCCCCTATAATTCTTGAAATTTATCACAAAAACTGATAGAGAAACCAAAACACGAAGGGGAAATCGCGGCATTTAGTACATCGCGTAAATTTGTTTTCCCCTTGTATTGTTAGATATTACGGCATTTTTGTGAAGGATGATAGGAAACACGGAGGGTTAGTAACGTATTTTCCCCGTCCGTCTGCACCAAAAAGAGGGTCGTACCAAACAATTCATTTTCTTTTATATTATAGATGTTTGTTTTGTCAAGTTACAAATTGGTAGAAATCACATGCATATTTATTGCTAGATTAGGGTTATTATACGCAAAAGTGATAATTCCTGATTGCAAGTAGCATAAATATGATTATAGTTTGTAGTGATATACTCTTATGATCATATGTGAACCATAACCTTTGTTAAATCGGATTAGTGCTTTTACATGTTCGATTGCTTTGATTGGCCTGATTTCATAGAACTTAATGCATCTAGGGAATTAAACTTGATTAGTGCTTTTACACGTTAGGTTGTTCTCTTAGATAGAATTCGTATTCACATTTTTTAATGTGATTGTTGATGTTAAGAGGAAATTAACGGTATATACTTGCGATCAAGGTATCCTAGGGCTTTTGATTAAGTTGGGATTAAAATATCAATTCTAGTTATTGTGACAAGAGCATGTTAGTGAATGAAAACGAAATCCTTAACCAATATCTTTACTTGCTTGATTTGTTTATTTTTATTTACTTGCTTTTATTTTAGTTTGATTTTATATAAATCATAAAACCCACCATTGTTATTTATAGGAAACCGAAACAACTTGACAACCTTAGTCCTCTCTGTGGGAACGATCCTTTCTTGCCCTTGATATATTTATATTTTAAGTAGTAAGAAAGTGTAATTTATTTTTGACGCCTACGACATCGATCAACACGCCATATGGTGGGCTATATGTGATATTTAGCCACGCCAAATTACAATTACCTTTATCCACGTGGATGTATTAGGAACCGTTGAATCTTTTTTAAGATGATGCAATATTGACCGTCAAATTAGATGCATCCTACACCGTCCACATGTAACGTTGTGAGACGTTCATTGGATATCCTATAGACATGCCATATAGCGTGGATATATGTGATGTTTAGCCACGTCAAATTACAATTATCTTCATCCACGTGGCTGTATTAGGAACCGCTGAATCTTTTTTAAGATGATGCAATATTTACCGTTAAATTAGATGCATCCTTCACCGTCCACATGTAACGTTGTGAGCCGTTCATTGGATATCATATAGACATGCCATATAGCGTGGCAATATGTGATGTTTAGCCACTCCAATTTATATATGTTTAAAGTGGCTATATGTTATGTTTAGCCACACCAAATAATCTTGAATCATGTGTATTACGTGTGTGACGCCTCTAAGCAGTTCATATATGACGCATCTTATATTTTAGAAACTTGTGGTTAAATCTGAAATTCATATATGCCAAAAATTCATATTATTACTAATCACACAGTAGAAATATTGAGCTTTGGTCTAACAGTTTGCAAAATAAAATATTAAAGAGCATTTATCCAAAAATCATCAGTTTTTCTTCAACTTTTTGATGGTGGTGTCTCTGCATCCAATGCACCAGGTTGTGATATTCTCGACGCGCCAAACCTTGTTTTCCTATGTCGGTATGCCTGATCTACACTTTGTATATATAACCTTCTCCACGCCTTTTTAGTCTTCTTAGTAAGCATTTCAGAGGCTGCATGACTCCCAGAATGTTAATTGACTGCTAGGTGCTCCTCATTCCGTTTATCATCTGCTAGGCTGATAGGTGTTCTTAGATCACTGTCCAATTTCTTCTCAGAATCTAACACTAGTTCTTATTGCTTATGAGGTTTTCCATGCGGTGGAGTTTCTTGCAGCAAGAGATTAAATATTTTATATATATTCTAAATCCAAGGCGAATTCGTTTGTCATGTGAATTTTCAACAAGAGACAGACAAAAGTCATTTTTTCAACAATGTGATAAAGCCAACTTCACTGAAGGATGCACTATTTCTCACAACTGACGTCCATAATAAAATCCGTAACTAAATATCTTTATTCTGAAGATCAATTTTCTAATTTACACTGGCATTCATGTTCTATTTAGGTGTTAATATATTTTTGTCTCGTACTTATTCTTTAATCAAACTGGATACACGATTTATGTAAAACAATATATATACACTTGATTAACAAAGCAAAAGATCTAAGAAACTAACCTTGTCATCAGAGATGGTACAGTTATCTTTCGGCCATCCCACAAAACTATCTTCAGCTTCCCCTAATAACTTAAAGTCACCACTTGGTTCGGTTAACACGAACGATGGAACTATAACCTCCTGATTATTGACAACACAACAATGTTTAGGAATATCTTCTCAATGTATTTTCTGGCTAGGCACCGTAGGTAAAATACAGCCTCTAGCAACGACGTTTCCCCTAGATCCATTTCAGAAGTTGTATTTTGCTTTCTGCGGAAATATGAGGCATATGAACATCATATAAAAAGAAGATGCTAGAATTAGCAATATATATTTACGAAGAAAAAAAAATTAAAAAAAAAACATACTCCATTAGATGTCTTAGCCAGAGGTTCTGTCATAGATGTGCACGACTTCTCTGGAGATACTGAAGGATTTGTTTGGGAATTACTGGTAGAGTTCTGCATAAGATTAAGAGACTGCTTCTTATATCCATCGGAAGGGTTTCTACGTGCAGGAGACTTCCGTAGAGAAGTAGTTGGTTGGGAATTACTGGTAGGATTCTGCATAAGATTAAAATATTTAGTTACTTTTGAAAGTTACACATATTTCTATTTTCCTAGGTTCTCTAATTTACACTTGGATCGTTGATTCATATAATTGATATCATCTTTGTATCTCATATATCCTTCGTAATTAATTAATACGAACTAGATAGACTGGTTTATGTATATTCGACTTACAAATCAAACAAGCCAAGCAACTAACCTTCTTAGAAGGATCGGTAAACTTAACACCATACTTTGGCCAAGGAATCGCTTTTCCAAGAGTTTGTCCTAATGTTTCCATACCAGCAAATCATACAGGTAGACAGAAATTGGGTTTTATTACTTCCTCCATCAGGATTTTGTGGCAATCATCCTCCACCCCATCCTTTCCATGTCATTGTTGTTTTCCTATTAACAGAAAATCTTTACCTCTAGAAAGGACGTTTTCCTTAGATAGCTCGTCAAAAAGGTAGCACCTTCTACCCTGCGGAAGTATATGGAATATGAAAATCTTCAAGCGAAAACTTTAAAACAAATTGAGATTTAAATTGCATGTAAAAATAAAATAGATACCGGAAAAACTGCTTTAGTTGTCGTGATCTCAGATTGGCTCCGACTGGGTGGAGCTTTTGATGTCACATACAGAGTATATTTCCCTGAATTTTGTTGACTTACCTGTAACAGTAAAGTAATACTCCATATTCGGGAAACAAATATACCAAATTCCATCGTCAATGCGGAGACACAGATGAATTGAATAAGTAACAAACGTACAAGGTTCTCCAAAATACACCCTAGCATCCGCGATTCATATAGTAGTTGATAGCATATTTGAGACTCATATGGTCTTAAGATCATGTAACTGGTTTAAAATGCATAACTTCAGAAATTTTTCAGATATTGCAATACGAGATTAGCTTACGTTGAGTAGAACCAGTGATTTCACAGCCTCGGAATGTTTTGGTTGACTTACCTGCATCAAAAAATTAAAATGCAAGTTGTACCTTCTTTTTGCAGTGAAACAATTTAAGCACAATGCATCACTAACTCATAATCAAATAGCTAACCACATATCTCGTTCTATAAGGTTCTCTAAAATATACACTAATATTCGCGATTCATATAGCTGATAGCATATTCGTACCTAATATCAAACAAGATATATATATAACTGGTTTGTGTAAAAACACATCCAATGAGTTAATAAAGAAAAAAAGCCAGGCAAACAACCTTTTGATCTAAGATGGTTTGATTTAAAGGCCAACAAATTTCAGCATCACCAACATCTTTTAAAGTTTTTATCCCAGATTTTCCAAAGGGTAATTTGATGGTTTCATTTAGTACTTCACTAAACTAGACGATGTAGCATGTAACTGAACCAACCATTCCTGAGTTCAATTTAAGGAATTCCGTCTTTGTAGAGTAAGCTCTACGAATGACAACAATGTTGTCCTTTTCTCCAGACCAAAGTTTGCTTCATATGACCTGCATAAACACATGGCGCATGAGAGATAGTAAATGGAAGATTAAATATTTAAATGCATTGGAAAACCATACATCAATCTTTTCTTTTTCAGATGGCATATTCTGAGATTCCCCCATGGATGGAGGAGACATAGACTTCTTTTTAGATACTAAAGACGTCGGGGATTCAGTAGAAACGGTCAGCATTTTAGTACAAGGAGAGTCCCGCTTCGCGGACCCTTTCATGCTTTCAGATTTCTTCTGCGGACAGGATTTCCCGTGTTTTTTTTGGAAGTTTCTTAACTGATTCTGGACCTATCTTATTCTTTGATCGATTGGAGGTGTTGCTAGGTCCTGCATCCTGCAACTGTAGTTGAACACATTGTTAGGAAAAAAATTAGATATTGTTTGCCATTTTTTTTAAAAGTTACACAATATAATCAAAACTCAGTTCACTTAATTCTCCTCCATACTTGCTGATATTGTTGCCCAAAATGTCCGCAATGTCCATTCCTCGAGATATCAAGTTATCTATTAATTTCTAATACGCAATTTTAGTAGACTCTAATTCTTTCTCCTTAGCTTTCAGCTCTTCACGCAGTTTATCATTCTCTTTTGAGGCTTGTCTTGGTTTTCTTCCATTTTGAAATTAAAGGGTTTCCGTCACTCCAAAGCCATCCCCTTGACACGTCCACCCTTTTTAGCTATCATTTTGATTTATTTTCTGAATTCGGGTACGAACAAAAAAAACAAACTTCATGATGGAATGAATATTAATTGCATCTAACTCCGGTCTTTTAGAGCCGTCAAAGCAGAAAATTATGCAACAGGATAAAAATATTTTAGAGCCGTCAAAGCAGAAAATTATGCAGCATGATAACAAGATTTGACTTAACATAGAACGTGCAACATGCAAATTGAAGGATCTTTACCTTCCTATTTTACCAAATTATTTAGATATACACTTAAATATTATTAGTAAAAATATTTCCAAATTTCCATTTACATTACGCTACCCATTTATGATAATAAATCTTTACCCCTGTGTTCATCTCTCTCGTCTTAAATCATTTCATGTTTCTACTCTTAAATCTTCTAACATCCCCCTAGAAAACAAAACAAGTAGTTTACTTTGATCATCTAATTTATCTCTTGGGTAAACCATATATTACCCTGTCAGTTTTGCTTCAAGTTGCGGAATAATCGGTCGACCGTGTAAGTATCTCTTTTCAGTACTTCTTTGTTAACTGAGATTATAACTCTAATGATCATAGTAGAGTAAATATTATCTTCACATGCAATTGTATATAGGTAGATAACCTCTGATTATTTATATGATTCATATATGATAACTGCACTCACACTATGATTTGTGATTGCTATTTGTGTACGTATTACTATTTGCAATGATAATTCGTAGTTTTATTCGGACCACAATAACATTTTCAGAAGATGTTGACAAGTTTTTTCTCCGTACAGGTATCTGAGAATTCATAATGGATCCTGGGATGTATACCGATAGAACCAAACCGCGTTATCAAGATGGAGTCGATGCATTTATAGAGTTTGCTATGCATACATACCAACAGGATATTGCGAATGGGAAACGGAAACCATACGACAAGGGAAAAGTTAAGTTTCTATGTCCATGTGTGAAATGTCTCAACCTCTACGTGCACAAGGCAAGTAAAGTTAAGTTTCATTTATATTCTTCTGGATTCATTCAAAATTATGCCGTATGGACTAAGCACTAGAAAAGGAGATGAGTCATCAAGGTGAACACTTCTGGATGGTAATGGCAGTGACGGTCTCCAATCTGATGAACCAACACATGCTACAGAGACTACACAAATGGTTAGTGATTTATTAGGAGATAACTTTTCAAAGGATTCTGAGAAGATGCAACGGATACTCAAAGATGCTGGGGAACCCCTATACGAAGGATGTGCCAATTTTACAAAGATATCTGCAATGTGTGAACTGTTTAACTTGAAGAGAAAGCACGGAGCTTCCGATAAGTTATTTAATGAACTTCTACCACTGTTAAAATCCATGCTCCCTCTAGGAAATGAGATGATAAAAAGTACATATGAGGCTAAGAAGGTGATGATAGATTTGGGTTAAGGTTATGTAAAGATACATGTATGCATTCTCTATAGGAAGAATTACAAGGATTACATCAATTGACCCACCTGTGGGGAATCAAGATGGAAAGTTGACGACACCACCCAAGAGGTTTATAAAAATATTCTAACAAAAGTCTTGTGGTATTTCCCAATTATCCCAAGACTGAAACGCATGTTTCAATCAAAGAGAATTGTCGAATATTTATTGTGGAACGATACCAGAAAGAAAGAAGAGAGTATTTTATGGCATCTGGCAGACTCACCAGCATGGAAAAATATAGATAAAAGATATCTCGTAATTCGTGATGATCCTCGAAATCCGCGGCTAGGTATTTCGGCTGACGGGGTTGACGTAAACAAAGGTATGCAAAAATAGCACAGTGTGTAGCCAATTCTGATAGTGCTTTACAACCTTCCGCCATAGTTGTGTATGAAGAGAAAGTTCACCATGCTATCATTAATTAATAATGGAGAGCCTTGTAAGGAAATTGATGTTATGTTACAACCGTTTGTCGAGGATCAAGGAATTTTTTGAGGGAGTCGAATGTTTTGATGCGCTGAAACAGGAGATGTTTACTATGCGTGCGGTTTTTTTATGGACAATAAATGATTACCCGGCTCTCGGTACACTGTGTGGTTGCCCCTACCAGGGAAGAGATGCATGTAAGGTGTATGTGGGAGAAACACTTACTATGTCAGGCTAAAACATTATAGGTAAGGGGTTTATACCGGGCATAGAAGATACCTACTATACGAACATCCATCAGACGTCAGAAGGTTCAACGGAAAAGATGAAACTGAAAAGGCTCTGGAACTTATGACCCCATCACAAATATACAATGAGGTAAAGTCTATAAAGAATGAATGGGGAAAGGTATGGAAGAATATTGTGGTAGAATTCGTGCAGGATAACCCTGGAAGAGGTGGAAAGATGAAGAGAATCGAAAGACCACTGACCCAAGAAAGGGGAAGGGGAAGGACAAGGAGACCGATAGGCCCTACTGGAAAAAGTTCAATATTTGGTTTCGGCTCCTCCCCTACTGGCGGTATCATGTTGTCCACCATTGCATAGATTTCATGCACGTCGAAAAGAATGTATGCAAGAGTATCGTGGAATGAATTAAAGTCGAAAGACCACTTGGCTGCTCGAATGGACCTAAAGAACATGGGTTTTAGAGACGAGTTGCAACCTCGGGAAAATGGCAAAGGAGGATATATACTACCGGCAGCATGTCACTCATTAAGCCCGGAGGAAAAGGACAAGTTTTGTGAAACATTATCCAAGAAAAAGGTTCCACAAGGGTATTTTTCAAACTTTTCAACCCTGGTGAATCAAAAAGATCGAAAGCTTATCAGACTAAAATCGCATGATTATCACATGCTAATGCAGCATTTTTTGCCCATTGCAATTAAATCAATTATGCCACATCCAAAAAGATATGCTATTATCAGTTTTTGTTTCTTTTTCAGGGCAATATCTAGCAAAGAAATCAAGGTGGCAGAGCTAGAAAAATTACAGTCGAAACTCGTTGTGACATTTTGCTTTCTCGAGAAATACTTTCCTCCATCCTTTTTCGACATCATAGTTCATTTAACTGTGCATCTTACCAGGGAAGTGCAAATTTATGGTCATGTATTCTTTCGATGGATGTATCCATTTAAAAGGGGCATGAAGGTCATTAAAGGGCATGTGCGAAATAGAAATAGACCTGGAGAAAGCATTGGGGAAGGGAATATTGGGGAAGAGACAATTGAAATGATCAGTTAGCACCAACAAAGCATGAATGATACAGTCGAAATTCTACCAGACAAACTCAACACATCTGACACTGGAGAAAATTCTTATTCTTTCAGGGGAAAACCAACGTCAGTTGCTAAGTTTCCTATTGTTGATAAGGATCTGTTGGATAAAGCGCATATCTCTGTATTTCGGAATTCGCCTGAAGTTTATCCTTAGATTGAGTAAGTATAACTAGATCTATCCAAATAACCTCATATTTTATTTAGTTTTTGATTCTGTGTCTGAATTTCATTAAAGATAATGACATTAATCATTGTACTGTACAGACGACACCAAAAAAAATTGAAGGATAAATATCTTGGTATGAATGATACACAGCTAAATCAAAACCATAATGAAGAGTTCGCCAAAAGAGTTTGCAGAAAATATCACTCTTGCTATTTAACTTTTGCGTTGAGATGAATGCTAATCCTTATAATGTATTTCAGGTTGAGAGTGAGTGGGAAGACTTTAGGGAAAACTTCAATCAGGACTTAAGGTGGCTATCAATCCCACCAAATGCACAAGTAGTGACATACGAAGCATATCACATCAATGGATACCCATTTCTCACAAAATTTAGTGATGGTTCCGTTAACCAGAATAGCGGGGTTTACGTAGAGGCAACTGACATGCACATTTGAAAAGTAAAGATTACCCTTAATCAGGCAAATTATTACGGTATTTTACAAGAGATATGTGTGCTGACATATCATTCGTTGAAAGTGCAACTTTTCAAGTGTAAATGGGTTACCAAAGCAGGGGTCTCAAAATACACACTTGGTTATATTTTGGTTGAGCTTGATTAGTTGGGACTCCAGAATGATCCTTTCATTATAGCCTCCCAAGCTAAGCAGGTATTTTATATGACAAACCAGGAAAAAAAAATGTCTATTGTGTTAGGTACACCTACCCAAAACTGGAAAGATATTGGTGATGATATCGACGAGGAATTCAGTACGACAATTATTTGTCGGAATGAGTATAACTTGCCGCAGGTAGATAAATTTGACATGCAAAGGAAATACTGGGATGATTACTATCGGACCGACATTAAGGGTAGAACTGCAAGGAAAGTCAACAAATGACGTGATCCAGCTCTCCCAAGTTTCTGCTGCTGCAAATGTGGAAGACACGGCTATGTTTTTTTTTTTTTTTTAATATGTAGACATAGACAAAGTAAAATGTCTGGGTGATTGTTATATTTTTCTTGAAGGAAACATCTTTGATTTCATTAACATGTGGTAGTATTTTTTAGAACAAATGCAATTTATACAAATAAAGATAATTATTTTGTGCTATAATAATGTCAATTTGTGCCCCCCTATACTATCTTCATTTATATTAGGTGATGATCACTGTCTTACTCTTCTCTTAAAGGAAAATATTAAGATATATGAAGAGTCTAAAATCTCATGAGAGTAGGGATTATCGAGGTGTAATGATAGTTTTGACTAAATGGCATCTGAATTTGGAGAAGCGTGGTATGACAAGTGTGTAGGTTAACCAAATGCCTTGAATAAGCATTAATGCGACTCTTAAACACTCTATAAATCAAATGAGAAAAAAATAAAGAAACCAAAATTGCTAGTAATTTAACCAGTAGAGAAAATAAAAAGACCGCTGAAAGAAAAGGATTAAGAAATGGCTTATCAAGGAAATAATGCTACAAATGGGGCTGCATGCAATGATCCTCACCAAATTTAAATTTGCAATAAAAGTGGTACATATTTTATCTCAAGGGGGTATGGAGAGACTCAAAAACATCCTTAGAGTAGGAGATTGCAGCAAAAAAAATTGAGAGAAATGACGGCTCAAGGAAACAATGCGACATTAGGGGCTGCATAGAATGATCCCTCACCAAATCTAGGATTTGCAATAAAATGTGTACAGATTTTATCTCGAGGGGATATGGAGAAACTGAATACATCCTTAGAGCAGGATATTACAACAAGGAAATTGAGAGAGTAGGAGTTTGAGATAGAGAGGGTGAAGAATGATGCCGAGTTCAAATTGTGGGTAAGGAAGGTTGATGCTCAGGGTGTAAGATTACAAAGAGAGAGAGAGAGAGAAGATAGGAGAGAACCCGGAGGTGCAACTTAGGAAGAAATAGGAGAACTGAAAATCAAGAAGATGAGGACGAGAGCAGTGATCCAAAGACTGATTCAGAAGAGGAGGTTAGGGAAAGAGTGATAGAGCATTGCTCGGTCGAACTTGCATGCGTATCTCAAGCATGTTTGTCAATATTAGTGATCAAAACTATAAAGTCTTGATTTCTAGTCTACTATAGATAAGGTCTTAGACTAGGACAGAAAGTGTAGCTGAGCTCAAGAACTCCATGGGAATCGTCATACAAGACGAAGGACTACTCAATGAACCAGTGGATCTTCATCGACTAAAAGGTATGTGGAGACTTGAACTTATCTATCACTCAAAAGTCTATCTACTCTATCTCCTATCTTGAGACAAAAGTCGTTTTTGTAGTTGCATAAATTCCTACACTACACCCCTGATAAGAATCTATAGAAATTAAGTTATATTTGAAGATGAACAACGATACTTTTATTATTCTAATTTCAAAAAGATTACAAAAGAAGTAAGAACTCAGAAGTACAACTTTCTTTCTAGAGTTTCTCTCTCCTCAAGACTTTCTCAACTCTAAAAAATACATCATCCTTTTCTGGATCTATCGAGCCCTTTATATAGGGATTTACATAATGGATGACAGCTAAGTTTTCCTCCTATTTCGGATCTATTCTGTGATCTCATCGAGATCGCTCCAATATTCTCTATCGCAAGAATGATGATCATCGCAGGATCAACATATTCTTCTTTTATTTCTTCCATCGTCAGTTTCTTTTGGATATCCTGTGACGCTCATGAAACGTTGTTAAAGAATTGGCAGTGACGCTCGCAGAAACGTTGTTAATATCACAGGAATAACGTTGTAGCGATATTCTGGTCCTACATCTTGCCTCTTCTCATGTCTTTTCTGCGAAGAAAAGAAGATCATGAGAATCTTTTAGAATGCCGTAACTTCCTATCTTTTCAGCCTTCTCTGTTCTGACACGTTTCTGTGTCCTTCACTAGCTGTTTTCACATATTCTCTCTTCTAATGAAATTGCGACAGGTCCCTTCTAACCGCTGCGATCTGACTGTTCACGTCTTTTCTTAGCATTTATTGCGTTCATCTTCTCGAGAAAATTCTTCTTCTATAAATACTTCTCCCATTCCTTTCTTTTTCTTTTTTACTTTCTTCTTCCTTCTCTCTATAACCTCTTTGCAAGTTTATTGTTCTTCCGTAAATTGCGCATCTGTCATCTCTGTGATTTCTTTCTTATTTTTTAACTTTTTCTTTCATTCCCATACTCAAAAAATGGTTGTTGCTGGTGCTAAAAATTTGACTGCTTTTAATGAGATGCGAGAAAATCTCAAAAATAAAGGTTTTACCTTGTCTACAATTCCAGATCAAGATCCTAGATCTGAACTCTCTCTTAAGTTATTCACTGATGATCGATGTTCTCGCGAGAAAATCATTGTATTGCTAGGCCAACTTGAGGCAGGTCTTCCCATTCCTCTCTATGATCCAGAACTTCCCTTATTTTATCAAATAATATCTGATGTGTGGTTCTCGCGAGCGATATATCAACTGGGTGGAGATTGTATCAGATTGATGCTTGAATATGCTTCTCGCGGTGCTAATAAAGGAACTCGCTACCCTGAAGCTCCAAAGAATCCTCCATTTAAAGATGTCCCCATTGTTTCTGCGGATTATACTGTGGACAACTTCTTTGTAAATTATAGTATATTCCCTATGAAGAGGGATAGCACTTGCTGGGGTGTTCGTTTGAAAAAAGAGAAGGTTGCTGGTGACAAAGCTCTTATGTTGGATATTGATTTTCATACATCTACCAACCAAGGTCCTCGCCATTCTAGCGATGACAAGTGGTTCATCTTTACATTATGTCTTGAAGGTCCTTATATATCTGGTTCTCTCCCATTACATGCGAATCTCTCAGAGTATGAGCCATGGGTATTCAATTGGCCTGAAAGATCTAAAGAAGTATATTCTCTTAACGTTTTACATTATTATCATTTACTGTCTCTTTATATTCTCGCTAACTATTTTGATCTTTCTCAGATTGAAAGAATGAAGCTCAGCTACCAAACTCTTAGGAAGCCTAGCACTTTCTTGGCTCTAAAATCTTTCACAGATGAAGTAAGAAATATCTCTTCATAAATTTTAACAATATATTGTTTCCCCTATTTCTTATCTTCATATGTGCTCGCAAGAAATTGAAGAACTACCGCCAATAAAACTCACGAGAACTAAGGAGAAGCCTTCAAAGGATAAATCTGTTGTTCCTCCTAAAGGGAAATCTTCTGCCCCTTGTGGTGAAGATTCTGGCGATCCTCCTTTGAAGAAAAGGAAAACCCGACCCTCTTCATCTTCAACTCCTCAACCTATTCCATAAAACCCAAATGTTGAATTTGATAAGGATAAATATGATGAAGATTTTAATAATAATAGCAGATTCCCTTCTATAAAGAACTCTTCTTCATCTGATTCATCAATGGACCATTTATACAGAATTTTTAGCGATATTTCCCACAACATAACTTGTAATGACAAGGATGAAGTTATTAACAAGACATCTCAAGCTCTTGCTAGTGTCTGCGATGCTCCCATACTGGTGGATAATGATTCTCTCCAAGGAGTCTCACGATCCCTGACTCGTAGTCTCTTAAATTCTCTTGGTGCCTTGGTATGTTTTCATTTCTTCAATTTGTTTATATATCTTCTCCATCGCTAGATCTTAATTTATATTTTTCTTTCGCAGGTTGGAAGAGCTTCTTTTGTTGTTGCTTCTGATTTAGATAAAAGACATGCCGACTCTGAAGAGAAGGCTGCTAAACTTCGCCAGGATAAAGAAAAATTATAATCTGAAGTTATTGAGCTTCGCAAGAAGAATAAACAGCTGGAGACTGAAGCTTCAGTTGATAAGCAAAAGATCTCTGATCTTGATAGAGCTAACCAACAACTTTATGGTATGACTGATTTCCCTTCTCTCTTAATTCTTTTTACTCTATCGCAGCTTATTCAAGCGACCACTTTTAACTTGCAGATATTTATGGTCTTACTGACGAGGCTATACTATTTCAATCTTTCCCTGAACCTATAGATGATAATACTCTTCTTGTCTGTCTTAATAATTCTTTAAGTAATTTCTCAGATGATAAGATTAAATCCCTCTCCATAGATGAACTTAGATCCAAGCTTAATCTCTTAAAAATTGAACACAGATTCAATTTAGGTTTGACTGACAAATATAAGCGCTTTTATCTTGATTCAAAGAAAGAAATAGATAGATTAAGACAGAAGAATAGCTATCTTATTGACGAGAAAGATCTTGCCATCAAAAAGGGATCCAAGACCCTAGAAGACTTTCATAAAACTCTCCTTGATGTTCAAATGGACAGAGATAAACTTATCCGCGAGAATGAAGATCTTCTTGCAAGGGAGACTCAAGTTCGATCTCGTCTCCTCATTAATAGCGATGATGAGTTTGCTTGGTCTGCGAAGGTTCTTGATAATGCCAGGAATGACTTAGGTGTAAATGTTAGCCTTCAAGTTGAACAAGCGGCTTTAATTAGGGATATGATTTCTGAAAGAGAAGGTTGTTTGCTGTTCTTCTTCTCGCTAGTTTCCTATTTTTATTACTCTTCTTTACAAAATTTCTAACTTGTTGTCATATATTCTCGCAGGAGTTGAAAAAAGATATCTTGAAAGAATTGGGGAACTTGAAAATGAGAATAATCAGCTCGCAAATACTCTTGCTGCTCGCAATAATAAATATTCACGATTGAAAGAGCAGTTTGACATTACCACCGCGAATTTCTATAGATCTCTCATTGTTGTTCGTAATGATTCTGTTAAGTTGGTCTGCAATGATCATGGAATTTCACCTTCTATATATCCTGATCTTGCAAATGAAATCCCCGCAATAATCTCAAATCTTAACATCTCTGATAGCTAAGCTGAGGATTCTGACGAGGATGAAAATAATAATAATAATGATAATGTCGAAGGAGAAAAATCTGGTGGAGGAGAAGAATCTGATAAGAATGAAGATAATGATGATAATGATGAAAAGGAGAAATCTTGCGATGAAGAGAAGTCTGATAAAGAGGATGGCGATGAATCTAGCTAGTTCCTCTTTTTCCTTCTATCTTCTTTGTATATTTATTTTCTTCTTCCTGTAACATTGTTGTGAGTTTCTCCAATTTTGTGAATTTCTTTTGCTTCTACCTGTACGAATTAGAAAACAGTTCTTTTTCTGCAAGTCAATCAATCAATATAATTATTATCCTTTAATTATCTGCGTGCACTTATCTATGCAATTTTTTATACGATAGATGAATAATAATTTCATCGTTCTCATGCATTCCCATACTTGCCTCTATTATTCATCTGCAATATGAAAAATTGATTAGATATTAAACATTAGTGGTAAATAAAATTTGCCTTAATATTGGCGATCTTATTTCCAGCAATAACTGCGTGAAATCGCAATTCTCATAACATCTGCGAGTATTATCGCAGTAATCTTGTGGTCTTATTACGCCTTCCTAATTGAAGGTATTATTTTTCCACGCTCTTTCTTTCTGCGACAAAATCGCAGGACGTCTTTACATTTGCATGTATTGACCCATTGATCTTGCCTTATCTGTATTCTTTTGATTATTACGACAATATGACAAGTCTAAGCTCCCTCGCGGGATCAAAGCCTTATGATATTGACGTCTTGCGATGAAATCGCAGGACGTCTTTACACTTTCATGTAAAAACCCATTGATCTCATCTTAACATTTCTCTTGTGGCTTGTTGCCTCTGTATCATTTACGTCACACGATAATATGACAGGCCTAAATGTTCTTGCGATCATAAATCCCCATGACATTGCCATCTTAAGACACTTATCAGCTCCCTAATGGAGGGTTCCGCCCTTATCTCCCCCCTGGTTGCCCCTTCAAGGAGGGCACACCTGCCATACAAGACTAGCTCCCCCCATCCGTATTTACCAATAACCAGTTGTTTTCGCAGCCTCTTGTCCTTTATTCCTATATGTATTATAGTTACAAGACTGCACCCTAAGTGGGGTTTTCTTCAGGCCAAGTGCATCGTAGCCAAGACTTACCAAGAATGGCAAGGGAGTTTCGTACGCCCTTGGCACCCTTGGCTCAACCGTGTACCTCGGCGCCTTGGTCATACTTTGCACTTCTTGGAAGAGATTCTCAGTCGTCCAACCAGGGTATAACCATATATAGTTGGAAATCCAAGATCTCTCTCCCGGATAGGTTTTCTTTAACCCCAACATCTGCATGACTCAGGATCCAGCAGCGGTATAACCTTACCCCTGAATCATGTCGAGAGATACCCCCTCCTATGACGCGCTATTAGGTCTTACATTTTCCTCTTGCGAAATTTTATTCGCGAACTAGGTTGCACGCCATAAAGGTTCGTCCCATTCTTTAATCTCTGCGAAATTTTATTCGCGCTTCTCGCGAGTATTGTAACTCTGATAGAATTTCATAACTTTGATCTTCTTTCTTTTTGTAAAATCTTGCAATTTTGTCAAGCAGAATACCCTGTTCAATTACATATTCTTCAAACAAATCATTCATAGAGTTCTTTAAAGTTCATCACTTTACCTCTCTACTTACTATTCTTTGGTTCTTATTTTCTGCTACGTTTTGTTGTTTCTTCATTCGCGAGACGCTTGCCATCAATTCCCTCCTGCCGCTCTATCATATCAATCATTAAATTTTCACATCTCTGTCGTTGTTTGATTTTGTATTTCCAATTGTTATTCTTCTCAGCTCTTTCCTCGCAAGACTTCATATCAATTTCATAACACTTCTTTCTTTCTTCCCAATCTCTATTAATTACTCCAACACCATTAGGATGAGGAAATTTAACACACTGGTGGAAAGTAGATGCCACACCTAATATTCCATGTAGCCAAGGTCGACCAATCAGAGCATTGTAAGGTGATTCAATGTCAACAACACATAACATGATCTTGGAAGTTATCCCTTTCAAGGGAATCCTCATCTCAATTTCCCCTTTTGGTTTATTAGCAGTACCATTAAAACCATAGATTTTATATGTTGAGGGAATTAGATATTCGTCTCTTCCACCCATTGTTTTATAGGTATGATAAAATAGTATGTCAACAGAGCTGCCTGTGTCTATTAGAATTTTATTGATAGCCCAAGAATATTTATTTTCATCACCATTTTCTTCATCTTCTTCCTCTATTTTCTTTGGGTTTATCTCTAGTCTTACCACCAATGGGTTGTCATGCTGCTCGCCTGGTTCTGGTACCTCTTGTGCACTGAAAGATATAGTTTGTTTCTGCCATTCTTCTAATGGCGAGACTCTCGCGATATTCATTATCTCTCTTCCATCTGTGTCTCTCGCGAAGACTCTGTTTAGAACATTATCATGGAAATCCTCTATTGTTCTATGTGAATGTACAATGGAATTACAAAACAGATTCTTTGCTTTGGCTCCAACTTCTATTACAAATGATCCGGCACCTTTTACAGTATTTACCCTGTGAATTTCTGGTGCTGGAGGCAATCGCTGAGATTGTGGATGTCCTACTAAAAAGTGATTTAGCTTTCCTTGTTCAATCATCCTTAAAATTATTCTCTTTACATTCCTGCAGTCATTTACTGTGTGGCCATGAAAATGATGGTAAGGACAAAATTCTTGACTGCGATTATTAGGATGTGGTTCTTTTCTCATGTTCCATGGAGATGGTATATTTTCCATTAAAATGATAGCTTCCCAAATTTTTTATATACTAGCATTGAGAGGAGGCATCTTAATTTCTTCCCATATGATCTTTTGGTTCCCCTGACTTCTGAAATTGTTTTTCCTCTGTCCACCATAAGTTTCTTGCGGCTGATCAAGCCTTTGAATCTTATTATTTCCACCGCGATTGTAGTAATCCTTCTCCCTTTCATACTCTTCTTGATCTCTAATGCCCATAGCTACCAATTTTTGCTGGTTGTCAGTTTCTACTTTCTCTTGTTGCACTTGCGAGCTGCTCGCCACATTGTTTATCATTTTAGGAAGTAAACTCCCATTTGCTGCTCCGGAATTGGTGTTCGCGATGGGATATGATTACATATCATTTTTTTTCTCCTCCAAAGTAATGTATTCTTCTTGTAGTTCTCGTAGTTCAGTCATAGTGATTGTATTCTTGATTCTGAAAATTTAAATGTACAATAGATTGGTCGCGAACATTGTATTGATAAAAGACAAGATAAGATATCTCTCGTCAACTCTTCCTGCCATCTCACTACACATTATCTTCCATCTTATGGTTAAATGTTTCAGACTCTCGCCAACCCTCTGTTTTCACCCAAACACATCTTCAATACCTGGTCGCGATGAATTGTTGCTAATGTAAGCTCCTAGAAATGTAGCTTGTAAATGATCAAAAGAAGTTATGGTATTTTTTTGGTAATCCCTCGAACCATTTCAACGCCTCGCCAGTTAAGATGGATGCATAATATTTGCATAGCACAGCCTCATGATTTTCCAACTGTAACATACATCAAAGATGCTGGTTAAAGCTGGTAAATTGCATTTTGGAGGTATTCCTCTTAATTGTACTTCTTGAGTAAATGGAGTTCTCGCAGCTTCTTCAATAGCTTCATCGAGCTGCCTTCTTCCTTCTTCTCTTCTATTGCTTATCATTCCTCGCATTTCTGCTAATTCTCTCAATATTTGCTCATTCTCAGTTGAGTTTTGCTCCATTGGCCTTTTTAATGCAGCTTCCCTTATTCTGTGCTCTTGCCTTTCTTGTCTTGCGAGATTTTGTGTGTCTTCTTCTTCATTGTCATCCCGTCTTTCTCTGCGATTCTATATTTCACCCTCCTCTTGAAATCACAGCTGTATACTTTCTTCTCTGCGGATTTCTTCATTTCTCCTCATTTCTCTTCGTTGCCTTTCTAATCTCCTCTGTATTCTATCATACTCCTCCTGAATATTATCATTGTAGCGATTTTGTGTACGTCTCCTTTCTCTATTTTCATGGTTATTTTGTCGTACTGCCTCTCGGAATTCTTGGTCTTCTATTTTTGCCCTTAATCTTTCTCTCTCGCAAGCCAGACTTGCTTGTTCAGCGTAATGTCTCTCAATTTCTTCTTCAATTATTCTTTGATTCCTTTGATTCTCTCGCCCATGTAATATCCTTCTACCTTCTTCTGGATTTTCTTCTTCATTTTGGTTGTTTCTTCCTCCTTGATTTCTATTGTTGCGTCTATTATCTAATGCTTCGTCATGCGGATTATAGCGATCTCCAATTATCTCTTCTTATCTATGACGTTGTTCTCCATTTAAATTTTGCACTTCTTCTCTAACATTTCTCATTGGGGAATTTTGCCTTGGTTCTTCTCTGAATGACCTTGAATTTTATCTAACAGTACTTCTTGATCTCCTTCTTTGTAATCTCAAATTCTCCATTCTTAGCTCATGATTTTGTTTTGTTAAATTCGCACGCTCTTTTGCCTCTAATCTTCTTTCTTCTTGTATTCTTTGTCTCAAATCATCTACTATTTCACGTCCTTCATGAATTAATCCTCCAACCATTTATTGATTTCTTTCTCCTTCTTCTTCATTTCTCAATTGTCGATTTTCTGCTTCTTCTATCAAATCCGACCTCCAAGTATGCACACTCACTCTATCATAATACACATTCCTATCTTGTGTTTGTGTTTGTTGATTCGGCTGTTGAATTGAACTTTCTGCTTCATTTCTTATTCTATTTCTTCCTGACCTTATTCTTAAAGATTCTTGAATTCACCTGTTCCCTCACCTGCAAGTCTTTTACTTCTCCTCACAGTTGTTGGTGGTTCTGATGTATTTCTTCTCCTTCTAGCCATTTCTTCAACTCTAACAATTTCTTCAAATTTTCAAGTTGTAATTAGAGATTTCTTATCTTGATTCTCTCTGTTTCTGGGCGCCAAAATGTAGTTGCAGGAATTCCTATACTACACCCCTGATAAGAATCTATAGAAATTAAGTCATATTTGAAGATGAACAACGACACTTTTATTATTCTAATATCAAAAGATTACAAAATAAGTAAGAACTCAGAAGTACAACTTTCTTTCTAGAGTTTCTCTCTCCTCAAGACTTTCTCAACTCTAAAAAATACATCCTTTTCTGGATCTATCGAGCCCTTTATATAGGGATTTACATAATGGATGACAGCTAAGTTTTCCTCCTATTTCGGATCTATTCTGCGATCTCATCGCGATCGCTACAATATTCTCTATTGAAAGAATGATGATCATCGCAGGATCAACATATTCTTCTTTTATTTCTTACATCGTCAGTTTCTTTTGGATATCCTGTGACGCTCGTGAAACGTTGTTAAAGAATTGGCAGTGACGCTCGCAGAAACGTTGTTAATATCGCAGGAATAACGTTGTAGCGATATTCTGGTCCTACAGTTTTACTATATAGACTAAACATATGCACATGTGACATTTCGAGCTGAGTATATCTCGCTTACCTATTTCTAGAAATGTGTGTTAGTAAAGCTTTCGCTTTAGCCAAGTTCATCTTTTCCTAGTGACGAAAGTCATGTTATGTTTCAATCACTTTGGAAATTGCTTTGACGAAAACTAGTTTGTTAATAACAATTATATGACATCCTCTGAGAATGTTTCAATGATTGAAATGAGAGTTTAGACATTATAACCATTGGGGAATATAAACATTGTTGTGGTAACACATATATGTATAAGTCCTTAGCACTTGAACCGAAGTTTGTGAACTTTGTTGATCAAGTGAAAACCGAAAATTGAAAAGTCAACCCAGTCCGCGAACGGATTCCGCGAACGTGCGTAGTTCTCGAACCCGAGAATTTCTGCTGGACTTGTAGCTCGGTTTCAGTCCGTGAACTGACGGAAGTTCTCGAACCCGAGAATTTCTGCTGGAGTTTGTGAACTCCAACTGGTTATGTGAGTCCGCGAACCCAGTCCGCGAACTTGAGTGGTTATGTCTAAAACGATGTTCATGAACTTATTTAAATTATCTAAGGAATGCTATTGCAAACCGTGGCTTTATAGTTCATGAATCGATTCGAGTAAATTACATCGTTTTTGCTTCAATTGTGTCTTGTGTAGTACATAAGATCTCATAGCAATTGAAAAACTCTCTAACTAGTTCATTTGAGTCATTTGGACTAGTTATGGTGAAGAAAAATATGGTTGATATGAAAGTTATCATTTGGCTAACCATTTGGTTGACTAATATTGAACCAACTATTGTATACGTTTGGGTACGGTCACACAAACCCAAAATCTTCAAGTACATGTTTGTATGGCAAGCTAAGTTTTCGATCTAACGGTTGAGAAATATTAGGTTGTATCTAATCAGGTTTTCATCTAACTGTGAATACTGAATGCTTTGTTACTAAGCTGACATTGATTGCAAACCCTGATTTGAAAGACTATATAAGGGAGAACTCTAGCAATTGGGAAACCTAATCCCCACACATTCTGTGTGATACTAATTTGCTAAGCTAGAGTCGATTCTCCTTTAACCTTTGGTTTTAATCTTCTAAAACCAGGTTAACGACTTCATTGGGATTATGAAGCCAGACTGATACTACTTTTCTTGTAGTTGTGTGATTTGATCTTATTATTTCTATCGTACGAGTACAATTGTAATAATTGGCTTGAGATTTCTATCTCCAATAGGCAAGATATAAAAGTAATCACAAACATCTTTGTCTCATTGTTTGTGATTCCACAATATCTTTTTTCGCTTCGTTGATTAAGACTATTTTGAGGTGATTGATAAAACTGATCTGTTCTTCGGTAATATAAGTCTGGTTTTATTGATTGGTTCATGTTCACCTTGATTTATCAAAATATGAAACAAAACTCATAGGTTTATTCGTGAGAGATGAATTTATCTATCTTGTAGACTTTTCTGCGTGATACATATTTTTTTGCTAAAGTCTTCGACTTTTGGTCGTAGCAACTCTTGGTTGTGGGTGAGATCATCTAAGGGAATCAAGTGCACATTATCCTGCTGGGATCATAGGCGTAGGAGCATAATTTTACCTTGGATCAGTGTGAGATTGATTGGGGTTCAACTACAGTCCATACCGAAGTTAATTTGGAGTAGGCTAGTGTCTGTAGCGGCTTAATACAGTGTATGTTTAATCTGGACTAGATCCCGGGGTTTTTCTACATTTGTGGTTTCCTCGTTAACAAAATTCTGGTGTCTGTGTTATTTTTATTCCACATTATATTTTGTTATATAATTAAAATAATACAGGTTGTGCGTTGTTCAATCGATTAGAATACCTGACCTTAGTGGTTTTTGATTTAAATCGATTGACACTTGGATATTGGTCTTTGGTACCATCCAAGTTATCTCTCTTTTATTAGACTCGTGAATCATATTTTCTTTAGTAAATCAAATCGAGAGATTGAGATAATAACTCCTTGAGATATTTTCTATTGATTGAGTCTAGTTGATTGTCTAGAAAACAACTCAGAGTTGTCCATACAGATTGATAATTGAAATATTGGGTGAGGTTGTTAGACCCCCACTTTTTCAATTGGTATCAGAGCAGGCAAACACGTTCAATACCTCATTAGTATATGTTTGTATAGATCTGAATCTATGGACGACAAAGTCTCTTATAACGCTTCACCAGGATTAAAAAACAATGGTAGAAGAAATTCTGATAAACTAGTTATCCTTCAAAGGTTGGATGAACTAATCCAGATCAATTCTGATCTTATTGCAGAAATTACAATCCTAAAGGATTTGAAACCCAATTTAAGTTCTGTAATGGATATGGGTAACTATAATAGTTCCTCTCTAAGGAACCGTCATATATCAGATGATAAACAACGTATAAAGGTTGTGAAAACTGATGTGACTCAGAAATGTTATACCAAGCTTAAAGGTGTTAGTCTATGTTTGTTTTGTGATTCCTCTAATCACTTTCAACATAAGTGTGTGTCCTTTCAAAAAAGTTTAAGAGTTGCAAGTGATCTTTATAGGAAAACTAAACAATTTCTTGCGTTTCTAAAAGGACATACAGAACTATTAGAAAACACCAAAAAGGGTAGCACTAATAGTATGGGAGCGTTTGCTTTAAAATCAACGTCACCTCTTTAATGGTTTCTTGATAGTGGGTGTAGCATACATATGACAGGTGATCTTACTTGGTTTGTTTCTGCAGAAGACTATGAAGGAGGACCAGCAACATTTGGAGATGAAAGATGTTGCTTTATAAGTAAGAAGGGAACGATCAAGTTACCTGGCATACCTAAAATTCATGACGTAGTCTACGTAAAAGGTATGATTGCAAATCTTCTTTCGATTAGTCAAATTTGTGACAAGGGCCATCGAGTTGTCTACAATGTAAATGGATGTGACATTATGGACAAAACTTGGAAAGTAATCTTTCAAGGAACTCATGGTAAAAACAACTGTTATCTTCTCAATACTCAGTTTAGCAATTATTGCAATTTGACTAAGGTGGAATCTACACATCTTTGGCATGAACATTTTGGTCACATCAATTATCGCCTTCTAACTAAGATCATTAACAAAGAACTTGTTAGAGGTGTTCCAAAAATCAATGCAAAGATTGAAGGTGTATGTGGTGCATGTCAAAAGGGTAAACAAACAAAAGTTCACCATAAATCATCTCGAGATATTCTCACCAAAGCCCCACTTGATTTGGATCTTTTCGGACCAATTTAACAACCCACTATTGCTGGAAAGAGGTATGCTTTGGTTATGGTAGATGATTACACCAGATTCACTTGGGTTGCATTCCTATCTCATACGAATGAAACCCTTGGGGAATTCAAGATTATTGTGAGTAGAACGAACAAGGTCGTAAACTAAAGAAAATTAGAAGCGACCGTGGAACCGAATTCAAAGAAACTAAAGTGTTTGAATTTTGTGACGAACTGGGGATTACTCAACAATATTCTCCACCTATTAATCCTCAAGCTAATGGAGTTGCCGAAAGAAAAAAATAGGAATATTCAAGAGATGGCCAGCGTAATGCTCCATAACAAGAATCTACCTTTAAGATTTTGGGGAGAAGATGTTTTTACAGCATGTTACTTGATCAACCGTGTTTACTTACGGTCTAAAACTCTCAACACTCCTTATGAGTTATGGTATGGTAGAAAACCCAACTTATACTATCTCAGAGTGTTTGGAATTAAGTTCTACATACTAAAAGATCGAGAGCAAAGATGGAAATTTGATACCAAAAGTGATGAAGGTAGTTTCCTTGGCTATGCTTCTGACAGTCGTGGGTTCCGAGTATTTAATCTCAGAACACAAGTCATGATGGAATATGCTAATGTTATTATTGATGATATTAGTGATTTCCATCATGATAATTCTTCTACTGAGTTGACTCCAACTGAGACAATTAAGAAAGTCAAGGAAATATCGGAATCAGTTGAAGTCATTCCAACTGTTACTGATCCTGATATTTCCAGTGACGAGGAGAAGGACACTGATCAGACCACCCCTGACGAACCAGAACGTGTTCCCCCTCCAAGACACCTCTAGGTTCAAAGGAATCATGATCCAAATAGTATTATTGAAGGAAAAGATTCTACAACTAGAACAAGAGGACAACTTCAAAATATTTGCAATTTTGGTTGTTATCTGTCTCTTGTAGAACCAAGAAATATTGATGAAACTCTTAATGACCCCGCTTGGGTGAATGCTATGCATGAAGAGTTAAATCAATTTCAAAGGCAAGACGTATGGGAACTCGTACCTTGTCCCTCCAATGTTAATATTGTTCGTACCAAATGGATATTTAAGAACAAGTCTGATGAATTTGGCACAATCATTAGAAACAAAGCCAGACTTGTCGCTCAAGGTTACTCACAAATTAAAGGTATCGACTTTGATGAAATATTTGCACCTGTGGCATGCCTTGAGTCCATTAGGCTCTTATTAGCTCATGCTTGTTTTCTCAAAGTTAAACTTTTTCAGATGGATGTAAAATTTGCGTTCCTGAACGGAATTTTAAAAGAAGAAGTCTATGTTTCTCAACCAAAAGGGTTTGAAAACCGTGACTTTCCAGATCATGTTCTCAAACTCAAAAAGGCTTTATATGGGTTAAAACAAGCACCTAGATCCTGGTTTGAAAAACTTACCACTTCTCTTATTCGGAAAGGTTTCTCAAGAGGTAGAGCTGATAAGACCTTATTTACCAAATGGAGTGGGAAAAACGTTGTCATTTCTCAAGTATGTGTAGATGATATTATCTATGGATGAACATCTGAGAAGCTAGCAAAGTATTTTCAAGTTTTAATGGCTAGAGAATTTGAAATGAGCAATGTTTGTGAATTAAAATTCTTTTTTGGATTACAAATTCAACAACATAAGGATGGAATTTACTTATCCCAGGAAAAGTATGCAAGAGATCTTGTAACACAATTCGGATTGGATAAGTTTTCTCCAAAATTGACACATATGCCTACTACTGGTAAATTACATAGAGATGAGAAAGGAGTAAAAGTAGATCAAAAGATGTATCGATCTATTATTGGAAGCCTTTTATATCTAACAGCTACTATACCTGATATTTATTTTAGTATTGGTTGTTGTGCTATATTTCAGGCTGATCCAAAGGAATATCATCTTGCAGCTTACGTTATGTCAATCATACTGTCGGGTATGGTCTATCCTACACTTTTGATACTAATACTGACCTTTCCGCCTATTCTGATGCTGATTGGGCAGGATGTGTAGAAGACAGAAAAAGTACATCAAGGGGTTTTTACTATGTAGGACTGAATCTTGTTGCTTGGCAGAGTAGGAAAAAAAATTCACAATCCCTGTCTACATGCGAAGCAGAGTATATTGCTGCTGGGTCATGCTGTACACAACTCTTATGGATGAAACAAATGTTGACATACTATGGAGTTGATACTGGAATAATGAAGATCTTTTGTGATAACTCTAGTGTGATTCGAATCACTGAGAACCATGTTGAGCACTCAAGAACAAAGCACATTGACATAAGGTACCATTTTATTCAATATTTTTATGAGAATAGTACCATAAATATGGAATTTGTGCCTTCCGAACAACAGTTGGCTGATATTCTATCCAAACCATTGGACACTGCCACTTTTCAGCACTTAAGGCAGTCTATTAGTGTTGTTTTGGTTCATTAATTACTTTATTAACTTTTTCCCCTGTGCTTATCTTGATGTTTTGGGCAATTGAGTTGGAACTCCAGTAGGTGAATACCTTGTTTGTAGTTGATTCAGTCATTCTTTTCTGTTAGTGTGAATAAATCCTTCTTTTCTTTTGAAATTAAGGTCGCTCTTGTTGTTCCTTAGGGAATGACATATTATGGGGGAGAGTTCTTTTGAAATTGTGCTTAATTGCCAAATCTTTGTGGGGAGTGCGGCTGTGGAATATTAGAGGGGTTATCTTGTGTCTTTATAAACTCTTTGATGAATGCATTTAGATTCGGATTTATGATTGCATCTAAACAAGATTATACATATTTACCTTTGGTCATGAAATGTCTCTTACGGAAATTTCATTAGGATCCAGTTCTTGTAGCTTTGCCAATTTTATTGACAAAAAGGGGAGAATTAATTGTAGTTCACACTAGAAATACATATGGTTTTCGGATCATTATGTAAGGAGGAGTGGTTTCCATGTGAGATGGAGTATTGACTAAGGGGGATTGAAGTATCACCATAGTATTGTTGTTGAAGTTGTGATGTAAATGGCTTTGACGTTGTGTAATAATACTATGACACTGTATAACAATGATTGAGAACCGATTCTTTTCTCATTGTTATAGCTACAGATTTTCAACAACGATGATGCTAAACTTACAACCTTTGGGATCATTGGACTACTTGGAAGTGACGAATATTTTGAGTATTATTGAAGATTAGACATGTGGAATAGGAGCTACAAAGTTTATTTATATATTTTTTGTATTCCATATGTATTAATATTTTTGCCACTAAAATTGACAAAGGGGGAGATTGTTAGATCACTGCTCGTTCTAACTCGCATGCGTTGCTATCTCAAGTATGTTTGTCAATGTTAGTGATCAAAACTATAAAGTCTTGATTTCTAGTCTACTATAGCTGAGGTCTCGGACTAGGATAAAAAGTGTAGTTGAGCTCAAGAACTCCATGGGAATCATCATACAAGACGAAGGACTACTCAAGGAACCAGTGGATCTTCATCGACTAAAAGGTATGTGGAGACTTGAACTTATCTATCACTCAAAAGTCTATCTACTCTATCTCCTATCTTGAGACAAAATTCATTTTACTATATAGACTAAAGATATGCACCTGTGACATTTCGAGCTGAGTATATCTCACTTATATATTTCTCGAAATGTGTATTGGTAAAGCTTTCGCATTAGCCAAGTTCATCTTTTCCCTAGTGACAAAAGTCATATTATGTTTTAATCACTTTGGAAATTTCTCTGACGAAAACTAGTTTGTGAATAACAACTATATGACGTCCTCTGAGAATGTTTTAATGATTGAAATGAGAGTTTAGACAATATAACCGTTGGGGGATATAAACATTGTTGTGGTAACACATATATGTATAAGTCCTTATCACTTGGACCGAAGTTTGCGAACTTTGTTGATCAAGTGAAAACCGGAACTTGAGCAGTCAACCCAGTCCGCGAACGCAGTCCGCGAACGTGCGTAGTTCTCGAACCCGAGAATTTCTGCAGGAGTTGTAGCTCGGTTTTAGTCCGCAAACTGACGAATGTTCTCGAACCCGAGAATTTCTGCTGGATTTTGTGAACTCCAACCGGTTATGTGAGTCCGCGAACCCAGTCCACGAACTTGAGTGGTTATGTCTAAAAACGATGTTCATGAACTTATTTGAATTATCTAAGGAATGATATTGCAAACCGTGGCTTTATAGTTCATGAATCGATTCGAGTGAATCACATCCTTTTTTCTTCAATTGTGTCTTGTGTAGTACATAAGATCTCATAGAAATTGAACAACTCTCTAACTAGTTCATTTGAGTTATTTAGACTAGTTATGGTGAAGAAGAATATGGTTGATATGAAAGTTATCATTTGGCTAACCATTTGGTTGACTAATATTGAACCAACTATTGTACACGTTTGGGTACGGTTACACAAACCCAAAATCATCAAGTACATGTGTGTATGGCAAGCTAAGTTTTCGATCAAACGGTTGAGAAATATTAGCTTGTATCTAATCAGGTTTTCATCTAACGGTGAATATTGAATGCTTTGTTACTAAGCTAATATTGATTGCAAACCCTGATTTGAAAGACTATATAAGGGAGAACTCTAGCAACTGGGAAACCTAATCCCCACACATTCTGTGTGATACTTGTTTGCTAAGATAGAGTCGATTCTCCTTTAACCTTTGGTTTTCTTCTTCTAAAACCAGGTTAACTACTTAAAGACTTCATTGGGATTGTGAAGCCAGACCGATACTACTTTTCTTGTAGTTGTGTGATCTGATCTTGCTGTTTTATCGTACGAGTACAATTGTAATAATTGGCTTGAGATTTCTATCTCCGATAGGCAAGATATAAAATTAATGACAAACATCTTTGTCTCATCATTTGTGATTCCACAATATCTTTTTTCGCTGCGTCGATTAAGACTATTGTGAGGTGATTAATAAAACTGAGACGATCTTCGGGAATATAAGTCTGGTTTTATTGATTGGTTACTGTTCACCTTGATTTATCAAAATACAGAACAAAACTCATAGGTTTATTCATGGGAGACGAATTTATCTATCTTGTAGACTTTTCTGTGTGAGACAGATTTGCTTGCTAAAGTCTTGAACTTTGGGTCGTAGCAACTCTTGGTTGTGGGTGAGATCAGCTAAGGGAATCAAGTGCGCAGTATCCTGCTGGGGTCAGAGGCGTAGGATCATAACTGTACCTTGGATTAGTGTGAGATTGATTGGGGTTCAACTACAGTCCAGACCGAAGTTAATTTGGAGTAGGCTAGTGTCTGTAGCGGCTTAATACAGTGTATGTTTAATCTGGACTAAGTCCCGGGGTTTTTCTGCATTTGCGGTTTCCTCGTTAACAAAATTCTGGTGTCTGTGTTATTTCTATTCCGAATTATATTTTGTTATATAATTGAAATAATACAAGTTGTGCATTGTTCAATCGATTAGAATATCCGACCTTATTGGTTGTTGATTTAAATCAATTGACACTTGGATATTGGTCTTTGGTACCATCCAAGTTATCTCTCTTTTATTATACCCGCGAATCATATTTGCTTGAGTGAATCAAATCGAGAGATTGAGATAATAACTCCTTGAGATATTTTCTATTGATTGAGTCTAGTTGATTGTCTAGAAAACAAATCGGAGTTGTCCATACAGATTGCTAATCGAAATATTGGGTGAGGTTGTTAGACCCCCACTTTTTCAAAGAGAGAGACAAATTAAAGTTGATTTGATGATGTATCAACTTTACTTACAAGAGAAGGCCCTTCCTCTAATGTTTGCAAGTATAATAGCAGAGCAGTTGAATGTGGACTCTGAAAGAAAATTGATTGAGGGTTTGGATATTGATGGGAACGTTGTTTTGATTGCAAGTGAGGAAGGTGATGACATGGGTAAGGATTAGAATCTAGAGGATGATGATACTATCAGGTATACAGATCTGCAACTTCTTCCAGCACCAACAAGTGATCATCAGAAGCATTAAGAGAGACTTTGCGGGAAGGCTTTTAAGATCTGGGTACTCTAAAGTTTTCAGGACTACTTCGTTAAAATCTTCAAAGTTTTCTCTGGTGTCTTTCTGATGGAATTGAAGGGGTAAGCAGATCTTCCGCTATCATGTTTTGATGCACTTTCATTTTGTGTTTGTGTTCTTGACATGATTTCGGTTATAACTGTTAATTTCTTGTATATACATATATATGGAACAATGTCGGTAGTAAGTTTAAAATGGGGGTAGTTGTGTTCGAATTGAATCGTGTGAATCAGACTTTTTGCAGGGTCGGACTGCTTTCTTATAGTTATAAAAACTTATGAATTATGCACATTTTATTTTTATTGTTGATATTTCATATATAGTGATAGGGCAGTGAGTAAGTTTAAAATGAAAAACCCATTTGGAGGAGAAATCAAGTAATTAGGTGTATTTTGAACTGGAGTTTTGACTGGATATAGGATAGTATAAAACTTAAACTTTGGTTCAAATTTAAGTTAGCAGTTTGGATTTTCCTGTTAACTAGAGAACGAATGTATGGATTGTTGAAAATAATTGATTCCTAAATCATGGTGGGGTTTTGTATGCGATGGGTTTTAGGATTTTAGCAATGTTGAATGAGTGAATATTGTGAGTTTGGATTTGGCTATACTGATTGTTGAATTAATATTCTTTTTTTTTTTTGCTGAATCACACTTTTCTTATTGATTGAAAAACAAAAGTCAAAAGACTAAATACAGGACTGAACCAAAGCTATTTTAATAGCTGACACAAAAAGGCAACAAAAGGAAAATAACAAAAAAAGAAAACAACTTAAAGCTTAAAAAAAAGATTATCTGATTTTCATATATCATCCAGTTCTAACTTTAGTCATTCTATATCCCCTTCATGAACCAGCTGAAATATCCTGAATTTGAATTTGTTGAGATTTGTTTTAGTTTCACCAAACAACCTTACATTTCTTTGAAACCACAATTCTTTCATGGTTGCAAATGTTGCCGTTGACCAAATTTGTTTAACTATAATTCTATTTCTCTTAGCCTCCTTGCAGACATCAGAGAAGGACTTAGGCCTTGTGAAACCAAACACAACAATTAGCCAATCCCATACTGCAACACTGAAAACACATTCCCAGAGAGTGTGTTGCATACTATCTTGCTCTGCACAACAAATGCAACAAATTGAGACCATTTCATAACCTCTCTGCACCATAATAACATCACCCGCATACACTTGTTGTTGCATCTTCCACAGATTACTTGTAATACTAGGATCGATGTAAAAAATTCTGCCAGATAAATTTTGGCCATGACAGGTTCTCTGCTTCTTATTTTTTCAGCTGCAGAAGAAGTTGGAAAATTACCACTTTTGTCAGCTAACCAAATCCTCTGATCAACACCACCATGACCAACAGGAAAATTAGCTCCAGAAATAAAAGGTTGCAGTTCATAAGGAATGATCCATTAACCAACAAATAGTAATGATTTAACTTTCAGGTCAATGTTTCTTCTAACAAACTATGTATATCCAACAACATCTATTAATGGACTCTCTCCTAACCAAATATCAAAACATATAGAAATATTTGAACCATCCCCAACTTTCCACCTAATATCATCCTTTAAAGCATGCCTTGCCCATTTTAACCCTTTCCAAACTGTTGACAATCTCCAATTTGAAGTCCACTGTCCAGATTTATCCTTGAATTTTGCAGTGAAAAACAAAGACCATTCATCATTGGAGTTTAAAGTTTTCTACATCATCTTCATTAACAAAGATCTGTTAATTACTTCTAATCTTTTAATGCCACAACCTCCTTCTTCAAAAGGGGTACAACCTCTTTTCCAAGCAATAGTCTTGAATTTCCTGGTATCTCTATCTCCAGTCCATAAAAAATTTCTAATAATCTTTTCACACACCTTAATTACTGATGATGGCCATTTATAAACTGACATATTATAGATTGATAAACAACAGAGAACAGATTTAACAAGAACCAATCTATCATGAAAAGATAGTAATTTACCTTTCCATGCCGCCAATTTACTTTGTAATAAATCTACTATGTGCCAGACCATTGCAGAAGTAATTTTTCCAGGAGCTAGATAAATCCCCAAGTATTTGTCAGAAAAGTGAGTCATCTCCATATTTGTTAATTCACTAATCATTTGTCTTCTCATATGTGAAGTATCTACAAACATCTTACTCTTGGTTCTATTAATGATCTGTCCAGAAACAACTTGATATTCATCTAGAAGCTTAAATAGATTTGTTAAACTCTTCTTTCCTCCATTACTAAAAATGAAGACATCATCTGCAAAAAAATAAATGAGTTAGATGAATGTTATTTCTTATAACCATTGGTTGTATTTCTCCCCTTTCCACAAAAAGAATTGGATTAAGTGGATCTCCATGCCTCAATCCCCTGCCAACAGAGAAGAATCCACATGGACCACCATTAACCAACACAGAAATCCTTGCTGACTTAAACAAAGTGATTAACCATTCACACCAAGAAGTAGAAAAACCATATTGCAAAAGAACTTTAACCAGAAACTCCCAACTGACTGAGTCATAATCCTGAGAAATGTCCAGCTTAATTCCAACATTACCTCCTCTTCTTTTGATCTTCATTTCATTAACTAACTCTGAAGCAAGTAGAACTTGTTCATGTATGTTTCTCCCCTTGATATAAGCTGCTTGCTGAGGTGAAATTAATTTCTCCAATAAACTACTCATTCTTTTGGTGATTAGTTTAGTGAAAATATTAAACACCACATTACTTAAGCCTATTGGCCTGAATTGATTAGAAGTTTTAGCACCTTGAGTCTTTGGCAGTAAAAACAAAAAACTTGAATTCATACCTTTAGGGATGAATTTTCTCCTCCAGCAAAATTGAATAGCTGCCACTAACTCCTTTTTGATAATATCCCAACAACTTCTAAAGAATATACCAGAAAAGCCATCTGGACCAGGAGCACTGTCTGGATCCATATCAAATATTGTAGATTTAATCTCTTCCTCTTCAGGAATAACATCCAATTTCCTTTGATCATCATCACTAATAATTTTTGGAATAAATTCTAACAATTTTTCATCTCCAATAACAGGCTGAAACTCAAATTTCCTTTGAAAGTGATTCACTAAGACATCAGCTATTTGATCTTGATCAGCAATAACATTTCCATTATTGTCTTCAAGCTCACTAATCATGTTTTTTGCATTTCTGATTTTCATTTTAGTATGGAAAAAATTTGTATTTGCTGATCCTTCTTTTATCCACTTGACTCTGGCTTTTTGTCTCAGTAAAGTATTTGCTTGAATTTCTCTAGCAGCATGCTCATTTTGAGCATTTACTAAATTATTTAGAACCTACTCATCAAATGGATTGTTATCTGAAGCTTGAGTTTCCAATTTAACTTTATCTTCTGCTTCCTTTATCTTCACCTGAACATTCCCAAACACATTCCAATTCCATTCATTTAAAACTCTTTTTAATTTCTTCAACTTTTGCATAAATTGAAAAGCAGGATCTCTAACAATTGGTTCTGCCCAATAATCAGTTACAACTTGCATGAAATCAGGATGACTAAACCACATTTTTTGAAATTTCCTTGGAACATTTTTTGGCTTAGGAATAGAAGCACAACCACCCAAAATAGGAGCATGATCTGACACAATCCTCATACCAACTTTATATCCCCAATCACCATATAAATGTAACCATCTTTGATTAAATACTACTCTATCCACACTAACACATCCCCTATACTCACAGTTATCATTTGACTAGAAACTGAAATAACTTGAGGCTTAGCAATACTCTTGTTCCAAAACAACCAAATATTTCCTTTACACCCAGGACTAAAATTATGAATTACCATACTTTCCATTCCAGGAAGATTTAATTTATGACAAAAAGATGCACTACAAACAACTTTTGGTTCAGCTACCCAAACTAGTGAATGACTAAATTGGTTTACTAGTGACAAAAGTTTGTCTTGATCCCTTAATCTTCTTATGCCCCTGACATTCCAAAAAATAATCTTCATTGTTTAGTTGGAGGGTTTCTGGTACCCCCGTTACCAGGATTTTTCCTAAAGTTATATGTATTATTAAGAGGAGCTGGAGTATTCACCTTTGATAAAGCAGCTGGACTTTGAGGAGCAAATGTACTTTCTTAAGTAGAAGTTACCATTTCTTTCTCAACAACTTTAGACCATGAAGTAATTTGAATAGGTACATCTAAAATTCTACCATTCTTACCATTAACAAACTTGACATTATTATTATACAAATTTTCATCTTCAACTACCTCTAGAATTTTTGGAACTTCCAAATTTTCAGTTTCAGAGATCATTTCATTCTCAACATTTTCTAAAACACTGAACTTACTTTGCTGTGAAATATCTTCTCCACCTGAGTTACTTTCCTGCACTGTAACTTTGATGGTATCTACCACTTCATCAACTTGCAATGGAGTGTCACAAATATCAAATAGATCTAGAATAGGTTTCTCCTTTCTGTGAACAAATTTATGAACAGTTTCAACATTGTTTCCATCTTGGCAATTGTTCTTCTTAAACCTACATTCAGAATTCAAATGCCCCACAATTTTACATGAAGTACAAAATTTTGGACAATCTGGTATTAAAACATCTTGAAAGAATCCTTCATGTTTTGTACCAATCCATACCCTTCCTGGAATGTGTTTTGCAAATTCAACTTCAACTAATACATTTGCATAATATCCCATTTCACATTTTGCAGTAGCATTATCAATCTTGATTGGAGTATCAATTTCTGTACAAATTTTAAACGGAATCTTTTCGCTCCAGAACTCCAAACCTAAGCCAGGAAATCTTACCCAAACCATTGCTTTTGAACTTCTCCGACTTGCAGGACGAAAATTAGAGACCCAGTTTCTGATTTGTAAGATTTGATTCAAAACTTCCCATCTCCGTGACTTTATATGCTGCTTATCATGTTCATTATCTAGCTTAATAGTGAAAAAACCTCTTCCCAAAGGAATAATTCTACAATCCCCAAACAATTTCCATTGACTTATTAGTATAACTGAAGCATCAACAAACTTAATCTTATGTAAATCAAGTCTACAAATTAAAGAGAATTTCCACGGATTCAAACTTTCTTCAAACAAATCATCAGGAAATTCAATCGAAGGAATTTTTTCAGAACTTTTTCCATTACTTGAAACTTCCATTTCAGAAATATTTGGATCAATCGAAGTGATTTTAGGACCAGAATCCATGTAAATCACCCGAATTAATACTCAACAATCATTAAAAACAATGAATAAGAAAAAAATAATCAAGAAACAACACCTGAATTACTGCGTAGAAGCTCACAGATCGAGATCTGAGAAGAGAAAAAAGTCGCTGAGTCTATCGCCGATTCACAGAGCTCAACTCAGTCCGATCCCGTACTTTTTTTTCCAATCAGTTTTAATTGAATATTAGAATCTTAAATTAATATTCTGTCATGCTTGGATTAGTAGTAATAGTAATAGGCTTGCACATAGATGGATTTTATGGTATAATAATCTGTTTATCCCCCTGCCTTGTTTAAATAATGGTAGTAGCTTAGCCATAAATGGTCTTTATGGAGCTTGGTCAAGTGTTTGTCGCTTGGTTATTAACGCCTTTTCAATGCCATGTGCACCCTCTTTAAAGTCGTCATTACTCTGCTAAACCATATTTGCAAAGCCTAAATCTAGTCGCTTAATTCATTAGCTTTTACTCCAATTAAGAGGTGTATTGTTAGGTCAACCTTTTGGTTTTATGCATTCATAGAAGGCACGTCTATCAGATGAGTTATTTATAGCCATTCAGCTGCAGGTTAACTTGGCAGAACATCTTGGACTAGTTTTTATTGTTGTCTTCTTGTTTGTTGCTAAATCCATTAAAACAATTACACAAGCACCAAAATATTTTAATGGATTCAGAAGCAAACAAGAAGACAATAACAAAACCAAGTCCAAGCGCCCATTAGTACTAGTGTTTGGGATTAAAGGGGTGAAAAAGTAGTAAATGAGGAGGAAATGGAAATATAGGTTTTGGGTAAAGGGGATGAATGAGTTGCAGAGCATGAGGAGGAAGAGGAAGAGGAAGAGTTTTTTCTTTGTGAGTTGCGGAGCATCATATAATTTATCTATAGATTGTAACTATCCTTTGGTCCCTATGGATTAGAAGAAATAAATTAGTGTTTCAAAATACTAATTTTAAACAACCATAGATGGGAAGCTTGGTGGATTGATTCGTATTGTTACCTACCTCCTTCGAGAAGAGAACATGCGTTCGAATGTGGACAGAAGTTTTTTTTTTTTTTTTTTTGAAAGTCAATTAATGACTGTTGGGTTGGGGAAGAAAAAGTCCCTCAACAGAGTTGGGCCCTGTGCTATCGCAGTTACATCCCATTTTGTGTACCTAGTAATAATAAAACTGGAGTGTCTATAAAACTCCCACTATGGACACGCATACTAGCGTGTCTAATAAAACCAACTTTTTAAAAATGCATGTAAACGACGTGTCTATAAAACGCACTCTATGGACACGCAAGTATGCATGTCCAATAAAATGAACTTTTTAGCCACGCAATAAAAAATACGTGTCTATAAAATTACTACTATGGACACGCATACTAGCGTGTCTAATAAAATGAACTTTTTAGCCACGCATATAAACTGGCGTGTCTAATAAAACCAACCTTTTAACCACGCCTCAAGTGACGTGACTATTTTTTTGGACACACCACAACTGGTTAACGTGGCCATAGGCTGGTCTATAAACACGCCCACCAAAAAATTAAAAGTTAACGTGATAAAACGGTGATATTTGGACACGCTACTAGACCCGGCGTGGATGAAAGCACTTAAATTAACACACCCATAGAACATGGCGTGTCTATAGGGTAGAAGTCTACCCTATAGACATGCCAAAACCAAAAAGTGTGGCATGGAAATTTATATCTGGCGTGTCTAAATGCCACTTTTGTACTAGTGGTGTCCTTGTTAAATTTCCAACTCGATCAAATTTTAAATTGAAGTGTCGAGTCTTGACCATGTAACTAAATTTTGACCCAAATCGCCTGAATTTGAAACGATGAAGTTTCAATTTCTTCAGTTTTACTCGAACTCGTTCCAACTCGATCAAATTTTCAACTGAACTGTTGAGTCTTGATCATGTAACTAAATTTTGATACAAATCGCCCAAAGTTTAAAGGATGAATATTCGGCTTTTTCAATTTTACTCGAACTCGTTCCAACTCGAGCAAATTTTCATTTGAAATGTCGAGACTTGATCATGTAACTAAATTTTGACCTAAATCGTCTGAATTCGGAAAGATGAAGTTCCAATTTCTTCAGTTTTACTCGAACTCGTTCCAACTCGATCAAATTTTCAATTAAAGTCTCGAGTCTTGATCATGTAACTAAATTTTGACCCAAATCGCCTGAATTAGAAAGGATGAAGTTCCAATTTCTTCAGTTTTACTCGAACTCGTTCTTACTCGGTCAAATTTTCAATTGAACTGTCGAGTCTTGATCATGTATCTAAATTTTAACACAAGTCGCTTGAAGTCGAAAGGATGAAGTTTCAGTTTATTCAATTTTCCTCGAACTCGTTCCAACTCGAGAAAATTTTCAATTGAAATGTCTAGTCTTGATCATGTAAGTATGTGCAAAGATCGAAAATTACCCCGACAACTGAAAAATGCCATGTGACTGAAAATTGTTTTGATTGTGAACCATAATTAAAAACTTTAACTTATAATCCAATTTTTAATACGTAACCAAATACCGACTTGATTTTGAGCGAGATCCGGAATTATCCCAACAACTACAAAATATTATATAACTCTAATTTTAATTAAATTTGTGTGGCGATATAATATTATTATACTCACAAAATGATTTGACCAAATAAGTCGTTGCATTTTTTTTATTGGTGTTGGTCAACCCTAGTCAAAGCTGCTTAAAACCTTTTTTTTTTGTGCCATTCGGCTTATGGCGTGTACGTGTAGGCCTACTGAAATAAAAAATGAAAAGAAAAAGAATAAAAAGGAAAGGAAAGACGCGTGTCTTTTGATGTCAACAATGTAAAGAAGAAGTTTCATCCCTATCTCCATCTTAGGTAAAAAAAATCTTCAGAATCTGATATTTTGGCAGAAAATTAGGGGTTAATCTATCGTACTTTCCTCACTTCATCCATATCTCTATCTTCGGTAAAAAAAATTCTTCGAAATCTGATATGTCGGCAGAAAATTAGGGGTTATTCAGAGAAGATTTGGTCTGCATTTTTGGAAATGTTTCAGCATCTCCGTAGGATGAAAATATGATGTAAACAAGAATATCTTGACAAGGAATGGAAGAAGAACATCTAGCGGTAATAATCTCGGTCAATTTTTTTTCTTCGATTTGAACCCTAACAATTTCAATTTGGGCGGGATGAAATCAAAAGAAAATTCTTTTGGGAGGGATTATTCCCGCTTGGTGTTTTGGAATAACTATAAGTTCAAACCTAAACTCAATTCAGAGATGTGAAGAGATATATTTTTTTCCGGGTACAATCTTATGATGCATGGGTTTCAAATCAGACCATAATGAATTCATAACCTACCTGACGGTGGTGAATTTTGTGGGTTGCATTTTATCATTTTTTCTTTGATGCTTAGCCTAACATCTCCAGAAGCATTATTACTTTAATCCCTAGGCAATTATTAAGTTGTACTAAAATGTATTGTGGTGATGCTTTTGAATTTCCCTTAGCTAATTTAATTCGTAGAGATTCATTCTCAGACTTTCGGTTTCTTTGATCTAAAAAACTCAAGCTTCCTCCTTTGAATATTTTATTCTGATAATATTTGTCAACTGCGCTGAAGTTATGAATTGGAGATAAATACCATCATACTAGAGAAGTTAATATAGAATGAACATAAAAAACGATTTTGTTCCATGGGACTGTTTAGTGGTCAAGTTGCGTATTTCTATCCTTAGCACTTAATACCCTATCAGATGGTTATTGCGGGTTATGTTTTATCGATTTGTGTTTGCAAGGTAAACTATCCTTATTACCATAGCCAAATGTTTCTAGAATCTGATCCCCAGGCGATGAGTAAGTGGTACTAAAACATAATTGAACTTAGGTCACATGGGATTGTTATAGTTTAGTAATAATATAATCCTATGCTTGTCTCTAGCTTAGGTTATATGGGATTGTTATAGTTTAATAATAATAACTTTTAACTTTTGATTGAAAAGAAGCAGTGATTCAATTCAGACCATCTTTAATTGAATCATATATGTATATGCAGTTTCTGATATGTGTCTACACACGAGATTTCGAGTTGGGAGCCAGAGTATGATGATGATAAGTATGCTGACAATGAGAATGCATCCATGGAGGCTCAAGCCTTGCACAATGTAGGAGAGTCATAGGATGAAGACAGAGATAACTAGATTAAAGAAAAAGAGATTCCTGAAGATGAAAATATTTCACGGTCCTTACTGTGGAGGAAGGCACATCAAAACAAAAATGGAGAATACGATGGCGATGGTGTTATGGAAAAGGCAGCACAACTTGTAACACGACTGAAACTACCTAGCTATTTGTCATGTGCTTGAGTAACTGTGCAAATAAGTTTGTTTTAATCGATTAACACTTATAATCCCCTAATTTTTTGTGCAGGAGGAGTTTGGTAAGCATATGGAAGTGGAAGATGGAACTTTGACGAAAAAGCCAGGCACTGATCTTAGCCTATAGAGTTTGTGATCTTTATTCCTTAATTTAGTCTACCTGTTATAACAAATATGTGGAACCATGTACATGCTTGTGTAGCTTTGTCTTCAGCTCAGAACATGCTGGACTCAACTGAATGCTATGTCATGTAATGTAGCTTATATAATGCTATAATGATGTGTTGTGTGATACCTGGGTACAATTACTTATTTTTCTGCATTCTAGCTTTGTCTTGAAACCAACACTAGCAAATATGAGATAACTGTATTTTGTCCCCATTGCACATATTTTCCCACAATTCGCACATGAGCATGTAACTGTTAGCATAATACTATTTACTATATGTTTTGAGGCAGTTAACGGAGAACATTTAAGTTATCACCTTATGCATCCTGAGCATATAACTGTTAACATGGTTTGTTCCCTTAATTATACATCCACTTGCTTGCTGCAGGGCCATCCGCTTTCAGACCCTGATGAACATGATGCTGAATCAAACACTAAGAAGAGAAAGAACAAGAAACCTTCAGATACAAAGAGTGGGGAACTGAAGTCTCGGAGATCCAGCAAAAGACTCAAGACTGCAACCTAATTATTAAGAGAAATAGTCGAGGATTGTAGAATTTGGATGTTTAAACTTGTAAATCTCCCATTGAAATTTTGTTATCTTAAGGTTATTGCACGATTGATCAGATATTGAGACGTTTATCATATGGTTAATAAAAATTATTTTGGTTCAATTCTAATTGCAGTGTGATTAATTTTTATGGATGGTTATTAAGGTGAGTTTTGCTACACATGATAGAAAGAAGTGGCTAATAGGTCCCCGAAGTCTCTCGATATAGTGGCCAATACTGGGGTTGAATATAAAATACGACCACCATTCATATTTTAAACCATGGCCAAAGAATAAATTGAGTAATGAAAATTGCAATTTTCGAGTGACTAAAAGCTAATATTTGCCACATTGAATATGTTTTGTGTCATTTGATAAAGTTAATCGTCATGGTTTGGCGTAGCATCTGTGTCCGAAAGGTGAACAACAGCTACATTGAAAACATTTGATGTGTTTTTGGAAAGTTTTTAGCCACGGTGCTACAGATTCTTAGTGGCCATAACTTATTAATTGGTCATGTAAAATATTTATCACGTGTCCGAAAATAAATATGGTCATGGTAATATATATTAAACGTGACTACAAGTCATGTATTGGCCATGTTAAATTATTTTCCCTGTGTACAAATGATAGAGATGACCATGGTTAATAAAAATTAGTGTGGCTCTAAGGTAACTGCAACTCATGAATTGGCCATGATAAAATGAATTTTGCGCGTCCATGATAAATTGATGACAAAGGCCATGGCTAAAATAAAATTCACGTGACTTTAAGGTAAACTTTAGTCACATATAATCAAATTGTGTGTTATAAGGATCCTATGGCCATGGTGATAGTGAAAATGCTTAACTACAAAAAAAGAGAGTACCATATAGACACTGTTTTAGAGTTATGGCCATGGTAAATCATATTTTATAGCCACTCAAAGTTGATGTAGCCGTAAAGGTACCTCTTTGTCACGGCACCTGATGCCACATTTTTGGAGTGAAAAAAATCCATGACCAAAAGCCTATGGAAACGGTGATTAAGTGTGGCCAATGTGAAGATTTGTACTAGTGACAACTTTAGACACATGCAAACTGGTGGAATAATGTACCACAAGCTCAATTTTCGATCGAGCTTTCCCCAGATTTTTTTATCTCAAATTTGGATTTAAAGTATATTTTAGGATCTCTTATTACATCAAGAGCACCCATCATGTTTGTACCATCAACATAGGTAGCTACAATTCCAAATCAGGAACTTTCCTGTAAAAACACAAGGGAAAATACCTTACTTGTCTATCCCTTCCAAATCAAATAGCCACTTAGATGGGTATACCACATCCGCCTGATTGTTTAAATCAATAAATGAGTGTTCCAGTGTAACTGCAAACACATTCTGTGGTTTAGAGTCATTCGACTTGGGAAGAAAAATGCCATCATGCACTTTTGCAAATATCTTTTGAGTCTAAATCTCTAAAGATATAACCACATTTACTATGTTTCAAGTTCTTTTGAAACTACCAAGAAAACTAATTAACTGAACATTATGATGTTCAAAAGGGTAAGCGATCCAGGGGTTTGTGAGAAAACTTGCGCCACAAGGTGATTCTTTATACTTTAAGACCTCATTCTTTTCACTATACTTTGTGATAAATAACCACATATGTCCCACATGCTTTATACTTGGTTGGTTAGCACTACAATACCAAATACCCGTATACTTGTCAAAGAACTAAGTTCTACCTGGATTGCATAGGAAAAATATGCTCTTTATTTGAAATTAATCAAAATAAAGCATGGTTCGATCTCATTATGCTCTACTTCTGGAGTAACTATTTATGGATTATATCATCACTTTGCACGCATGATCTTTCCATTGACTCATGTGCATTCTCATAATCCGTCAGGATTTCATTGTTTTCTAGAATCATTTAAAACTTCGGAGCGTCCGCCTTTTTGATTCATGGACATATTTAGAGACAATCTTATGAGATGATTTCATATGATATAATTAGGTTGCGCCTAACTCACTGATTTCCTTTCTCGGTGAGAACTGATCGAACCTAGTGGTCTCTCCATCTTCCTTTATGGATCCACGACCTCAACCACACTTCCACCAAGTGTAGTTTTAGCACCTTAGTTTACGGTGCATATCCTTTAGTAAGGATTTTTAACCTTACATACACGTTTTCAGTTGGTATGTGTGATCTCATTAGTTTAGCGATATCAATATACATTCCGAAAATCGATAATCCTCTTTTCTCCTCACATTTCAATTTGTGGAGTATATGAGTCTATATGAGACAAAATGGGAACACACCACGATATTCCCTGTCATTCCCTCGGAAAATATATTTTCCTATCTCCCCCTAATGACGGGAATACTATCCCATTAGAGTGATTATCCGCAAATCAGCGGTTGAGAGATCGCCTGTCAAAAGGTTTAAAAATGCGGATAATTGTTGGAAATTCTTGTCCAACATAGTCACTTAATCATTTTGATGACCCATCATAGTGCGATGTGGTGTCGTAAGGGCACATATATAGTGCAACCAAAAATGTGTATGAATATAAAATGTCAGGCTTATATCCAGTTACCAACTGGTACGCAAATAATGGTTGACCAATTGTGGGTATAAAACGAATAACTGAAGATGCGTGTAATATTGCAGATTCCCCAAGCAGTTAAAGGTAGGTTTGTACGCATATCCATGCCTTAGGAACCATCTGTAACCTTTGATGCCTTTACAAGACCACGAGGTATAGGATGCTCTGCATTGATCCTATTAAATACACAATAACCATCATGTCCTTTTGATGTACACTAGATAGCATTTACAAGGGGTGGTGAATCCTTACATGTATAATATGTGCTAATAGTTTTCCAAACGCAAAATTTCTTGGGAACTATAACTAGTCCAAAATCTCAAAACATTCAGCAGAGCCATAAGTCACTTTAATGGTCCGCATTATGCATGAATATTTTTCTAAATTTCACCTTGTTTTCTTTGTAATATGGATTGTTTACCATTTGCATCTTAGGATGGTCTCTATCATGTTTTACTGAAGACCTTATGAAATGAGCGATATGGTTTCTTATTTAAAAGCAATAGTGTGTGTGGGTGGGTGGGGTGGAGGTGTGTGTGTGTGTGTGTGGGGGGGGTTGTGCATCTAGTACTTTAGAAAACACTTATTGAGAGATATGCCGTCATTTCACATTCTATCAATCTTTTTCCCGTTTTCGTTCACTCAAATAAAGTGATGTTTGTATGAGTTCTTTCAAAACAATCATCATGTCACAACCAAAGTTGTTTTATGGTTTTGCCCAAAGCCTTTATAAGTCAATTCCTGAAATTTCATCGTCGGAGTCAATATGGATTCAATAATCCAAATACTATAGCGATTTACATTTCACTAGATTGACTCATTAGTTTCTATAAAATATATTTCCTTCCAAATATATTAGAGACTACAAAAGATGCAGTCAATTACATTCTCATCATTGTGATGTTCCACATGATATCCATTTGCATGGGTCTCTTTAGAATTTAACAAGGTGATTAGCTCTCGGTACATGTAGATCTTTTGTGACTTTTAACCTTTGTTCCATCTTGGAAACAAAATTTGAGAAGTGCTTCGCTCGATGATCTAATCGTCATAGTCACATTATAAAGATTTAATGGGAAAAAACTCACTATCAATTAGACATTGAGTCTTGAGAGATTTAACAAGTGGTGTGGCCTTATTGCGTAACAAAAGTGGGATTCAACTTAAGTACTTTAAAGTGAATATATGTTACGTTTCAGGGGGAGATGATTTTTTTTTTCATCCAGATATATCTCAAGTGCATTAGAGAATTTGTGTCTCGTGGGAATGATGTACTTTTCATTCCATAAGTGCAGACATTGGATCTAGTTCAATTAAATAATCAATTGGCCAGACAAAGTTCTTTTTGTCATTAAAGTTGATGTCTAAAGTATGACCTTCCTATGGAATTTGGTTGCTACTATGGTACCCGCATAACATTACTTATACCAATACCGGTAAGAAGATTCATTCTTAACTCTTTGGTGAGAGCTAGAATTACATCTTAGATTCATCCCATGTTCGATTGACACATGTACTTTGGTGCCATTACTGCTGAGAAAAAAAAAATCTTTGTCCCATGACACATATATCCCTTTCCACATGCTTTATATGAGTCGGTACGTCTAACCCTCATTACTTCGGGGTTCTTTCCATTTTCAATTTTGTTATATTTATTTTAATTTGAGAAATTTCTTTATCTCAACAGGCCAAGAGAATCTCACTACACATGTCAACCACTTTACTTTAGGTTGAATAAATAACTAAAGATGGTTCTCTTGTTTTTATAGTTCAACATATACTGGTTCGCTAGTATCATGGATGAAGTAGAGAAATGAAAATTTTCTGACTCATATCACCTTTTGTGAGTTCTTCCACACAAAAATTAGCATAATGTGATTTTATTTGCAACGTATCTTTTAAAAATACCGACTTTTTAAAAGTCGAGCAAGTGGATTACATCCCACGTAACATTCAAATTTGGGGAGAATATCATGCATGCAATCATGGTGTTCAAGTATTTTAAACCTCAAATGAATACATTGGAATCTAGTTGGTACAACCAATTGAACAAAATACATCATTCAACTATAGCCAATATCATATTTTAGAGAACTAAATAACATTAACCAAAATAATAAACGAGATCAACAATCATAATTTAAGTTGACCGTTAATATAGTATAGACTTATCTTAAGGAAAAAAAACAACAAAACTAGGCATGTTCTAAAAACATATAAATAAGTCCAAAAACTATTCAATTAAATATAAAGACCCACGTTAGTTTTAGTTACATACCTCATATATTGGTTCCCACTGTACATACATGAACCCGGAACAACCTTGGCCGCGCACAATCGAAAAAACGGAACAGAACCGGGTGGGGGTGAACCGAGTGGGGTAAACCAGGTCTAGGTGAGTGGACCAGACCAAACCGGTTTGGATCTGGTTGGGTGGACCGGGCAGAAAACTTCTAAACAGATTTGTTTTCTCCTCCGGATGCGAACAAGAGGTTTTCCTTCACAGAGATTTGTCGTTTAGGTTTTCGTCCACAGAGATTTGTAGTTTAGGTTTTATAAACATGATCAATCACACCATAAAAACATAAAACAGATATATATATATATATATAACAAAATGTGATCATAATACAATTTGATCGATTTCAAAAAATTATATTTGATATGCAAAAATCATAACCAGGGAATAAAAATATACATATATATAGGATAAAGTAGATCCAACTTGCTGATTTAATTCCAGCGATTTCAACATTAGCTTGGCGATAATTGCATTACAACATTAATATAGAAGAAAAAAAAATCAACCGATCCAATCTAACTCTGTGGTATAGCTTCGTGCATGATAACATGTTTAAGTATAAAAGATATGGAAAGAGAAAGAGGTAGAGGTAGAGAAGGAGAAGGATTCTATATTAATCAGAGTTTTATTGGCTACACTGATATAAAACATATATATTGTTATGTGCCTGAATGCACACAATGTGTTTGCTGTAGAGTCTGTCTAGTATTTGTTTGTTTACCAAGTCCAAACATATGTCGTGGGATCGTATTTACTAGGAGCAGTTGCATTCAGTTTCTTTTACAGTTTTTATCTATTTATGTAAGCCTGGAAAATATTGTCAGTTATGTTTTTAAGAAGTTATCAATTCGACATTTTGTTGAGTTATGGAGGTTTAAGGTTTTCCTTCGAATAAAACTGGTTCAATTCAATTAACATCATTCAATAGTTTTTCATTCTAAACATGAAGATAGGGAAGCCAAGGAATAATCAGTAGTCACTAATTGATTTCATAGTAGATGCAAGGCCAAAGACAAGATCTCTAATAGCATGTCGTAACAACTTGGCATCAGAGCCAGCGATGGACGATAAAAAATTAAAGGATTTGGAGATAGAAGTTAGCAATATGGGCACCAAGCAAGATGAGTTACAGAAGGAGGTTAACAGAATGAAAACTGATTTAAAGAAGTGTATGGAAGAAAATTTTACAGCCACGATTACACGCCTCGGTCGACTCTTTAAAAATCAAAGTAACGGGGAGAATGATGAAGAAAATAGTAGTGTGAATCACAGTAATGGTGGAACCAATGGCAACAAAGGAGCGACATATGGTGCTTCCAGTTCTTTTGGACCAAAATTAAAATTTTCAGAATTTTTTGGGACTGAAGATCCAACAAGTTGGTTGCGTCGGGTAGAGCATTTTTTTAATGATTTTCATTCTACTCCAGAAGAGGAGAAGGTTCCTATAGCCTCATTTAATTTGGACAAGGATGCTCAACTGTGGTTCTAATTAAAGAAGCAAGAAACTCCAATTATCACATGGGAAGTGTTTAAACAATGTATTCATAGCATGTATGACCCACCTTTATATCAACATTTCTTTGGAGATTTTACGAAGTTGAGACAAATTGGTACGGTAAGAGAATATCAAAATGAATTTGAAAAATTGTTAATACGTGCTGGTAACATAACTCAGTTTCAACCAATGGATTGTTTTGTTAGTGGCTTGAAAGAAAGCATAAGGACGGATGTGCAAGCTTGTATGCCGGAAACTCTTTCTGCTGCGATTGGGTTGGCTTGATTATATGAAGCTCGCAACGAACAACAAGGTAGAATATCAACCAATTTTGAAATGAGGAGGCCTAACAAAGCATCAGTTTATGAAGGTAATGACAACAAGTTTATACCTACGAAGAAGTTACTTCCATCAGAATTGAAGGAGAGATATAATAAGGGACTTTGCTTTAATTGTGTGAAGAATTTCGTCCGGGTCATCGATGTAAAAAATTATTTCTTATCGAGGGCTCTTGGTCTGATGGAGAAGGTGAAAGTAGTGACGTTGATGATGCGCCGGAGCAGAGAATATATGAGACCGTGGAAGAAATACCATAGTCTATTCATGCAATATATGGTGTTTAATCTCCACAAATTATGCAAGTTCAATGGAAACTGGGTAAACATCAAATTCAGTTTTTGGTTGATTCAGGTAGCACTCACAATTTCTTAAGTAACAAGGTTGCAAAAAGGATTGGTGTTAATGTTGTTGGAGTAGGAAAGTTTGATATGGCAGTAGCAAATGGTGAGAAAATTTCAAGTGAAGGGCTTTGTAAAGGAGTTTGCATGAGTATTCAGGATATACCTATTAACATTGATTTCTACCTACTTCCTTTGGGTGGATATGATGTTGTATTAGGTGCTCAGTGGCTGAGCACGTTGGGCCTATTATTTGGGATTTTTCGAAGCTGCAAATGAAGTTTCAAATTGAAGGAAAGGATGTGTTGTTGAATGGGATAGCGCCTAAGGAAGACAAGGTGGTAGGAGAGCAGTTGCACACAATGTGTTTGTTGTAGAATATGTCTAGTATTTGTTTGTTTACACGTCCAAACATATGTCGTGGGATCTTATTTACTAGGAGCAGTTGCATTCAGTTTCTTTTACAGTTTCTATCTATTTATGTAAGCCTGAACAATATTGTCAGTTATGTTTTTAAGAAGTTATCGATTCAACATTTTGTTGAGTTATGGAGGTTTAAGATTTTCCCTCGAAGAAAACTGGCTCAATTCAATTAACATCATTCAATAGTTTTTCATTCTAAACAGGAAGATAGGGAATCCAAGGAAGAATCAGCAGTCACTAATTGATTTCACAGTAGATACAAGGCCAAAATACAAGATCTCTAATAGCAGGTCATAACATATATACATGGAGAGTGAAAAACCAAAAAACTTAAAGGGGAAACCAAAAAACACTATTTAAACCACACATCCATGGACATGGGTCCTTCTATCACTGGGAACCTTTATTTATGCAAAGTTGGAAAAGGAGGAAATTTTTTCACAAAATTGGTCAAAAAGACCAAAAGCAAGAAATCCTGGGTGAAATAGATTTTTAGGTTTAGATACTGTTTATATAGCCAAAAAATACAAAGATACTGTTTAAATAGCCAATTTGGATATTTCACCCAAGAAAAAAAAATAAAAAAAATGTGTTCTACCAAAATTAACCCCCTGATGTAAACTCAACTCAATTAAATTTGTTTCTTCTTCTTCCCTTTCTTTCTTCTTCTTCTTCCTCTTGATTTCTTTGGGGTTTTGCTTTCGGTTCTAAAATAATGAATGAATGGGTCTGTGATTGATGAAGGAGATGGTGTTGATGCCGAGAACAAACTGGTTGGTGCTGCTGGGAGTGTATCAAATCAATTGGATTTGTTTTTGAATAATTAACGTTCGTAGGAGTTGAACTGATACAAACTGGTTGGATAAACATCAGTCAAAATAAAGGAATCTGAGCTTAATTAATGAATGGGTTTTGATGGCTTGTTCGAATTGAAGAAGATGGAGCTGGTGCCTGGTGGTACGAGTAACAACCAAGGATTGAGCTTACTGAGACATACACTGTGTTACTGGAGTTGATCCGTTTCCATGGTTGTTTGTGGTAGTAAATGGTGATGATTTCGACTGGTTTTAGTCCTGGAAGAAATGGAGTGATGGGTTGTTGTTTGAATGTGCGACTGTCTGCAGGGAAGAAGGTATAGTGGTGATAGAAACCACCAACGATTTCATGTCTGAATCACCAGCAGAGATGCACTCATTGTGCTTGTAGATATTCCTGAAGGAGCAGCTCTTGACTGATATCACTTCTGAATTAGACACTAATTAGTTAGTAATACAAATGATTTGTGGCACTAATGAATACAACATAGTGATTGATCCACGTTTGCCATTATCGTTTTCTTTTTGATTTGTGGCACTAATGAATTGCCTCTTGGAACAGTTACCGGTGCACCCAAGGTGAAATCCATGGAGATAATAGATGAGTTAGAGTTCAAAAGACGGGGACCTTACAGTGGTGGGTTTGGGTATGTGTCATTCTCAGGCGATATGGACATTGCAATCGCTAAACGTACTATTGTATTCCCAAATGTACATGGTATTAATGGATACAAGGATGTGAGTTACGACCACGATGATGGTAGTAATACTAAGCCAAACGTGAGAAGAGAATGGTTAGCACATTTTCAAGTTGGGTCTGGCATAGTAGTAGATAGTGGCCCTGATCGTGAACAGAGAGAATGTGAAAACAAAGCTGCCGGTTTTGCTCGTGGAATTGATCTTGCTGAATCTACCTTTGTTTATGAAAAATTGTGTTGATCGATAAATAATATAGTATGACCGTTTCTTAGCCTCCTTGATGATTCATTTAATTTGATCCTTATATATGTTGGCTCTATAATGTTTATTAGGTGTAAAGTATACCAAAGTTTTATTAGCTTATTTGAGCTAAAGATGTAACCGGGTTTTATTATCGATAAATAACATATTTTGACTTGGATGAAACCAGTTTCATCCTGTATTTTTGAAACAATAGATTTTTTGGCCAGGCTAAGATGTAACCGGGTTTCATCCAAGCCTGGTTACATTCTGACAAAAAATTGCAGTTTTGTACAGGATAGGATGTAACTTGGTTTCATCCAAGCCTGGTTACATTCTGACAAAAAATTACATTTTTGTACTGTCTAGGATGTAACCGAGTTTCATCCAAGCCTGGTTACATTCTGACAAAAAATTGCAGTTTTGTACAGGCTAGGATGTAACCGGGTTTCATCCAAGCCTGGTTACATTCTGACAAAAAATTGCAGTTTTGTACAGGCTAGGATGTAACCGGGTTTCATCCTGCACATTCTGGAAAAAAATGAGATTTCATATATGAAATGGAAAACGGGATGAAACCAGTTTCATCCAAAACAAATTCAATAAATTTAACACTAGATTTTAAAAAAGTTAAACCTAGATGAAACCCATTTCATCCAAATGAAATTCAATCAACTTCAAACGTAATTCAATCAACACCAATTGTAATTAGCTTCCATTGCAGTGCAACTACCCCGTGCGATGGAATCAATTTATCCAACTAAACCCTCAATTTTCCCGCCTCCCCCAAATCAATACTCCCGGAGAGCTGAGTTCACAGTCAAAGTAAGTCGAATAATCAAACCACAGAGCGACGGAGGCAGAAAGAAACCCTTGAAATCAAGCAGAAAGCCATCCACAACGCATCGGAGCAACCAAAGGAAACCAACTTTCACCATCAAACAGACACACAGATGATGTTTAAACCCTAGATACAAATTGTAAGTTTCGTACCCTTTACTCAATTCTTTTTCAAATTACAGTAACTCAACGGCTGGTGAAGAAGCAAGAAGGTAAATAGATTTGGGGGAGAAAAGGGATGATGGAGAGAACCATCACAGAAGAAATAGGAAAAGAGATGATGGAGGGAAAAGGGAAAAATGTAATTTTGTCTCTCTCCATTAAAAGATGTGAAAAATACTAGAACCCCCCTACTATATGGGTTCAACATATAGAAACCTCACTAAATGGATCATACATTGTCAACTCCATACTTTCAGAGAATCATATTGCTAGGCCCAAAATATCAAATTTTCTTCAGATCTGGCCCGTAATTAATTATTATGAATTTTAATAATGACAACACTACCCTTTAGTATTTATATCATTAGATATTTTCTTTTTCATTTCATTTTCTTTTTCACTTTCTCTCTCATTTTCCTTCCGCTCTCTCTCGGATGAAGAAACAGGCGAGAAGACACAATTTCCGATTGAAATTTTCAGTGAAAAATGATTTCAAAACCTAGATCCTGATTATCTAAGCGTTAATTCGACATCAACATCACTTCTTATTCGAAGATTCAATGAAAATCGATGGAAAATGAATGATAATCATCATCAACAGCAAATGAATTTGAAGAGTCGACTACGAATTGAACAGATAAGCTTCGTTTTATCTTAAACGTTTCAATTCAATAAGTAGATTTAGTTCTTTGATTTTTCAGATTTATATTTCTGCAAAATCATTTTGTGATTTTGAAATCTTTTTAAAAGCTTGATTTCAGCATAAATCTCTTATTGAAATCATAATTAGAGTTAGATCTGTTATAATCTCTCCTTAATCTTACTGTTGAGAGTAAAATATTGAAAAATCATTCAACAAAAATTTCTAGGGTTTTTGAACAAAATTCAATAGATTTTTAAATTTTTTATCTCGATTGAAAATCGGTTTTCAGATTTGAAATCAGTGAATCATTATCTCATTTACCCATCTATTACATACAAATTTTTGAACTGATTATTGCTCCTCTAATGTTGCATGTTCTTAAAAAATGATTTCTAGTTCAATCTATATTTGCTTTGGTTGTTCAAATTTAAACAACATGATGTAGTATGATTTCAAAATTTAGATTATATATCTTATCAAAATTTTATGTCAATATCTTCTACAGAGCGTCAATTACTGGCAACGGTGTTGTCAAATCCATAGAAACTAAAGATGGAGAATAAAGAGATATGGAAGGAAAAGTTGGATCGGAAGTGACTGTACAAGTAAAATGAATTAGGTTTATACGAAAGTTACACATGTGGTTTATACTGAATTGAAAATTTTGGAGCAAATTTTACTGTTCAATCTTAGATAAAAAAGAACTCTGGCATTAGTGATTGCCTGGGTTGCATTTTTGCTCTGTCAAATGATCAAGGTAAGTGCACAAGCAGCACAACTGTTAAATCTCTATAAAAATATATATATTCAGAACTGTCATTTTTTCATTTTTTTAATTTTTATTGTTGTTGGAAACAGAACGAAACAGAGGTTTGCAGTACATGGTATTGGATACTAAATCTTCTACAAGTAAGTGGTTTGGTTTTGATGAACAATTCTGATTGGTCTGTATGTAGTCCAGTTTACTCGAAATCGGAGTAAACAAGTGGACAGTTTAAATATCCATGCCTGCCTTTTTGCTTTTTTGTTTTCAATGCTGTGAGTTGCGGCAGCGATTCCTATCAGAGCATAGAAATATTGCCTTTTTACTTTTCATCTCAATTGCTTTAAAATTGAGTATACGTTCACAAAAGTTTACACTTGGAACAAATTTCTAAACTTGACGTATGTTGACTAACACACTGTAGGGACTATAAGAAACCATAGAGCCAATAAAACTTAGGGAAGGCACTCAGGTCTAGGTACATGTGCTTCATTCTCATATTCAGAGTTGAAATAGAGACACACAGAAATTAATCTTGATTGATTGGGAAGAAACAGCTAGCTAGGAATACCAAAAAGTGATGCTTATTTCGACACTCTAAACATGCCAGTAGTCAACTCTGGTGTTATTTGAAAATATGTATTGCATATATTGATGCACTTTTGTTACACACAGAAATTAAACTTGATTGATTGGGAAGAAATATTGTTACGAAGCGACAATTACTAGAGTTACATAAGAGGTTTTCCGTAGAAATGGGGACGCACTGCATTTAAATGGCTTCTGTATCTATATGTAATAAAACTTACGATGGAGAGTTCTTATGCCAAATTTGGTGTAAGTGCTAGTTATGTTGAAGTAGCATCTTTGGTTTCGATAACTGGTGCTTGAAGTTGTACTTCATGGGTTTGAAAGATCGTCGGTTGAGTGAATGTTATTTTTCTTTATTTTTATGTCTCGACTTGTGTGTCGTAAATATTTTTGCACGAGGTTACTGATCTCTACTTATGGTGGTCTTTTTTGTTTTGTCCTTAGGAAAATTAACATCAGTATGAATCTTAAGCTAAATTATTTATGTCAATATCTTCTACAGAGTGTATCAAAATTTTATGTCAATATCTTCTATAGAGCATCAATTACTGGCAATGGTGCTGTCAAATCCATAGAAACTAAAGCTGAAGAATAAAGATATATGGAAGGAAAAGTTGGATCGGAAGTGATTGTACAGGTAAAATGAATTAGGTTACTAAATTATGGTAGGTGCTTCAATTTTTAGTTCATAGCTTGTGATGTTGAAAGTTGGAGCAGGTGGTGATGCTGGTATTGGTACTGAAGCTAGAGAGTTGTTCATTATTCTTCAATTTTCTCATTTTGATGATTATTCGCACATGTGTAACTTGCGTCTACACATCCAAAATACATGTGTAACTCTTAGTTACACTATTCAGATGCATGTGTAACTCCCAGTTACATTAGTCATATACATGTGTAACTCTTATTTATACTATTATTGTCTGTATATTTTGGTTATAAATGATGTTACAGTAACATAGGATGTAACTAGTTGCAACATATTGGATTTGTTTTACATTTAAAGCTTTTGGTGACTACATATTGAAATATGACCTTGAGTGCTTGTGTTTGTGTAGTTAGAGAGCTATGATTCATTCTTATCACCAGGTTCATCTATGTTGACATATATGAAAGAAACCAGACAAGAAAATAGAAGTCAACCGATGAAGATGATTATTGGTACTTCAGTTCAGATGCCATGCTGCCAGTGTCTTTCTCTTGAGGTAAAATTCTTGGTTGTTTCTCACTAGCTGTATCTGTTTTACGTTTTATAACTAGTGTAAAATTTCTGGTTCAAAAGAGACTTAGCACATTAATATCTTTGTTTTTTTTCTAATTACTGTCATCTAATGCTTGACACTTAGTGCCAATTAAGGAAAATATTGGAAAACGAAAGTTGGTTTCGGTCGTGGTGGTCTGGTTTTAGTTGACATGTATTCTCATGGCAAATATTGATAGATATTCAGTCTAGGATTGATTAGGGTTGTTATTTCAAGTTCATTTGTTTGTATTTCTTCTTTTATACCAAGTGATCAACGTATCATTTTCATTTTGAAGGTTTATCCTGATTTCAAGTAAAGCGTCTCTATACTGAGGAACTAGAAATACGAATTAGATCATGCTCATACTTATTGATGTGTAATTGTTGTATTCTGTTATCTTAAGTGTTCTTCCAAATTGTTTGGTGTTGGTCTTTTTTCTAGATATTGGTGGTTACCTCGATGTAAACTAGAAATCAGTGGAGCTGTACAAAACCAGAAGTCTTGTAAGCTACATATTGACTCAATGCTGTTAACAATCTCTCGCTTCGTACAGACTGTCACTACTTCCATAACATTATGCACATAGGACACAAAAAGTATGATTTTTCTGTTGTGCATGTTAGTTTAATTTCTTTTGTTTGTTATTAGCAGCGATAGTCATTGATATAGTAAGTAAACTGACGGTGGTCGGACTCCGATGTATCATAGATGAGGCTCGTATATTCCTTCGTCTTGTTTGTATTGCTCCTTGTAGGTGGAAAAATGAAACATGTAAGTCTCATCGTTGGTGTAAGTTTTGTTGAATGTATAGCTACACGAGAGATGGTTTCTTAGGGTTGGTTTACAGGGAAACGGAGACTTTACTGTGGGCTATTCGTGTTAAAGAGGTGTTTCATGAGAATGGGTAGGTGAGATACTAGATTCTTAGCTCATGAAGTGACGTGATATGCACTTGCTGTTACTTATACTTCCGATTTGGTCCAGAGGCATTAGTGGGATAACCAAGAAGATATGGTGTCAGTTGTGACAGTAGTCTTCTTGGTTTGACCGTTAACATAAAAAACCTAAAATAACACGAGTATGCATTTCTACTGTAAATGATGAACTCAAAAGTTTAAATTTGCTATGGCAGGTATGATGATGTGACATCATTGTTAAGAAATTATGGTTAATGACGCAGTTGGAGCGGATTCCAGTTTATTCATGATTCTTCAGCGTATTCATATAAAAGTAAGTTAAGTTTCTTTGTTTTTTGGTGAGTCCCTAGCGCTTGGTGAATTCTTTTGATCATACTAGAGTCATTACCCAAGTCACTTAGCTTAGTTGCTTTCATTTTTTTTGAAATGAAATAGTTGCTTTCATTTTGTTTTTGTGCCTTTCCATTCTTGTTTAATTTGTTTAACCTATATGTTAGGTAAATAGATGTGTAATTTCTAGTTACACAAGCTAAATAGATGTGTAATTTCTAGTTACACATGCTAAATAGATGTGTAACTTCTAGTTACACATGCTATTTATATGTGTAACTTTTACTTACACATACTGATTGAATATGTAACTTCTGGTTTTAGTGATTGAATTACTTTTACACTAGTCGGATGCATGTGTAACTTACTGTTACACAAGTTACATGTGTAATTAATGAGTTTTGAATCTAGGTATGTTTAGATTGCCATTATTACTGTTAATGTTGTTGTTTTAGGTTCAATATGTTGGTAATACTAGTTGAATTCATGTGATTGCAAAGTGTAACTTTAGCTTACACGGATAAGTAGATGCCTTCGGATTGAGTTTGTGATTTTATGAGGTGAAATTGCAAAGTGTTGTAACTATCCTATTGAGTTTGTGATTGTAAGAGGTGTTGGTGGTGGAGGTGCAGGTGTAGGTTTTATAGGAGGATTTGGATCTAGTGGTGGTGCAGGACAATGTAAGTATAGTCAATTTTTTTATTTAACTTCCATTAAACTATGAACTGATAATTGTATACAGTTTAAATTCTAAGCTTGTGAATCTAAGGAAGGCTTTTGTTTTAGTTTCAAATGATTTTGGTAGATTTTGTATGCACGTCCTATGTTGCAATTTTCAGTTGATTAAGTGTTATTGAGTAGATTTTCTGTTTAAGAATCGCAAGTAGCTATGTGTGATGTCATTTTTTCTAGCGTTAATGAAGAATATGCTACGGGTACATAAGGCATGTGGATGTGTAACTGTAGGTTACACAAGCCATATGCATGTGTAACTTTAGCTTACACGTGTTAGTTATATGTGTAACTAATGATTACACATGCATAACTGTTGATTTTGGGGTTTAACTAATGATTAACCATACATAACTATTTCTTGCATTCTGATTGGTTTTTCGTATGATGCAGCGCGTTCAGTTGAATTATTACAGTATGGTGGTGCATCTCGCATTAAGACAGTGGTAATGAAATATAGGAAATGAAGTTGGCTGGTGGTAGCTATAACTGGTAGGATAAATGTTGTTGAAGGTGTGCACAGTGCTGTTGGACATGATGTGCAGTTACATGTGCTCATAATGGTCCTGGTGAAGTGCATATGCAGTTGGAGTTCTTTGGTTTAGATGCATGTTTAGGACAGGGAAGTGCAATAGCAGGTACTTGTGGTTCTTAGTTTGCAGCTGGTTGGTTGTACTGGTGCTAGGAAGATACAGGTGAGGTGGATGTGGTAGGCAGTGCAGGTGATGGTGAACAGACAAATTATTGTAAATTATTTCTTGGATTTCGCTCTCCATATCTCGTGTTTTAATTCGTTTATTGTGTTCAAACAACCAATTACTATGATTGTAGTAATTGATGAACGGACAAATTATTATAAATGAAAATTAAAGTAATACATGTATTTTATGATGAATAACTTGTAGATAACCTTACATATAACATGTGTAATAAAAAGTTACATATGCATATGGATGTGTAACTTGTAGATACACATGCCATACGCATGTGTAACTTATGTGTACACATGTGTAACTACAGAGTACACATCTATGTACAAGTGTAACTTTTCATTACACATTTTATATGAATGTGTAACTTCTGGATACACATGTCATATGCATGTGTAAATTCTTTGTACACATCATGTTGGTGGCGGCGCCTCCGTTGGCGGCGGTGGTCGGAGGTGGCCGTCAACGGTGGTTGGAGGCGGCGGTGGTCGGCGGTGGTGGTTGATGGTGGTCGGAGGTGGTTGCCGGCAGTGGTGGTCGGAGGTGGTTGAGGCGGTGGTGGTCGGAGGTGGTTGTCGGCGGTGGTGCTCGGAGGTGGTTGGCGGTGGCTGTGGGCGGAGGTGGTTGGCGGTGGTTGGAACATCATCACATAATATTTTAATAATTTTGGGCCTAAATTTAAATTTTATTTAATTATGGGCTTTACAATAAGCATAAGTGTATGAAGGTCTTTTAATAATTTGGGGCCTAGATTTAAACTTCTTTTAATTAAGAGCCTCATATTATGGGTTATCCATGGGTTGGGCCTTAGCCTAATTTTCCCAGAAAAAATTCCTTTGGACATTTGACCCGGACATAATTCTTACAAGTCCATATGGCCCAGAAAACTTGCACTTTTGGCTATACAGCACATTTTCTGAAGAAAAAAATTGGAAGCGTATTCCCGAGAAATGCGGCTGCTTGCCGCCACTTCCGCTTCCTTTTTCTATCACATGTTTCTGCTACTCTTTATTAATTAAAAGGTCCTCCTAGTAGAGAGTAGGAATATAGGATTAGGGAAGTCCGGTTCAAACTTCAAAGGATTGGTGCATATATTTACAAGGATTCTTGAATCTCGACCATTCGATGCTACATTTTGAGCTAGCCAGCTCAACGCCTAACTTAGCTAGCTCTCTCCCTATATATTCCATGAAAGATTTAAAAAATAAACCAAACTAGTTTCTTTTTGTTTCTCTGTCTTCCTGTATGCATCTTACTATATTAGTTGCGTGAGAAGAAGAGCTGTTTCCTATGGAAAAGTCAGCGTCCAAATGAAATATCATATCTTATATCATTATATGATCATACTAAAGTAACTAAACGCCATTTCTTGCAACTCTTCTCTCATATCTCTCTCTCTCAAGAACTGACGACTTGTTTTCTCTTGATTAAGAAGATCAATGTTTTGAACCTTGAGTTCACTTTTTCTAAAAAAAAAACTAAATTACATGCAAGCTTTGTTTTGATCTTTTGAGTATGTAACAAAAACAATCATCATGTTTCATGGATTTATACAGTCATGTTTTTTTGTTCATTAATTAGGTAGCTTAAACTTTTGATGTGTAGTTTTATTTCTTTGCAATAAGTGTAGATATGGAAAAACATCAAGGTGATTTATCAGACATGCTCCGCGTTTGTGGTGGGGGGGATGATGGAATCAGCTGTACTAGTACCGGAAAGAATAAGTTGTCAGCTGCTTCACCTAGTTGGGAGTTTCCAACAGAGCCCATCAAATTCTCAACCGCGATGGAAGAACCCATCGATAATTTTGGCGATCCTTTTTCTAGTACTCGAGATCCGTTGCTTCATGATTTAGACCTAGCAGGTGTTGGTGGTGGAATCTTTGATAACAGTACTTCATCTAGTTCAGTGGATCCAACAATTAATATGATAACCAGTACTGCTAATAATAATAGTGTTTGCAGTAATCTTCTTGCTCAAAGGATTTTGGATGAAGAGATGATGAGAAGACCTAGTTGTCATGTCTTCTCAAGGATGCTTCAGCTCTCTCCTAATATAAAGATACCTATTTCATCATCACCTCGCGATTTATCTTCATCATCGGTTGCAGCAACTGTTTCTTCACCTAAAGAAAATTTATCATTAAATTCTCCTGCTCAATTAATTGTTACTCATGATATGATCAAAGGAATAAATACTTCTTCTATCGGTTGTGGTTCCCTCAATAATAGTTCAGTACAGATCTCATCTCCGCGATATAATCATGCAGGCACAAAGAGAAGGTAAGGTCGATGATTATCATGCTAATTAATTTATGTATTAACATTCTTTCTTTTTTTTTTTTTTTTTTTTTTGAAGCATCACCATAGGTTAATATTTTTAGTAAACGTATGATTATTTTTTTCTACTAAATTTCAGAAGAAATTGTATAATCCAAGTCGGTGAATTTCTTATGAAACCCAAAATCGAAAATAACAAATAGAATTAAAGAAAGTAATCTTGGGTTTTGGAAACTAGTTACTGGGTTTAAGCACTACCTCCAAAATAACATATTTTCTCATGGGGATAACCAGGATCTCTTTGGTTGGCTTTGGTTTTATTAAATTCATTAAAGTTAGGGTTTTATCCTTTTTATGAAGCTTGGGTTTGTAACGCATCCATGTGGGAATTAATATCCATGGAGAAAATTGAGGTTTCTTATCTTAATAAAAGTAACATTTGGGGATTAATTAATGTAGTTTTATCAATTAGCTTGTGATCATACATAATTATAGTTTTTGAGAAGTTCTATATATGAGTTTTTTTTTTTTTTTTTTTCTAGATTAAACTTAAGCTAGCTCCCTATATTTTTATTTGTGTCAATAGTATGCCCATATGATGAACTGTTTCTGAACCTTGAAAATTATAAAAATTAGTAAATTCCTATGTTAAGTCGATACTTACAAAAAGAAAAAAGAAAAAAAAACTCACGTATATATATATATATATATATATGCATTCAGGAACAAACCATAATCGTGCGTTTGATGTCTAAATGCGAACGTGCAGAAAGAGTCAAGCAAAGAAAGTTGTCTGCATTCCGGCACCAGCAGCTGTGAACAGTAGACCTAGCGGTGAAGTTGTTCCTTCAGATTTATGGGCTTGGAGAAAATATGGCCAAAAACCCATCAAAGGTTCTCCTTTTCCAAGGTACGTAGCAAGTATTACCTCGAATTGTTTGTAGACTGTCAGTTAGCATTATAAGATATGCATGGTTGAGTTACGTACGTATTAACCAGAGATGTATATGCTCAATGCATACAGGGGTTATTATAGGTGTAGTAGCTCAAAAGGATGCTCAGCTAGGAAACAAGTGGAAAGAAGTAGAACTGATCCAAACATGTTGGTCATAACCTACACGTCCGAACATAATCATCCGTGGCCGACGCAAAGAAATGCCTTAGCTGGCTCGACAAGATCTCAACTAACTAAGAACCATATTAGCAGTTCAAAGTCTTCGCTATCACCTCAAACTAACAAGTTTACAAACTTATTGATGAAAGAAGAGCATAATGAGAACAGTATGATCAACGAGAATCCATCACTGTTTAATGATACTGAATCTTCATTGTTCATGGCTTCTTCCATTAAAGAGGAAATGGGAGAGACTAGTATTGATCATCATCACCAAAAATCATCATCAATAGATCATACGGTTGATGGAGATGATAATCAGATGCTTAATCAAGGTTTTCATGAGAGTTATCACGATGATTCGGTATTACCGGATGTAACTAATCATTCAGACGATTTCTTTTCCGATTTAGGAGAATTGGAGCCAGATTTGTTATTCTCACCACAAGGATTCAATGGAGATAAATCAGATGGGAAAAGAGAAAACAAGGGTTTGGATCCATTCAGTTTATTTGATTGGACAGGAAATAGCAACAGCGACCGTTATAGTCAAGAACCTAGTAAGAGGGATTTATGACTAGACCATGAAATATAACACACTACACCCACTAAACGCAACAAATACATTGCTGGCTTTTATTTGTGGTGCTTTTTTCATTTCAAGGTCTGGTTATAAACCCTTCTACCCAGTTGAGTTTGATTATATGAATGAACAGATTGTGCCCTTTTTTGTTTTTTTGTTGATAATTTACTTGATGATCATGAACTGTATCTAGACTGCACTATAGGAGAATGAAAAGGAAGACAAGAGGAGAGGAGAGGAGAGAGATAGACAGGGTTGGGAGCAGACCCATGAGATGAGACCCACATTCTTTGGAATACTAGTGGGATTTGACAGAAAGCAAAGGAACAGAAGGTTTCAACAGTTACGGTAAGTACATATATATCTCACAGGCATGACATAGAATTGAAGATGATGATTAACAATGTATACTTTCTTCTCCTTGTTTTTCTCTCGCTTTCTCCTTCTTATTATCTCACAAAGTGGGGAAAATAATTCTAAAAAGACAAAGTGTAACACAATATAGTTTAGTTGATGGTTTGATGGGATGAAAGATTTGACAAGAGAGAAACGCAAGTGGGAAAAGATGGGAAAAAGTTTGAGTTTGCCAATCAATACCCATATTGGATTATGCATATAAATAAGTGTCAACGGGAAGAAGAGAGGTTTTAATGAACAGCACTGCCAACTTTAGTACTACTACTTTTACGTATTCTTCATTAATTTTTACATCTAATCTTTTTTTTTTTTTTTTTTTTTTTTTTTTTTTTGATAAATAAGGAAACTTTTCATTAATGAGATTTCAAGGTTACAATGAGTTTAAGATCGCAGATAAAAGAATACAAAGTAACAAGAACATACCGTAAGAGTACAATCAAAAAAACCTTAAATGAGTTCGAATCGCCGAGTCACCTGTCGAAGAAATCCGTTACAAGAGAAAGAGAAGGATTAGGAGTAAGTCAAATACAAGTATGAATAAGATCCGATTAAAACGGAAGAAGGATGGTTTTTCGATTAAAACGGAAGAACGGAATTAAATTCCAACTATTTAATTTGTTTTTCTTCTATAGAAAGAAATGCTCCCAAAATAGGAGTGATTTGCTCAAATCTCTTATAGCTAGTGATGAAGCTTCCGTCGTCAAAAAGACCATCTATGGAGATTCCATCGTCGGATAAGTTGATGATGGAGATTCCGTCGCCGAAGATAACCAAGATGAAGATTTCGTCGTTGGAGAGCATCACTATCGATCTAAAAACCCAACCCAATAACCAAGAATCGCCATTAAAGCGAAGATAAACCTCGAAAGAGTAGATAAAACCACCAAAATGGTGTAGATAAGTATAAAACATAATAAAAACCAAACTAATCTACCAACTAATCTAGAAAGCAAGGAAAAATGAAGAAATCTACTCAGATATAATCCAAAAATGAACTAGATCTGAGCAGAGAATAGTTGTTTTTGATGGTTTTGTTGGAGAACAAGGAGTGAGAGAGAGGAGAGAGAAAAAAATAATTATCGCTCACATTGTATTCTGTTGATTTTGTACCTCAATTTTTACATCTAATCAATGTGCGTAATGGTGTACCACATCAGTTAGTGTTAATTATAATTATCAACACCAGAGAAGAAGTTTCATGTATACCCGTATACATGTTAAGGTTTAATTAAGAATTATTTTATTTCTTTGAAAATTATGTTTTTTTGTCTTATTCTACTAGAAACTGTTTTTTTTTTTTTTGCACTAAAAACAACAAATCTTGTTCCCAATGCAAAAAATTACTGTTTTTAATGCAATAAAACAAACAAATCTTGTTTCCGATGTAAAAAATTATTATTTTAGTAAACCTTAACGTGTATATGGGTATACTAGTTAACAAGATCCTTCTTTTTGGATGCACAAACTTGGATACAAAATCACACCATGATTATAATGTATAATGTTATTATACATTTATTAGATTTATGCCAGTGCTATGCATCGGGCATTCTTTTTTTCTTCTCCATATTGATTTGGCGTAATGTGGGTGCGTCTCGTCCGGTCATGTATTTTTGATTTGGTGTTGCGGGACTTCGTCGTGCCCCATCGCGATGCACTTTTAATTTGGTGTAGCTCGGCTTCCCCCCGTCGTTTAGGATTTTAAATTTGGTGTGCCTCGGCTTCGCCTTGTCCCGTCCGGATGTATTTTTGACCTGGTGTGGCTCAGCTTCGCCTTGCCCCGTCGTTTAAGATTTTTGATTTGGTGTGGCTAGGCTTCGCCTCGTCCCGTCTCGATACATTTTTGTTTTGTTGTCGTGCGGCTTCTCCCCACCCCGTCGAAATGCATTTTTAATGTGGTGTAGCGAGGCGCGCTTTGGTTCTTTGATTTGGTTTGGCTCAACTTCGCCTCGCCCCGTCCCGATGTATTTTTAATTTGGGGTTGCACGACTTCGCCCTTCCTATGCATTTTTGATTTTGGTGTCGCGTAGCTTCGTCCCGCCCATTCACAATACATTTTTGATTTGGTGCGGTGGGGCTTGGCATGTTAAACCTTGATTGCAGACTCTATGTTCAATCAGTAATTATGTGGTAATAATACTTGGGTAAACATGGCCGGTCCTGAAATTCACGTTACCGAGGGAAATTTTTAATATGTTTCCCCGATAAATTTTCTTTGGCCTTTTGACGTTTTTTTTTTTTTGTTAAATCCAATTTGTATTATAAAAAAGCAAAAATAAAAAGATCTCTAAAACAGAGATAAGAATTCCAAGTTTGTAGGCAAAAACAAACAAAAAGAACTAAACAACTTACATACTATTTGAATCGAAAATAAGAGATATAAGGTGCTTTTATTGAATTTAAAAAAACAGGTCTTCCATCATAACTTAAGCCCTCCTCCTCCTGAAGATTACAGCCTCGCTTAGCCATGTTGTCAGCCGCAAAATTTATTTCGCGGTAAATGTGCTCGAAGCGTATATTCCTGTACTTGGAACGAATGCTCCTCCATTTTTGCCTCGCAAACCAAGGTAAAGAATCGTGAACAAAAACATGAACGGCAGCCAAAGAATCTGACCTCACACAGACATTTAGAATCTCCCATTTAACTGCCCATTCCAGACCAACCATTATCCCATAAACCTCTGCCAGAAAGTTTGTTGTGCAACCTAACCCAATACTTAGAGCTCCTATAACATTAGCCTCACTGTCTCGAGCCACCACCCCAAAGACTCGATCTTCCCGGATTGCAACGAGACGCTCCGTCGCAGCAAAGAAGGAGTTCGTTTTCAGCCGGGAGATTCCAGTGACATTCAATTGGCACAAAACCCTTAACTCTTCTATTAGCTACTTTAAAGAATGAAAGCACCCTTAAATCTCTAACTGAATTGTGCATGTAGCCCTTAAGTCTTCTTAAGTAATCATGCACCTGGTTAAAGACCTTTTTTTGGAAAAAAAAACCAGCTCACCTTTTTGATGTCATAGATGAAATTGTTTCTCGCCATCCAGATTTCTGAACGTATTACCAGCAGAGCAATTAGCCATAAGTCCTTCACCATACGGCTTGAGCCCTTGGCAGCAGCGTAAGAAGAAGTCAGGGCTAGCTGTGGTCGGAGATCAAAGATGCTCTCAATCCAAGACCAAGCTTTACGAGCAAAAGAACAGTGCCACATTAAGTGATCCAAGGTTTCTTCAGCAACATTACACATGCAACATTTATTAGCAATTTGAATTTTGAACCTCGATTTCACTTTGTCAAGAGTTGCAAAGCAGCGTCTCATGATTTTCCAGTTTCGCGCAGCTAGAGAAGGGTGGATTTCAGGCCTCCAAATCATCTGAGTTCCCTCGAACCTTGGGTATTTCTTTCTAGTCAGATCTTTCGCCGACTTGACTGTGAAGTTGCCATCCAATGTTGGCTTCCAAACTTGGACATCAGTCCCTCCCAATGGAATAGGAAGATACGCTTCTTCATAACCTGCAGCCAAAAAAATGTCTCTGCATTCCGTATTTAACTGCCATACACCATTGACAATACAGTCACTCACTCTAAAATTTCTATCAAGAGTGTAGTCTTCCAGGGTGTCTGCCACTGACTCCTCTCCTAGCCATACATCATAGAACAAAGAGGTTAGTCTACCATCCCCAACCAGAACCTTGATGTTCTCCTCCACCGTATTATACACCCATTTAATCCCTGGCAGAATAGAGAATTTAATATACCCCACCAACTGACCATTTCTTTTAAAGAACTTAGCCTGAAGATATATAGCCCAAACCTTAGTTGAAGTCCTAATTTTCCACCACAATTTCATGAGCAGAGCTTGATTGGTGATCTTCATTTGAGAAAGCCCCAGACCACCTTCCTCGTATGGAGCACAAATTTTATCATAAGCCACTGTGAAAGACCTACTAACTCCAGAATCTCCTGACCAAAGGAAGTTACGAATCGCAACCTCGCACTGGTGAGTAAATTTACGCGGCCACTTGTACACTGCCATGTTATGAATTGAAAAAATAGTAATCACCGACTTAACCAAGACGACTCGGTCTTGAAAAGATAACAACTTACCTTTCCAACCCGCAAGCTGATTTTTGATTTTCTCCACCACCTTAATAATATGACTATACCTCACAGTCCCTTTCATAACTTTGACTCCCAAATAACGATCCGGAAAAGTTGCCACATTCATACCCAGAAAATTTGAGATTGCTCGTCGCCTGCTCAACGAACCCCCTCCATAATAAAGTTTACTCTTTTTGAAGACTAACCGTTTGACCCGAAGCCCTTTGGTATAAGTCCAGTAAATTCACCAAGTTTCGCAAACTCTTCATATTTCCTTTGCAAAAAATCATGATGTCGTCCGCGAAGAATAAATGAGAAGGATCCACACCCTTTCTAGACACCATATGAGCCATCTTCTTTTCCTTAAACAACTTGGCAATGTTGCGACTTAAAATGTCTTCAATGAGAACAAAAATCAGGGGAGATAGAGGATCTCCCTGACGAAGACCCCTCTCCACTTTGAAAAATCCTTCCGGGCTACCATTCACCAGAACTGAAATCCTAGCTGACTTTAGTATGTTATGTATCCAAGTGCACCATTTCTCCGAGAACCCATAGTTCCTAAAAACTTCCAAGATAAACCTCCAGCTTACCGTATCAAAATCCTGAGTTATATCAAGCTTAAGCCCAATATTACCGTTCTTTCTTCTTAAGTCCAACTCATTCACCATTTCCGAAGCAAGACAAATGTTTTCGTGGATGTTTCTTCCCTTCATGAAAGCCACCTGCTCTTCAGAAATTAACTTGTCCAAAACATCCCCAAGCCTAGTATCTAATATTTTTGTGAAGATTTTGAAGAAAAAATTACTGAGACCAATTGGTCTGAAATTGTTCAAGGAATTAGCCCCTCTTACCTTTGGCAGAAGCAAAAGAATACTTGAGTTTACCCCGTGCGGTATGATACCCCTTTCCCAGCAGAATAAAATTGACTTTGTGAGATCCTCCTTCACAATGTCCCAACAGTTCCTATAGAAGAACCCCGCAAAACCGTCCGGACCAGGTGCACTGTCAGCTCCCAGCTCAAAAACAGCTCGCATAATCTCCTCCTCCGTAGGCATTGCATCCATGGTATTACTCTCATCTGAAGTAATGACCTCATGATCAATATCAAATAGAGAACTAACTGGAGTAGTCGTGTCCCCATTGAATTTTTCTTCGTAGTAATTAACAATATGGTTTGTCATTTGGTCCAATTCTGAAATCATCCCACCTGCATCATCCACCAACCCAGAAATAGTGTTTGTATTCCTACGAATACGAATACTATTATGGAAAAAACTGGTGTTACTAGAGCCATCCACCAACCAATTATTCCGTGCCTTTTGTTTTAACATTGTGTTCAACTGAAGTCTCACTTCCTGGAGCTCCACGTTAGCTTGCTTCATTATATTCAACTTCACCATATCCCTAGGGTCCTCGTCTGAAGCTCTAATTGTAGTCTCCACTCGTAACTGAGCTTTTTTTACCCTTGAATGAACGTTACCAAAGACGTTCCAGTTCCACTCCTTCATTGTTGTCTTAAGTCGCTTTAGTTTCGCAGGGAATATGAAAGCCAAAGAACCATTAATAGGTTGCTGCAAACTTTCACAGACCATTTTCATAAAATTCGGATGGCTAAACCACATCTTTTGAACTCGAAAAGGAGCGCGACGAGGTCTTTGGACATCAAAAGCATATCCAAAAATAGGTGAATGGTCGGAGACTTCCCGCGTTAGAGCTTTACAACGCCAATTGTCATATTTATTGAGCCACAGATCGTTTATTAAAGCACGGTCGAGTTTGCTGAGGATCCTTCTCGCTTCTGATTGCCTATTAGACCAGGTGAAAGTAGTGCCCAGAGCTTCCTCTTCAAACAAACTGTTGTCATCCATCCAGTCACTAAAGTCATTAATGATCGAGGTTCTCGTAATGCAACCCCCCTTTTTTTCCTCATTACGAAGAACACAGTTGAAGTCACCAATCACTAACCACAGAACCTGATTATTACCCAAATTAAGTTGTTTCCACAATCTCCTCCTAGTGACCTGAATGGAGCTAGCATGGACGAAAGAAACATAGTTAACTTCCACTTCTATTGTAATTGCCTGGCGCGTTCTGTTGACAACTACTGGATCTTGTATCTCCGTAGCCCACAGCACCCAAAGATTACCAATTGTTTTATCAACAGAATTATGAATCACAGACCTGTTGAAACCTTTTAGACAAAACCTGTTCATTGATCTGGAGGTGATAGCCACTCTTGGCTCCGCCAAACAAATGATTGAAGGTTTCAAATCATTAACCAACTCATTAAGTTTACACCTAGCTTCTTCTCTAACTATCCCATTTACGTTCCAAAAAAGAATACGCATTATTGAGAGGAAGTTTTTGAATTTGATACCTTGACTCCAGTCTTTCCAGAATCCTTGTTTGCATTAGCAGCCCCTATAGAAGGTGACGTTCGCTTGCTTGCACGCTTAGCCAGGTTATCTCCTTCCAGATCTGATTCCGAGGTAGAGTCTTCATCTTCCTAGCCCCAAGCACGAGCCTTGACTGGTGTAGCTTCAGTGTTCTGCTTGATTCTCATTGGCTTTCTTGTTGTCTTTATAGTTTGCTTCTCTCCTTGTAATGCATTGTTGAACACAACTAGACTATCTGATCTATCATTCTGTCCAGTTCATAATTAAAGACGTCAAACTTATTATATGTATTTAGCCTCTCTGTTAGAACCAGTTCATTGCATAGGGGTGTTAGAGACGATGTAGTCCTATCGCCTACTGTTCTCCTAGACGATTCAGGAACCTCAGAATTTTTACCTACAGACATAGCTTGCTCTACCGAAGCTTCATAAGCAGCAAAAAGCTTTTTGGACTTCACCAAAACCTCCTGTTGCTTACGTATAGAAGCTTCAGTGTTTATGACTTCCTGTCTCAACTAAATAGCTTTCTCCAGGCTAAAGTTTTGCGCTTGTGGGAAAACTTCCTCAGTAATCTCCTTTTCCGGCTTTTTCTTATTATCAGCTGCACGTTTTCCTTTCTTCTTGGTAATTTCTGTCCATTCAGAGTTGTTGACCTTTTCTTGCTGAACTTCAGCAACTATAACCACTCCATTTTGTTTCTTCTTTCTATATTCAGAGCCAATGTGCCCAATGATTTTGCAGTTTGGGCAGTATTTAGGAAGTTTATGAAAGTCAATAGGCTGCCAGAAAGATCTACCTCCAGCTTCCACATGAATTGCGTCAGTAATCTTAGCTGCAAAATCGATATTTATTAGAACCGCCGCATAATGACCATATTCATGGTTTAGTGTTCTCTTATCTACCACAATTGGAGTACCCCCAGAGCAAGCAGAGTTTTTTCTACCCAAAGTTCCACCGGTAGTCCTGGGAATTTCACCTACACGAAAGCCTTTGATGTCTTCTGTCTATCAGCATCGAAACCCGGATACCATTCCATCAAGCTTAGCGCCTGTTGTTCCACGATCCAAGAATCATTTCTGAATACCTTATCCTTATCTTCCTGATTTGTTAGTTTGATAATGAAGAAACCCCGATTCATAGAGACAAACTGAACTCTACCCAATCCCAGGTTCCACTGAAGTTCTAGGTTTTTTTTTATATCATTGAAGACCGTACCTTTGAGATTTAAACGCCCAATTAGACTATATCTCCATATTTCACACCCTTCCTCAAAGAAATTTCTTGGAATAACAACAGCAGGCTTACCTTCTTTTGTTAGAGGATCTGGAAGAGAACTGAGGTCAATTGAAGTAGTTTCATATGTTTTCTTCTCGCTCACCAATTCAACAAAAGACACCTTTTTCTTCTTAGTAGCCGGTTGATCTTCCATCCCTGATCACCAGAATGATGATCTAAGGTATTAGGACGATCGAACTGTTTGATTTTCAATCGAAAAAATAAAATTTGGAAAAGCAAAATCGCCTGTAAAATCGCACTTTTTTTTCTTTGGCCTTTTGACTTAGTCAACATAAGTTTCATATATACACGTGTAGTCAGTAGTGTCCTAGCACATCCTGTTCCCAAGTCCAAGAGCCCAACATGTATTGTCAAAAAAAAAAAAAAAAAATTTTATTGGTGCATCACATTCCAATAGAAAGGCTTCACCTAATAAGACAAAAAAAACGGATCACCATAAGTAATTTCAAAAATCCCTTTTCTAAAATAATTTTATAATGACTGAACAACCCTTAAATGGTTAATGCTAATAATATAATTAACTAATAATTAGATTGATAAGATTTTTTATATAATTAGTGATAAAAAATCATATTAAGTGATTTTGGTGGGAAGAAAAAGTTGAAAAAAAATGAGAAACTTTGGAGATTTTTTTCTAACTAAAACCCTAGATTTTAAATCACCAACCAATGTTCTTTTTATTTCTCAAAATTGATGAAAATAAGTAAAAAAAGTTGATTTTTTAAGCTTTTCAGAGCGGTTTACGGTTGGATTTTTCCTTCGTAGCCAACCGTAAGACAAATTTACGGTTAGGTGATGATGAACTCCTAACCGTAACTAGGTAAAATTAGGAAAACCCAATTTTAGACCAGTTACAGCTGGGTTTTTTTTAGGTCGAAACCCAACTGTAAATCAGTTACGGATGGTTTTTTTTTTTTCCGAACCCAACTGTAAAACAGTTATGGCTAGGTTTATTGTGATTGAACTTAACTGTAAATCAGTTACAGCTAGGTTTTTTTTTTTTGTCGAACCCAAATGTAAAACAGTTACGGTTGGTTTTTTTGAGGAGAACCCAACCGTAACTGGTTCTGAAACCTAATTTTTTTCTACGGTTTCAATCAATCTAACCATTTCAGATGCAAATGGTTTGTTGATTACCATCACTCATATCAATATGCTTCTTCCTCACCTTTAATAGAGAATTCAATCGACGATTATAAGTTTTTCGAACCGTCGATTGATCGAAGTTGGTGAAATGATTTCGATTGAAAAAAAAACAGGGAATGATTTATGGTTGATGAAGGAGGGGAAGTTAAGAAGAAGAATAACAGATCTTTGAATGAGAGTTAGATTTTGATTTTAGTTTTTAGGTTTTTATTTTAGTTGAAGGTTATTTTAGACATTTGGTATTGAATCAAGAATACCCATAACCAATTATAGGTTTAAATCGCTTCCACAATTGGGGGATAGTTTTATTAATTGGGGGATATGAATTACTTCCCCCAACCAGGGGTGGCTGATAAGGGGTAACTTTTGATTATGAAAATACCAAAATACCCTTTCCATAATTAAAATCCTTTATGAAAAGACTGTTATACCCTTTCCCCTAAAACATTAAAATGAAAAACCAAAACATTTTATCCCCCCATTTCAGTTTTGTGCCGGCACAGTTAGGTTATGGTTTTTTTTTCTTCATCTTCTTCATCGTTCTTCATCGACGATTAATCGTTAAATCAAAAGTTTCTTCGTCGATTAACCTACCTACCCGAATCATAACCATGGCTCCACGAAAGAAAGTAAAAGCCAAACCGAAAACCAAATCGATTTCTCAACAGAAACACAAACAAAGAATTAGTTCGATTGCTGAAGAACAAGAAGAGGTCCAGCCGGCGAACTCGGACGATCAAACACTCACACTCATGGCTTCTTTGAGAAGGTTAGTGATTGAACTCGTTTATGATTGTTTTAATCGATTTATAGCAATGGGTTTAGGTTAGAATCGCAAAACAAAGCTAAAACAGTCGAGGTTGACAGAGTGCCGGCATTGAATCTTAGATGAATACCACGCCGGTTTTGAGTATCGGCATTCAATATGGGATGAATATCATACCGGTATCAATTCCTGAAAGTGAATGTGTAGTGCCGGCATCCAAATAGGGTTGAATACCATACCGGTTTTATGTACTGGCATTGATTAATTGTAATTCGTGTATGCCGACAGTAAGCTTAGAACACACAGGAACATTCTGTAGTTTGACACCAGTACCGGCATTGAATCTATATTTCTTGCATGCCGGTTCTTTCAAAACGACATAGATATGATTGAATGTTTGTATGCCGGTAGTTAACTATAAACATACAGGAACACATATGATATTTTGATCAGTACCGGCACTCTTTTTCGCTTCCATTCTATGCCGGTACTATGTGTACCGGCACTGAACTGATTTAATTTCAGAGTGCCGTTAGTTGTGTTTTATTTACCGGCATTCTCGACAGCCAAGTTTGAATGTCGGTAGGGCTTAACCGGCTTCGTCTTTTTACCCATGGGGAATGCCGGTACTTAAACTTCCACTCTGTCTGAGCATATTTTTTCTTCGTGTGCTTATGTTATAGGTCAAAATCCAAGGAAGGTAAAAAAGTAAATAATAAAGATGTTCTCACTAAGAGAAAGAGGAAGGACGGTCTTGATACTCCTCAATCTCTGCCTCCACGAGGGAAAGATGTAGGTCGCAAGAAGCATTTGGGGTTTGAAACAAGATGGGCAATTTGGAAGAGTGGTGGTGACCGTAGTGCACTTGTAATCCATGAACGTACTGGAACAGTTGAGGAGGATGAGCATGATGAAGGTAAAAGTGAGGAGGAAGATGATGAGGTTCCCACGAGTCAATTAGCAAGCCAAAGCGAAGTTGGTGGGCCGAGTGAACAACCAACACAAGGCAAGGTCAAGGGTAAGGGCAAACACAAAGTTAAAGGTTATCACCTTCCTAACATTGATGACATGTTACCCGACCTCGAACGTGGTAAAATTTGGGGTGAAGCTCCGAAACCGAAAGTACTATTTGGATACAAGCACTCTTGGGCTCGTACTATCTATCAAACATATGTAAGCGTATTTTATTTTGTGCATATGTATTGTTTTGTATTTATGTGAAATCTCTTAATCGTATTATCTTCAAATTGTAGGATCATACTAAGGATGTTCGTGTCTGCCGAAACCAAGCCGCTGCCCATTGGGATTTGTCTATGGAGCATGATGATGTGCAAACAATAGTAAGGGAATCTGGTCTATATAGTTTGGTGGAAAATTATTTGAAGCCAGATATTATGATGGTCAATTGCTTCGTTGAACGCTACCATGGTGAAACTGATACAATGCACTTCCCGTGGGGAGAGATGACCTTGATCCCAGATGATGCTCAAAACATTCTAGGCTTGAACGTAATCGTAAAGTCAATTGCAGAAGGAGTTGAGTGTTTGGACCTTGATTGGTCGAAGCTGCACGCTTTGACTAACAAGCTGTTTGGTTGGGACTTCAAAACTTCAACGGAGAGCTTTCATTGTTCCCGGTCTAGTAAGACGAAGACATTCAAGATGACGATGCTTAAGAAGAGGTTTGAAAATACAAAGCAAAGAAGTTTGGAGGATGGATGAGACCCTGCACAGATTCGATATACCGCCGCTACATACCTGTTATACATCCTGGGCACTAGGGCATTCCCCGACACTAATGGAAACAAGGTAAGTGCAAACTTTCTTCAGTACCTGGACCCGTTGGAAGATGTTTATATCTATTCTTGGGGCACCGCGGTAATGGCCCATCTGATGGCGGAGATGAGAAGGGCCGCTTTGTCTAAAACAAACCAATTTGTCGGGAATTTCACTCTATTGCAGGTAAAAATATTTTCTTAACTTATTTTCTTATATATATTGTTCACATGTATATATTCATCATGAACTTAGAATAAAAGTTTACTGTTTCACATTGAAATATGTGTGGTGTTATGAACACTTCCCAACCTTGTTCAAGAATTTCCCTTTCTTGAAGACCATTGAGTGTCCCGAACCCGATGCTCCTAGAGCTAAGAAGTTCGAGTATAACAGCATTCCAAAGCCCGGTAATAAAGGTCGACTGATCGAGATGAGATTGGCTCTCGAAGAAATGAGTACATAAGACATTGTGTTTGGCCCATATAAGGAGGATAGAGAAAACGTCAACTTTTGAAGTTTGGTAACGTTGCATTTTACAATGGCCCGTTGTTCCACCCAAAAGGATATATCATGGCTGATCCATGCCGTGTGATGCGCCAACATGGATTTAAGCAATTATCCTGTTATTGGTCGATCTCTGTTGATAATTATCGTCTTTACATTTCTCGGTGAAATTCAACTCCCAACAAGTTGCATGTAGTGTATGATCCAGAACCGGAACCAACACATTGGAGGGACAGAGAGCCACGACGTTTGGTAGATATTAGTAAGTGGGAGATTGCGGAAAATGGTGATGAAGCTGATAACGCTTACATGGAAGATTACATGGAATGGTCACATCCGTATGTCGTGCGCCCTCCCTCCGTCGAAGTTCCTCCCCAGAAAAAACCTCCTGCTGAAACTATTACACCTCCACCACCTACGACGGCCCAACTTCATAAGACTATTGGATTGCTAGTAAGTTTTATTAATTTCTTAGTTGTTTAATGTCAACATAATGTTATATATTAGTAGATATTAATTATGTGTTTATGTATTAAACTAGCGTCGTCGGGTTCGCAACTTGAAGAAGATGTTTGGTTGCAAGTACGATGAAGGAGTGGTGCTCTCCCTTGAAGAAATCAAGGAAGTCGAGCAAAAGCTTGATAGAATTGAAGAAACCGACCCTAGTGCAAAAGCTTTGTTTGGAGAAACGAGGAAGGTGCCTGCCAACAAGAAACTAAAGACCAAGTAAACAATGGGTGGTTATTGTAATTGTGTTGAACATGTCTCGATTCAACTTGTTTTCGTTTGAACAATGGGTGGTTATTTTAATGTGTTTAACTCTTTAGTTATTTGGTTTGCAATTGTGTTGAACATGTATGGATTTCTATGAAAAAAAATTAAACACACTAACACCGGCGTCCTTTAAATTTTAATTCAATGCCGGCTCTATAGTGCCGGCATTGAAATTGTCTCTAATTATATACCGGCACAAGAAGTTAAAAAAATTTATGTTCCTGTGTAGATTTTGACAACTACCGGCATAGTAATTTTTTTTAATTCAATGTCGGTATTGTAATTTTAGTCCTTACTTCCTTCTTGACAGAAAACCGGCATGGATATGTCGGTTCAATCAATGCCGGTACGCTTCTAAAAATTTATTTCAGCTGCTATTTGATTTCATTCCTAAGTAATCTATTACATTGGATTGGTTCTTTTTAATTAAAATATGATAGAAACCATTCAATGGATTGCACGTTGTTAGAGATAATCTATTTCCATCCCTTTTCAACAATTGCGGAACCTTTGAGCCTTTCCCGAATCTGTTCGAAGACATCGTCCGGGATTGGGGTATCAAGGATCATCTTCACTTGTTCTTCTTCTTTTTCAACATATTCCTTTCCCTTCATATAACACCCATCACACCCATCCATAGGCTTGCATTGGCCCTTGTGGTTTTCTCTTGACTCCGCTAGGTCAACAGCTTTGTCAAACTATTGAAACTCATCGCACTTTGGGTGATTCAAACACCTTAGAAACATTCTTCCATTTTCAGCATCATCAGTATTTGCAATCCAAAACCGGCGTGTCCCATCACAGCTTCTGCACTTTGAATAAATAAAAGGGCAGTCCATTGCTAGATGAGATGGTGACTTACAAATTTGACACTTGCAATGATGACTCTGTAACAGAAAATTATATTATTTATGCATCATTGTAGTGAACATTGTATTTTTAGTAATGATTAATCTACTTACTTTGCAAATAGAGCTAATTGATGAATCTCCCATCGATTTGTGAAGCTTTAACCGTGCTTGATTTGTTGAGAGAAGAATTTTTGTTATTTTGTGTGTGGTTTGTATAGATTTTCACCAAGGAATGGGGGTATTATATACAAATGATTCTCCAACGGTCTTATTTTCAAAAAAAACTAGCCGTTTTTTTTTTTGAATTCACCTATACCGGCATAGTCGATATTGAAGATTCAATGCCGGTATAGGTTAAATATTTGCCCGAATATCTGTGAATGAAAACCGGCATTGTAATCTTATGGAAATCAAAACCGGTATGGTTGTTCTCAATGACATCAATTCCGGTTCTGGTTATTTTCAAAAAAACTAGTCGTTGAGGTTTCTCACTATATAAAGAGAGATAATACTTGGACCCAAAAGTCCCAAACCATTGTGTTCTTATATATCTCCTTTAGCCTCTTAACTTAGAAACCATCCACCCTAGAATAATCATCTATAAATAACTTAGTATAGTACCTAACCCGTCATTCAACAAATGGCATCGTTTGACTCGGAGGAAGATTTAGCAATCACCCAAGCATGGTATGCCAAAACTCGTCCTTCAATTATAGATAACAGCACGCAGGATTCCATGTGGTTGAATATTTTTAACAAATTTATTCACGACTATGGTAACCCAAAACGAAGAAGTGCTAAACAAATTGAGGAACGACGCGACATCATCCTAAATGCGGTGGTTGAGTATCTAAAATTGAAACACCGGATTCATCAAGCTAACCACAATAGATTGTCTCCTCAACAACTTGTAAGTATTTTGTATGATTAATTCGACATAATTAACTATTTTGGAATTCGTATGTAACAACCATAATGTGTGCATTGTTTTTGTAGCATGAAGCCGTAAAAACGCGTTACTTACAAGAAAAGGGAGAACCATTCTTGTTTGAAGCCAACGGCAACCACATTGTAACCAAAGTCACGGAGTTCCACCAGCTGGGTGAATCGGAGACGGATTCTTCTTAATAATATTGATAGTTTAGTGGTAATTTCTTAGGTTTTTTAGTGGCTAGATATCTATGTAAACCCGTTAACCAATGCCGGCGTAGTATTAATATATATTTGAATGCCGGTAGTAGGTGCCAAATTTTTTGTTGTTCTTGTGTACAATTTACGTATTTCTGGCATAGAGTTTTTAAAAAAACGATCGCCGGTACATAGTGCCGGCATGATCGTAAACCATATATCAATGCCGGTACGTCATAATCAATGCCCAACGGCTATTTTTTCAAACTATAAACCTGTAAAGTAAAATGCCGGCGTAGATTTTAGTTTACCAACAATGCCGGTACCATAAAGTGGAAAAGAGCCGTTGTGTACTCATCTATTTAAAGTGGCTACACCTATTGCAGTTGATACATTTCTATAATGGCAAAAAAAAAACCGGCTACCGATTTCAGAGAATATTTATATGAAAGAAGAGTCTCAACTCCGGTAGGGAATCAATCATCATCCACCACCAACTCAATTCCCATGATACTAGAAAAACTTAGAAGGAAGGACCAAACCACCATGTCAATTGCCGCAATGGAAGAAGAGATACTTATAAGGAAAATAGAAGAAGAAGAGGCAGCAAAGGAAGATTACTATCACGAAGAAACAAAGATAATATACGAACGTGTAAAACAATCGATGATTGAAGAGGATGTTGAGGAAGAAACCAAATGGATCAAAAATTACTACATAGTATCTGATTTCCAAGAAGATCACCGCCCTCCAAACCTTTTTTGGGTTCTTGTTGCGGATGGTCCTTATATGCGGGACTTCGTGGACGATAAGTGCAAAAAACGTAAAATAGTTTACGGGGATGAGTTTGTATCGCATTGGACTACTGCCCTCATAAAATTATGTCGCAAATACAACGAGTTTCTTGCAAGATACCGAGACAATAGGTTTGAATCTCATGCCGCATACACCAAGTGGAGAAAAGAGCCTTTTAGGCATTTCGAAGCCACTTTGTTTGTTGAATCTCGTACCAAGAAATGATGTTAGTCGCAATTACCTTGAGGTCTTTCATTTTAGGTGTAAGGTTGTTCAAGTGTTTAATGCTTTTAAGTCTATTTCCTTATGATTAATATGAAATTTCTTTGGTTTGTGGTTAATGTTGTTTATTTCATCAAGTTTCATTCACATACCGGCATTGATAGATACACCAAATTATTTTTAATTGCAAGCTCGGCATTGAACGGTGCACCAATTACTAAGCCGGCATCATATTGACAATTTAAACATATTGTCAGAATTTCGGCATTGATTTTCTCCATGTATCTATGCCGGCATTCTGACGGTTACAATTTGAAACTCACTATAACCCATTTATTGGACGGTTACAAAATCATTCCACTAGTTGGACGGTTACAAAATCCACTAGTTGGACGGTTACAAACCACTATAACCCATTTATTGGACGGTTACAAAATCCTTAATGTGTCGGTTACAAACTTCTCAATCTATTTAAGTGACGGTTTTGTCTACGAAATTATTCAATCTTCCTTTGTATTCAATCTTCATAATTTCATCTTCCATACCAAAGACAATGGGTCCTCGCAAATCTCGTGAAAAACCCAGTCCACAAAAACATGTAGATGAACCGCAAGAAAGTCTTGAAGAGTCTGTGGGTGAGGCGACCATAACAAATTTGATACGGTAAGTGAAGTATTTGTTGAATTGAATTTTTTTTAGGGTTTATCCCATAATATATAACACAAAGTCATCATTTCTTTTTTAGTCCTTACACTACACCACAATTATATTTTGAAATTGCAAACTAGTCAATTGAAAATCTATTATGTTCGCGGTCGAATTCAATTTGAAAATCATGCCGGATTTTATGTCTTCAATCCCGATTGTATTGCATGATATTGCCGGCATTTGAAATTAGACAAACTATATGCCGAATAACAGTCCGCATTGTATATTTGATCAGTACTATGCCGTATTTATTTGCCTTCATTGTTAAAAACTCTGTTCAAAAATCACAAAGTTCCGGCATACTCATAAATATGTACGACAATGCCGGCACTTGTTCCGGCATCCTCGATAGTTTTACTATCTATGCCGGTTTTGTTTCCTTAGACCTGTTATTCTCTGTATAGAATTACAAAAAACCGGCATGCAGTTTTGTATTTCCTACTATGCCGGTACTAGAACCGGCATAGTCATTTTTGGTTTCATTTCTATGCCGGAATCCAATGTGTAACTCAGTTTAACGTATTGGAACATAGGTCCAAAGCATCAAAAAAGGACAAAGGAAAAGGTAAAGCTGTTGTACAACAAAAACGTAAGTCTTCTCAACCTAGACATCCTGATCCGGCTACTGCTAAGTTTACAATTCGAGATCAACCTATAAGGGACTCAACCAGTAGTGATGATGATGAAGATGACTGGGAAACTGGGCCTGTACCCGAACGATCTGGTGGCTCATCCTCACAAGCAGCTGATGTGGGAGTTCAATCATCTAAGGATGATGAAAAGGCACCCCCATCCCACATGCCTGATAAAGATGACATAATTCCAGACCACGTTGATGGCAAACATTGGGGTCGACCGAAAAACCCGCAACTCTTATTTTCCTACAAAGACTCTTGGGCTCGTTGGATCTATCAAACTTATGTAAGACGTTTCCATCTTGTTATTACAATATTCATCTGCTATCAAGTGAATTCAACTAAGTTTGGTGTGTTTTTATAGGACCACAAGAAAGCTTTCCGTGTTAGCCGCCATCAACAATCGGATGTATGGACTTTGAAGGATGAGTGTGCGGCTGTTAAGGCAGTAGTCAAAGCATCCGGGTTGTATCCTGCGATAAAGAATTATGTGGACACTGATATCGTAATGTCAAACTGCTTTTTGGAAAGGTTTTATGCTGAAACTAACACCATGCATTTTCCTTTTGGCGAGATGACCATTATCCCTGAAGATGTCCAAAGAATAATAGGTTTAGAGGTTGTTGGCAAATCCGTTAAGGTGGGAGATGACTCTAAGGACCTAGAATGGGACAAGATCTATGAGCTCACTGAAAGGTTGTTTGGATGGAACAAGGAAACCACTTTAGAAAATTTGTACAAGACAAGGACTTCCCAGACGAAGAATATTACATTCGTCAAACTCTTTGAATTGTTTGGGGATACGAAGAACAAAGTATTGACTCCCAAACAAGTTTAGAAAAGTGACGCTGCCTATATGTTGTTCATCTTGGGCTCCGCTATATTCCCATATGCAAATGGTAATAGGGTGCATATGAACCTCCTACAATACTTGGATCCGTTGGAAAAGGTTCATGAGTATTCTTGGGGCACTGCTTTCTTGGCACATTTTTTGGCAGAAAAGCGTCGAGCTTCTAAGGAAAATGCCCGTCAATTTAATGGGAATTTCATCTGTCATTCAGGTATAGATAACTATCCATTTGGTGATCGTTATCATTAAATTTAGTAGTTGCCTTTTTTTTTCTTACACATTTCATTAAAAGGATTTTTCATTGGCACAGGTGTGGGCTTATGAACACTTCCGAAGTTTGTTCGCAGGTTATAAAGGATTGAAGACTGTCTGTGGATATGAACATAATAAGGCTCTATCTAAGAAATACTACTTCGACAATACCCCGAGGCCCAATAACAGGAAACGTTTAATTGCAATGAGGATGCATTTGGACTCGGTGGCTGTGGAAGACGTTGTGTTTGACCAGTACAGGAATGCCAGAGGAGTTTATTTACAAAGGCGTGACAATGTTTTATTTTACAATGGACCTTTATTTCATCCTAAAGGATTTGTTATGCACAACCCTTTCCGTGTAATGCGGAAACTTGGGTACAAGTAAAAAGATCTGACGGATACATCATATCAGAAATTCTCTCATGAATTTCCGTAATGCCAATCAGATAAGAACCATACTCTCATAGTTTATGACCCTAAACCTGTTCTTGCACATTGGACTGAAAGGGAAGAAAAAAGACTTGTTTTGGATGTGGCCGATTGGGAATTGGCTGAGAATGGTTGTGAGAGTGATCCAACCTTCCTAAGAGGTCATCGTAAGTACTCGCATCCTTATGTTGTGCGCCTGGATACCGTAGAAGTTCCTCCACAACCAGCACGTCCCTCCACAAATCCGTCAACTATGCATGACCTTCTACAGCTCGTTACGTTGTTGGTACATACGTCTTGTGCATTACTATTTTTGAAATCTATATGTATGAACTTATACAATTGTACATACTAAATACATGTTGAAAAATCCCTTAACAGCGTCAGAGGATTGGAAACTTGTCAAGATTATTTAAGAAGAAGACCAAGAAAGGCGAGTTGATGACCCAGAAAGAACTGGAGAACATCGTCCAAAAGATAGACCAAATTGAAGATCCGGAGGCAAAAGACTTGTGGGGCGAAAGGAAGAAGAGGGTACACAAGAGGCCAAGAACTGAGTGATCGTGTGTTTATTTTATAGTATTATTTTGGTTTGAACAATTAGAGTTACTTTATTTGTGTGTCTTGTTAAAATTTGAACATCTTTCATTCACTTGTTTTAGGTTTATAACTTCTTAACTTTACATTTCGTTTGGTAAAACTTTGCTTATGTTATTTTATGGTATTAAGTCTTTGCTTCTGTTATTTTATGTGTATTGCAATTCACTTTTTCTAACTTTGGTTTATACAAAACCGGCATAGACTATATCGTGTGTACTATGCCGGAATTCTGTTTAGTTCTAAAATTTAAAAGAATAGAGTTCCGGCATATCCAATAGCGCTAAAACTATGCCAGAAATATGTTTACTTATAGCGTTATTACAGCACAAAAGAGAACATATATTGCAACACCGGTACGAGTACCGGCATAGTAAAGTTTGAATCAAATCACATTGGCACATAAATGGCATATGGTTTAATGATTACAATTCAAACTTCCAAAAAAAAAACAAAAGGTGGAGTATTAGTAAACCACATATATCCAAATTACTCATCATCGCCTCCACACGTATGAAGTTTTCCCTCCTCCTCTTCAAGAGGTTTCTATGATAAGGCCAAAGCATCCCATAATTGGTGATTCTCATCATACAATTCCATCCATCCCTTCCATAGACTCGGATCTAGTTCCTTGTTTTTAACCATCCCACAAACCGGTGGCAATGGACAATTGTCCTTGAGTTTCAGAATAACGAAATGATTGCCGTTCACGTACGCCAAAACAACTCTTCTCGTCTTAATGGATCCCTCGCATTTTTGCCACTTTGGTGTAAATGTTGTGACTACGGTAGGGGAAAAATAATGAACTACACAATTAAATGTATCCGCTACTAGATGCCCACAAAGCGGCATCCTCATCCAATATTGAGAAGGAAGAAATGCCATTTCCTGCTCGGGTCCTAACACTTGATCACACATATCATCAAACACCTCATCGTGACCAACCAGTTGCTCGTAAAATCTATTCTTCTTCACAAGTTGATCGGCCATCCTCATTCTAGCATATCGGCATGGTGTCATTCCTTTACTAACGGCCGTCTCGAAGATTCCTAATTGTTAGGTCACGACATGATAGCCACAATTTCCATCTCCATCGACATCATCTATGTACACAATAAACTCTCGAATAACCTCAGAAAGTTGGTCTATGTAAGACTTTATCTTCGTATGATAACTTCTAATGGTCCTACATGTTATGGGATCCTTATACATCTTCATATTACCATTATTTAGCTTAATTATATCCAACTCATCATCTGCAATCCCTACACTCCAAATGTCTATTGTATTAGACGGGAAAATATTCTTCCTTGGCCTTCCTCTACCCCTTTTCCTTTGAACATCGGCACATCGACTATGGGTGTAGCATCCGAATTATCACCTTCTTGTCTTTGGTAGCTTAATGTTGATACCTTCAGCGGCCTTCCCCTTTTACTTTGAATCTCGGCTACATCGACTATGGGTGTAGCATCCGAATTCTCACCTTCTTGTCTTTGGTAGCTTAATGTTGGTACCTTCGGCGGCCTTCCCCTACCCCTTTTCCTTTGAACCTCGGCTACATCGACTATGGGTGTAGCCTCCGAATTATCACCTTCTTGTCCTTGGTAGCTTAATGTTGGTACCTTCGGCGGCCTTCCCCTTTTCCTTTGAACCTCGGATACATCGACTATGGGTGTAGCCTCGAAATTCTCACCTTGTTTTCCTTGGTAGCTTAATTTTGGTACATTCGGTGGCCTTCCCCTTTTCTTTTGAACCTCGGATACATCGACTATGGGTGTAGCTTCGGAACCCGTCGTTTGATGTTGACTTGATATCGGTTCCTTCTTTGGCCCATCACGTTTGTTTGGAACCGACGCTTCCGCGAATCTGGCTTCCGAAATATCACTTGCGGATAGATCTCGTCTCTTAGTTTCCGCGAGTTCTTCTTCACGTCTACTCATTTCTTTCAATTCTTTCCTTTGTTTTCCCCTTGGAATTTTAGTTTGTGGTCTACCGGGCGGATCTCCCTTTCTTGGCTCTTCACTTGGTGCTATCCATGGGCGTGTAATCAGCCTCAGTTGGCTTAAAAACACTTGTCGGCTAGCCGAGTTGGCTCATGAGTAAGCTTCGTAGAATTCCTTGGCCTCCTTTGTAACCCATGGTGATTTTCCGGGATCTTCCGTAGGGGGGGAGGTCGAAAGTTAGTTGCTTCCAAAACGGATCAATAACATCAATTGGTATCACTTATTCATACTTCACAAGCATATGACGACACGGAAGCCCCAATGAAGACATGTCGGGACAGATACACACATCACCCGGTTTTCCGTAATTTTTCTCGTATTGCATTTGTCTCATCATATGTTTTATTGCCCATTTGGAGACGTTGAACTCTATTCCTTGGAGCAACTTAATATGTGGAATAAATTGAGTCATCTTATCTATTGAGCTTTTCTCAAAAGCCTTCTTGATCCTATCGATATCAGCCTTAAAGTTTTGCTCCATTGCCTCGGTGACCGTAACCACGTTTCCTTGCCCGGACTGGATGAGATCTTTGAATCTCCCATGAGAGGACTCCGCTATACTAGTTTCTTTATCCCGTAATGTCTATAACGATTTGTCCACGCACGCACAAATTTTTCCTTGAACTTATCCAACCAATTAACCCGACAATATGAGACGGCACTTGGATACACTTCGTTATATTTGGCAATAAACATGTTCAATCTCTTTTTATACATGTCCTCGGTAAGATACCAATAATCTTTCTCCCAATCCTTTAGAAATTCCAACCACCTTTTATGATTTTCACCGTGTTCTTTGTCGACTCGCTCTTTAATCTTTCCTCTTTCATTTTCTTCTTCTTCGGGTGATAGTTTCTCTTTGCGAACATCTTCCTCCAGTACATCAACCATTCTCTTCTTAATATCCGCCTTAGAGGGTTCGAACAAAGCATGACAATGTTTTTTCACATTTTCACCAATATGATATGTACATAGGAAATTTTGTGCATCCGGATATACGTCGGAGATGGAATTTATTAGTGCGTGAAATTGATCGGTTATGATGACCTTCGGTGATCGGTTTTCCGGGAACAATAATTTCAATTGTCGCAATGCCCAATGATAATTGTAATCCTTCTCATTTTCCATTAAACACCAAGCCAATGTGAATGTTACCTTGTCCGATATTTTCCCCACGATGTTGAACAACGGCATGTTGTATTTGTTTGTCTTGTAGGTGCAGTCCATCATAAGAACATCACAACACGTATGAGCCAATTGTGAAAGCAAAGAATGCGAAATGAATATTTGAAGGGGCTTCTCATCCGGACCTCTTTTAATGATTCGCGTGTACTTGTGATCCCAAACTATCTTCTCAAATTCTTGCATAACGGTCCTCTCTTCCCATTCCAACCTTCTAATGGTTGCTTGTGCGCTATAAATTATACTTTGGGAAGAAACGTTTGTCTCATCCTTTTCCTTGAAGCCTCTGAGAATCACTCTTGGTTTGATACATGCTTTGGTCATTATCCTTACATCCTCAAATTGATGAGGTTTTAGCTTCGCAACTACAGAGTGACCAACAAAATCTTTCGGATCCCGATGGTTATGACGCCCAAAACACACCGTACAATCCCATTCTTATTCCTCTTTTCCTTTGTCTCATAGATGGAATACAAGCTTAAAGGGTCACTCATCCTTCTTCATATTAGTCTTGTATACCCTATTAGTCTTCTTTTCATATACATATCCCTTTATCTTATGGATATTCTCTTTGTATTTTCCGTGTCGTTCACAAACCATCTCAAAACGAACATTTGAACCTTGGCTATTCCTCACTAAGACACACATGTTCTTAAGAGCCGTCTCTTTTGCCCAACCAATAGCTTCAGCTGGAGATTTTATTCCTTATATAAGGAAAAAAAGGGAATATTATAAGGTTAGTTACAAGCAATCCCAACATAAAATTGTAAAAACTAGGTGAAAGTATTGTTTGGTAACATACCCGAGGCATTTTATAGTATTCAGACGTATCCCGAAAGAGAGGTTTGGAAGTTGGAGCGATGTATGTCACAACCTAAGGCACGAATGAAAAGAAAATTGAATTAGTTCCACATAATAATGTTCCGGAAATGTATGTTTTTGAACAGCAATGCTGGGATAAGGGATGCCAGCATTGTAGAAAAGATAAAATGCTCGCCGGTACCTTGTGCCGGCATCCACGATAATTTACATTAGATGCCGGTACAGAGGTTCAAAATATCATTAACTCCTGTATAATTTTCATGTAAAACCGGCCTAGTATATATGTAAAGTTCTCTGCCGGTACATACTACCGGCATTCACGAAAAATTACACACTACGCCGGTACTAAGTGCCGGCGTTTACGAAAAATAAAATAGAAATACGGTACTTAAGATCGAAAAACAAATACTCCTGTATGTTTTACTTGTGGTACCGGCATAGTAAGTTTGAAGTAAACCATGCCGGTATGGATATTCCATGGAATATTCGGTGGTAGGTAAAAAGTGAAATGTATACCGGCATGGATATTTTGTATGAATACCACGCCGGGACTGTTTCAAAAATGGGGGATATACTGAACTGGCATGGAAAGGAGTATGAATACGACGCCGGTACCACCAGTTCCGGCGTAGTATTCATACTACGAGTGTGCCGGCACTACCCTTTTTCAGAGAAAAAAATGGCAGTTTGAAACGAGAAAAATGAAATTTTCAACCTCTTTGAAGCATTACCTGTGTGTTGGGGTTGCTTGTATGCTGGACATGTTTACTTTCTTGGGTTGGTTCTTCACAAAACACTTCATGCTCACGAAAATCATGATCCAAGGGTGTTGGTTCATCATATAACTAAAGATTGATGATATGATTGTTGTTGTAGTTGAGCTAAAGATTGTGCAGCTGCAAGTCTCTCATCACAATCATCTTCCATTTTCCAAAAAAAGAATCACTCAAAATTTTCCCTCCTACTCTAAACTAACCCACACAAATAATAATAAAAAAACAACTAAAAACACACTAATTTATCCCCCAAATGATTATGAATTTACTAATTATTGTTAACTACTAATCCTGATTAGTGGGGGCTAGATTAGGAATTAATAAAATAATTACATAGGGGGTAACCCTGAATTTCTATTGGGACACCTATTTTGTCCTGTAGATATATCCCCCAATTAATAAAACTATCCCCCAATTGCGCGTTCTTTAAATCCAAGTGAAGCCCCTCTATTGGGATTTTGGATGTGACGCCCCAATAATAGGTTTAAAAAAAAAACTAAAAGATGGAACTGGGTTATCAATTTCTCCGTCTCATTCTCTATTATCTTTTCGCCTCTCCTCTTGCGCATCAAGAAGTTCATAGTTTGTTCTTCTTCTTCTTGTTTTCTTTCTCCCTTTTGCTGATAACCAATTTCCCTTTTGTATCTCCTTTTTTCTTTGGTAAACTCTTCTATTATGGATGTTTATAAATCAATTTTATAGTTAAATCTTGATATGGGTGTGCTTCATTTTTGATTTGAAGAAATGGGTTTGTAATTTTGATTCTTGGCTTGATGATGAAGAATGAGATGTGTTCTTATATTATTACCTTTTTGATTAATTTTGTGATTAATTTCTTGTGAAGGTCACTTGCTATTGTTAGCATGTGCATCATAGAAAGGGGGAAAAAAAGTCTGATAACTTTTTTTTTTTGAAGATTAACTTTTCTTTTCTTTCGATCTGTATTTTGAATGATTAAGTTAATGAACCACATGGAAGTATAAGGTCAACTATATAAGGTAAGGTATCAATCCAGTCACGTTTCAGGACATTTATTTCTCAGGTAAATATCTCGCTGCAAGAATGATATGTTGAATGAAGAAGATTATGCGTCGAACCAATTTTAGACCGTACATGATCGGATGGTTTGGCAGGGGGATTGCACGGGTTTAGACTTTTGACGGATGTTGTATATACTTAACTGGATTTAGTAAAGTCCAGTTAAGTATTTGGTGTAAACCAAGTGTAACTAATTTTTTATCTGTAAATCGAAATGTAAGTTTTGTCTACTTACCTTTAATCAGACGGTGTTACAAACGGAAGGTTAAATACCAGGTGTAAATGAAGTGTTATTGTTAACCTTTCAGGTAAGATGCTCAATTTTGATAAGTCTTGTGTTTATTTTAGCAACAATTTAAGTTCTGGTACTTGTAATTCTCTTGCTAATGCTCTTAATATGTCTCTAGTTACTGATTCAGAGAAATATCTTGGTGCTCCTTTGTTACTTGGGCATTCTAAGGTAAAATCTTTAGATCATATAGCTCAATCCTTTGAAGCTAGACTTAAAACCTATATATGTACCACTATAAATCAAGCAGGTAGATCTACATTGATTAAATAAGTGTTGAATTATTTTCCTACTTATCAAATGGGCTGTTTAAAAATTCCAACCACTCTAATTAGTAAACTTAATTATTTGCAGCTGAATTTTTGGTGGGGTCATAAAACAGGTAAAGGTATTAAGTTCATAGGTTGGGACAATATAAACAAGTCTAAATATTTAGGTGGACTTGGTTTTAGGGATCTAGAAACCTTTAATATTGCTCTCATATGTAAACTAGTCTGGAAAATTGTAAGTGATCAGGATGAACTATGGGTTCAAATTCTGAGAGCAAAGTACTTTCATAGTTGCAGTATTATCCATTTATAGAAACTGAATGAATCCTGCTCTTGGATATGGATATAGGTATTTACAGATACATAGAAATCATTAAGAATAATAGTATTTGGGATGTTAGATGTGGAACTAGAATTAACATTTGGATATATAATTGGGTCATAGGATTGGGGCATCTACCTGTTTCTGCCGAGGGTTAATTAGTTAACACTTACTCTTATACTTATGTCTCTGTACTTTTCCATGGAGGCACTAGGAATTGGAATGTGTCTCTTATTCTGTAGTTGCAGAATAACCTACAACTACACCCTCAATAGAATTAGTAAAAACTCAAGAAGTTCTTGATGATGAATAACAATTTTCTTATTAATGTTCTCAATTGATCACAAAGAAGTATCTAAATGGAATTAGAATAGTTACAACTTTCTCTATTCTCTTTCCTGAAATATTTTCTAACACTCACTAAAAGAACCTCTCGAATTTTACCTTTGAACTCCTATTTATAGTAAAATTTATACAGTTGTTCATGAGTTACGAAGTATCGCAACTTATACTCGCAAAATTATTTCATCCTCGCAAAACTTCATATTTCTCCGCGCTTCTTCTATCATCGTATCATTTTATAACTCTTTTCTCCTGATACTCGTGAACTATTATCTTGCAATATTCAGTACCTACATCTTTCCTCTTCTCATGTCAATTATACGAAGAAGAAATGATCGTGAGAACATAACCGTTACTTAGTCTTTTGAAATTTTGACACGTCTTTTGTAACCGTTCTTTTTTAGTTATTCCCTTATATAACTCCTTTATATTCTCTTCCTTTTCTTTTTCTTATTTCCGCAATTCTATCTTCTACTCATACTCTCTATCACTATTTTCTCTGCAATTTTTTCTTCTACTGTATCTTCATGAGTTCTCCAAGGTAATTTCCTTCTATCTCTGCGTATTTCATTTGTTTTCCTCTTTAATTTCTCGTATAATTTGTTATCTCGATTTTGGTTTATTTCAGCAAAATAACTTCTCGATGAAATCTCAACTAAAGAATCCAAGCCTTAATCCGCGAAGAAGAAAAATGAGAATCAAAAGGTAGTTAAAATACTCGCCCTCTTTCCCGAACAATATATTGTTGCCTCGTTTTTAATCTACATTTTGATTCGCAGTTGACGAAAAACCAAATCCAAGCAAGAGATTTCGAATAACTAAACCCACACCATTAATTCCGATTGATGATTTCCTTCCTGAAGTTGTTAAGGAATTTTCCTCTCCTCCTCGTGAAAATGCTTCTTCACATACTCCTGCCTCTACTCCATTACCTGCTTTTCAATCTCCTATCAATGTCAATTTATCAACACTTCTTCAAGACCAACCCTCTCAAAATATTTCTTCAACTTCTTCTTTTGAAAAACAACCCTCGCAAAATATTTCTTCAACTTCTTCTTTAGAAAAACCTGTCTTGTCCCCAAATCCTTTGAGTGCTATTTCTCCGCACAATTTGTAAACTTGCTCTTATTCCTTCAAATTCTTCTCCTCTTCCTCAAGAAATTTGAGATGGAATTTATTCAACTTTCCGAATGTTATCTGAGGTTTTGACCAATACTGCGAAATCTACTAATGTTCGTTCGCAATATGAATTTTGCGAAGTTCTGAATAATTTCGTCAATCCAGGCATTTATCCTTCACGTCAATCCTTGGAAAAAGAAATTGAATTACTTCGCCATTCTTTGAAAGTTTCTCAAGCAGAATGCGAGGATCTTCGTAAAGAAAATCATCATCTTCAGAATAATTCTCGGATCGTATGCGATTCTTCGCAAAAGAAATGATGAATCGAAAGGTATGATTACTATCTTCATATTTTCTCTTTTATTTATTTATATTCTTCATATGCTTGAAACATCCATTAAAACCCATTCCCCTTTATAGAATCCATCCGAGAAATGTAGAAGATTGGTACTTCACCATGAATCAGATGCAACAGAATATCGAACCAAGCATGAAAGCCTCTCAAACCAATTCTCCCATTTATCTAATCTTTACACGTGTGCTCTTGACAACTCTGATGCTCTTTTTCAAGAGAATACTCAATTAATATATGATCAAAATTTTTTGAATGATGACATATCTCAACTTTTTTCTTCCTTAACCAAAGCTAATTTGAGAATAGAAACCTTATTAGAAGAGAACAAAACCTTATCATAAGAGAAATGTTCGTTTTTGAATACAATGATTGTTTCTTCGCAAGAATTAAAGACTCTTCAGAATAAATGTTGCGATCAAGAAAATCTTCTTTCTTTGTTGAAAGGTGAACTTGAGGAATTAAAGAAGTCTTGAGATCTTTGAAAGAAATTCTTTTGTTGTTGAGAAGAATTCCCTTATTAATAAGAATATAGTCTTGTGTGCTAAGAAGAATCAACTTGAAGAATATTACTCGTCATTAAAAAGTCTTAATGCCAAACTTGCGAAGGATAAAAATTTTCTCCTTTATAAAGATCAAAAGCTTCAATCTCGACTTAAAGGATTAGTTGGTGATGGTTTTGATAATGCGATGAATCAGATGAAGAACTGTTGTCTATCTTTAACTCAATCTCTTACTTCGCAAAGACAAGGTAGTCATTAAAATTTGACTTCCTCTGGTATATCTTTAAATTTCGTTATACTCGCAAATTTTATTCTTTGAACTTTGTTTTATTTGCAGAATCTGAGAACCACCTTCGTAATGCAAAAAGCTGGATTAGAAGCCTCATTTCGAGCTTCGTAAGAAGAATGCTTTGCTTTCTACTCGCTTAATCAACTCTCGTGATCGTGCTACTCGGAGATTCAATTATGTTGCTTATTCCAAGGATATCGAAGATACCAATCATCAAAAGGCTATACTTCGTGAAAGTCATCTGAAAGCTCAAGTCTTTACGAATAACATTCTCTTATCAAGAGGTTTGCCTCTTGTAAAGATTACTCCTCTGAAGATATCGACGATGAAGTTGCTCGTGAGCCCGATAGTGATTTCGATTATGAGAGTGATGATGAAGATCTTGATGATGAGAAAGAATCTATTCCTCAAGGAGATGTCCCGTTGCATATTCTTCCAAGGATGATATCTCGCAAAAGTCGAAGGTCGCTAATGACCCTCCGATCTTAAAGATCCAAAGACAGAGTGTTGATGAAGCATGATAATATTCCTTGTTCAATTTATCATTGGCTCTCCTTTCTTTCTTTCTTTCTTTCTTTCTTCTGAATTCCTTCCCTTAATTACCGTTGGTTTCCTTTTTTGCGAACAATTCTATTTTTTGAGAAGTACATTTGATATTTTACGAAGATGATCTATCCTTTCTTTTTGATATTTTGCGAAGATAATTTAACCTTTCTTTGACTAAATTTGCCCCATTTGATCATGTGAAGAGAAATAATATATAACTCACAGATAAAGCTTAGTATATCCTTTTCCCCTATTATTTATCTTTAAATGATTAAACATTGTTTTAAGTATTAAAATATCTCATTTCAGCTTTATCTTACGAAGTTTCAACCTTTGTAGAAGTATTAGAAGTACCAAATCCATCAAATGAAGAGATATAAGAAGTATTAGAAGTATTCAATCTACCAAATGAATTATTAGAAATACACAATTCCCTTTTTCGTATTAGAAGTACTCGATCCACCAAATGAAGAGATATAAAAAGTATTAGAAGTATTCAATTCATCAAATGAAGAAATATAAGAAGTATTCGATCTTTGAATAATTATGTAACATATGATTTAAGTATAATGATTATTTAACTTTCACCAAATGAAATATCCATTAAAGAAGTATAATAAATATGAGATATTCTTGAAGAATTATAAGAAGTATTCAATCTTTTTGTGAAATATTCAATATATGGAGAAGTATAAGAAGTATGTAATTCTCGTAAACTTTTACGAATATGAACTTATCTGTATTTGATTGTTATCAAAATCGCATCTTTTGTTAAGTCTTCATTAAAATTCTTCAATGATGTTGTCTTTTTTGATAGGACTTCTCGTAAAATTCTTCAATGATATTGCCAGAGCTGTCTTCTCTTCAAAATATCTTGATGTATATTCTTGTAAAATTTCTTCAATGATATTGATGCAATAAATTTCATTAATTTTTGTGGTCTTATCATGCCTTCCTAAGTAAAGGTCTTATTTTGCCACCTCTTTTGTATTAATTATTTGCGATAATATGACAAGTCTGAACATTCTTGCGAACATACAACCTCGTGACATTATCGTCTTGCGATGAAATCGCAGGACGTTCTTACACTTTCATGCAAAAACCATTGATCTCATCTTAACTTCTTTGTATAGTATTTTAGCCTCTTCAGGAATTGTTGCGACAATATGACAGGCCTAAATACTCTTGCGAACATAAAGCCCCATGACATTGCCGTCGTGCGATGAAATCGCATGACGTCTCTACACTTTCATGTAATGACCCATTGATCTCATCTTAACTTTATTATGTTCTGCGAGTTCTTTATTCTTTTCTTTCTTTCTTTTTTTTTTTTTTTTTTTTTTTTAGAAGGCTCGCAGAACTTCATTTGTTGCACAAATATGACAAGCCTTTATGTTTTCGCAAACAAGAAGCCTCGTGACATTTGCGTCTTATAGCACTTATCAGCTCCCTAATGGAGGGTGCTGCCCTTTATCTTCCCCCTGATTTCCCCTTTAAGGAAGTGTACATCGACCATACAAGGTTAGCTCTTCCCATCCGGTTCTGCCAACAACCATCTTTTGATCGCAACCTCTTATCCTTTTTGCCTATAGGGCTTATAGTTACGAGGTTGCACCCTATGGGGTATCTTTGGGCCAAGTGCATCATTTGCCAAGACTTGTCAAAAATGGCAGATGTGGTTCAACCTCACCCGGCACTCTTGACTCAACCGTGTACCTCGGCGCCTTGATCGTTTTCTGCACTTCTTGGGAAAGACAGTATGACTTAGTCGCCCAACCTAAATCTTCTTACACCGCATTTTATATTGTGTAATGTCGTTAGATTAGGTGATAATCCAAGGTGTCTAACCCGGATAGGTACCCCATTATTGGGTTGTACCCCAAAATTTTTACCATGTACTAAGGGCCCTTGGTGGTGTTCCGGTTACCCTTAGACACGTTATAGGTACCCCCTTAAATGACGTACTTTAGGACTTTGCCTCTTACGAATTATAGATTCGCGAACTAGGGTGTACGCCACAAAGGTTTGCCTATATAAAATTTTCTGCGGCTCTCTTTCTTTTTTGGAGGCTGATCACAGATTGCGGTTTTTTATTCGCAAATTAATGAAATTTTAATCGGAATATAAATTTTGAAAATTCGTAACTTTTCCCAATTTTCTGCGAGCAAATAATATTCGTAAAAATTTTCATGAGTTTTATGGGTAATACCTTTTCAAATATAGTCTGTTCCAAGGTCTACCGAGCCTCAAACCCATGTCTCTCCCTTTTGGATCCATCAGCCGATAAGCTCCGCTTCCTACAACTTCTTTAATAACATATGGTCCATCCCATTTTGGTGCTAATTTCCCTCCATTTTCTTTTTGATATCGAGGTGTTTCTCGCATGACCAAATCACCTGGTTTATATTCACGTTCAATGACTCTCTTGTTGTATTCTCGAGCTAATCGTTCCTGATAAATCCTCATATGGTGCAACACCTTTTCTCTTTTTTCTTCCAAATCATCCAATTCTCTTAATATTACTCCCACACTTAAATTTCTTTCCCAAGCTTCTTTCTTTGTTGTTGGAATTACAACCTCTGTGGGTATCTCGCTTCTACTCCATATGTTAGACAATAAGGAGACATTCAGTTGCTTCTCTTCTAGTTGTATTGTATGCCCAGATCTAGCGCTAGGTACTTGCTCGCACCACCCTTTGAGATGTCCTTCTAATTTCTTTTTGATTGTATCTGCGATTGTTTTATTTGTTGCTTGACTTGTCCATTAGCTTGTGGATATAACGGGGTTGACTTCCCACATTTTATTCTAAAAGCACTGAGTAACATCTCTATATTCTCGCCCCTCAAATTGTTTTCCATTATCGGATACTAGTTGTCTTTGGAACCCCGTACTCGCAAATGAGGTTCTCAAATATAAACGTAAAAACATCTTTATCACGAATATCTTTGTCCGCTTTTATTGCGAGCTTCGTGAAATAATATGTTGCAACTATCAAGTATCGCCTTTGTCCAGATCCGGTATAAATGGTCCAACAATATCCAACCCCATTTACCAAAAGGCCGTGACTTGTTGAATAAGTTAATGTATCCCCTGGTGCATGAATTCTTTTACCATGTCGTTGGCATTCCTTGCATCTTCGTACGAACAATTTTGCGTCTGTATGCATATAAGGCCAGTAATATCCTTGTATCTTTTCTCTATATGCTAGAGATCTTCCCCCACTATGATTTCTGACTTCTCCTCCATGTAACATCTTCAATATCTTTTCTCCTTCTTCGCGAGTTAAGCACCTGAGAGGTGGTCCACTAAAAGATTTTCTGTATAAAATTCCTTCTCGCAACTCATAGTTTGTTGCACGACTCTTTAATTTATGTGCTTCTAGTCTGTTCCTGGATGTTTCTCCTGTTGCGAGGTATTCATGAATTTCTTTTCTCCAATCTGCGATGTTGTTTGATAACTCTCTTTCTACTTCCATCGCAACAGCTTCTTCAATTTCTTTCTCTTTGTCCACTGATGGGTTTTGAATTGTTTGTATTTGGATATTTCTTATATTTGGATTTGTCATCATGCTTGGAATAAATGCAAAAGCATCTGTGAGACGGTTATATTTTCTTGATATATGTCTCCATTTTAATTTTGGTATCTTCGCAGACAATTCCTCAACGAGTTTCTTGTATTTCTTCAAAGAAGATTCATTTGTGGTATATTCCCCTTTAATTTGACAAATCACTAATTGTGAATCACTTGTTATCCTTATACTTTCAAGATTCTTTTCTATTGCGATCTTTAATGCATGCACTACAGCTTCGTACTCTGTTTTGTTGTTCGTGGATGCAAATTCTAGTCTGAATGAGAATGGTGTTCTTTCTCTTTCTGGTGAAATCAACACGACTCCAATTCCATTTCCCTCACTATTGGATGATCCATCCAACAGAATTTCCCATCTATCAGGCTCTGTTAACAAGTCTTTTGGATTTCCAAATTCTTCTTCAACATCCATCATTTCCTCTACTGCTTCATCTTCTTCCAAAGGAAATTCTGCCAAAAAAATCTGCGACAACTTGTGATTTATGCGATGACAACACTTCGTATTTTATCTTGTAATGGTTTACTTGTGCATTCCACCTTTCTATTCTTCCTGACCTTTTTGTGTTCTTCATGACTGATTCAATTGGGACTTTGGTTACCACTTTTATTACATGTGCTTGAAAGTATATTCGCAACTTGAATGATGCATAAACCAAGGCTAAGATTAACTTCTCCATTTTAGAATAATTCTTTTCTGCTGCATTAAAGGTTTTACTAATGTAGTAAATGGGCCTTTCTACTCCTGCGTCTGCTCGTAACATGTAACCGCACTTAGAGCATATGGAGTTGTTGCGAGGTATACCAATAATTCTTCGTTTTTCTCTGGTTTCTGTAGTATAGATGTATTTGCGAGGTATTCTTTGATTCCTTGAAAAGCTTTTTCACATTCATCAGTCCATTTGAATTTTGCTCCCTTCTTAAGTATGTTCAAAAAATGCTTGCACTTATCTGACATTCGCGAAATAAATCTCCCAAGTGAAGCCAAGAGTCCATTTAGTTTTTGTACTTCTTTTACCGTTGCAGGTGTTGGCATGTCACGAACTGCTTGGAACTTTTATGGATCAACTTGTATTCCCTCCTTCGATACTATGTATCCCAAGAACTTTCCAGATGAAACCCCAATTATACATTTCTCAGGATTTAATTTGATGTTGAACTTTCTCATTTGCTCAAATATTTCCTTCAAATCTTGCACATGGTCTTTAGCTTCCTTGCTTTTTATCAACATATCATCTACATATACCTCAAAAGTTTTATGTATCCACTTCGCGAACACTTTTTCAACCATACGTTGATATGTAGCACCCGCATTCCGCAAACCAAATGGCATCTTCACATAACAATACAAACCCCTTGGAGAAAAAAAGGCAGTATGTTCTTGATCTTCTTCTGCGAGTGATATTTGATTATACCCTTTATATCCATCAAGTGAAGTGACTCTATCATGACCTGCAGCTGATTCCACCATTTTTGGTATATCTGGTAATGGAAAACTATCTTTGGGACATGCCTTGTTTAGATCAGTGAAATCTATGCAAATTCTTATTCCTTTATTCTTTTTCGGAACAATGACCATATTCGCAATCCATTCTGGATATTTTGCTTCTCTTATGATCCCTACATCCAACATCTTTTGTAATTCTTCTTCTATCTGTACATGATAATTTTGTGATATCTTCCTTATTCTTTGTTTGAATGGTCTTATATTTTTATCTATATTCAATCTATGACATGCCACTGATGGATCAATTCCTAGTATCTCATCTACACTTCCTGCGAAGATATCTTTATATTCTAGCAAAAGATCAGTAGTCCTTTTTTCTTCTTCTTCATCCATCTTAGTTCCAATTCGTAAGAATAAAGGCTCCTCTTTACTTCCAATATTTATTTCTTTAGTTGGTTCAAATTTGCAACATAGCTTGGACTTTGCTCCCCCATAGGTGTTGGTTCTTTAATTATTTTTGCTGGTTCCCCTTCTTTTTCTGGAATTTCATTTGGTATACCTCTCCCTTCCTTTGCTCTTATTGTATACACTCGGAATCCTTCTTCTTTTCTTATTTCCTTCGCAAGTTTCCTACGAAGTTGTTTCTTTCTTGCTCTTCCTCCGCATTGTGTTACTTCAATTTGATAACAAAATTTTGCACTATCAAGATCTCCTTTTATTTCTTGAATTCCATTTGGTGTAGGAAATTTGATTTTTTGATGTAATGTTGAAGCAACAGCTTTGATCGCATGAATCCACGGCCTTCCTATCAGCATGTTATATGGAGATTCCATATCTATCACACACAAGATTACATGTGTTTCGATTTCTCCTAGTAATACTCGCAGCACGATTTCTCCTTTAGATTTTGTTGTAGATTTCCCTAATCCATGAATAAGACACTTTGAATTTATGATTTCTTCATCTCTAATTCCCATCCCCTTAAGTGCATGATAGAATATAATATTAATAGAACTCCCTGTATCAACCAAAATTCGGTTTATTTCCATTTTCTTGACTTTCTTATCTTCTAGCATGATTTGCAATGTGATCACCAATGGTGAAGTGTGGTTCAAGTCTTCATTTGGAATTTCTAACTCTTGAAAATGTGATTTTCTGCTTTTCCCATTCTTCTAAAGTTGTCATCTTTTCTTCCTCCATGATCTTTCTTCCTCTATAATCTCGCTTGTATATTTTTCCCTTCATATTACTATGAAATTCATCAATCATTGTCTCTGTGATCATATTACATTCTTCTTTTTGCCATCTCCATCTACTGACTTCATTTGATCTTCAAATTTTCCACAATTCCCTCAAATTTAGGCTACCACAATTCTCAAGTCCCTGTTTCTAGCGCTAATTATGTAGTTGCAGAATAACCTACAACTACACCCTCAATAGAATTAGTAAAAACTCAAGAAGTTCTTGATGATCAATAACAATTTTCTTATTAATGTTCTCAATTGATCACAAAGAAGTATCTAAATGGAATTAGAATAGTTACAACTTTCTCTATTCTCTTTCCTGAAATATTTTCTAACACTCATTAAAAGAACCTCTCGAATTTTACCTTTGAACTCCTATTTATAGTAAAATTTATACAGTTGTTCATGAGTTACGAAGTATCGCAACTTATACTCGCAAAATTATTTCATCCTCGCAAAACTTCATATTTCTCCGCGCTTCTTCTATCATCGTATCATTTTATAACTCTTTTCTCCTGATACTCGTGAACTATTATCTTGCGATATTCAGTACCTACATATTCATTAACTTTTTTAACCTATTAGTGCTAGTAAAATACTTGATATGAATGTCCCTGTTATAGGAAATGATACACTAATTTGGTTATCTGACAAGAAAGGTTTGTTCTCTGTTAAAACTATGTATAATGTTATGACAAGACAATCTCAAGTTGTTACTGGTACTTATATAATTTCTCAACAGGTCTGGAAAACTTTGTGGAAGGTTAAACTTCCTCATAAAGTTAAGTTTTTTGTTTGGAAATGTGTTAAAGACATTGTTCCAACTAGGGATACACTATCTAGGTACAAAAGTGGTATTGAAACTCATTGTAGTTTGTGTGGATATTCTAGTGAATCCAGTGATCATATTTTTCTCAATTTTCCATATGCCAGGTTTATTTGGTTATCCTTAAGCATTAATGTGGGTAATATTTTGTCTCAGCATGGTTCTTTCTGAAATTGGGTTATTTCTTGGTTCCATACAATTGCTAATTTGAATTTTGGTACAGGGATTTCAAGGGAAAACTTAAATAAACTTCTTATGGTTACTGTTTGGTCAATTTGGAAGGACAGATGCTCCAAAAAATTTCAGAATCATAATCCAAATAGGGTTATGACTCATGATAACATAAACAAGATGGTTTATTTTGTTCCTTGTCACTCTGTAAATCCTACTATTCAGTTGCAGATTTACAAATGGAAGCCTCCAGATTTTGGATATCTGAAAATCACTATAGATGCATCCTTTTTAAAAAAAAAAAATACAAGGAGATACATGACTGATAATTAGAGATTTTGCAGGTCATTGCCTTGGTGTGCAAGGGAAATACATTTATGGAGGAATAAAGCAAGGAATTGAGGTGGAGGAACTGGAATGTAGAGCTATGATGGCAGTTGTTTCTCTGGCAGTTTCAAGAGGTCTTACTCATGTAGTTTTTGAATCTGATAGTGAAGTCTTGGTTAAGTCCATTAAAGAACAAGTTCCATGTGTTCATTGGATAGACCAAGGTTTAGTTTTAGACATTAAGTATCTATTGAATAAAATTGAGCACTGGAAATGTATCTCAGTTAAGATAGATTTCAATGCAGTGGTTGATAAAATTGCCAAGAAAGCTATGATCTTTAAAGTAGATATTGAATTTTTTGATGAGTTTCCTTCAGATATCCAAGATTGGATTACTCAAGAGTATGCTGTAAACTCTATTTAAGATCAATGAAATTTATTTTTGAATAAAAAAAAAACGAAGTGTTATTGAATTTTTAATGCTCCGACCAATAGAGTCTCGCCACTTGTCCTCTCTAGAATTGCTCTAGTTTAAATCTTTTATCTCACTTAATTTGAGGGGGTGTCACACTCACCGTGCGACGTGGGAGCTCATATGACTTGGTGTTTTAAAGGAGCGGATATACTATATATCATTGGAAAATTGAGTTTATAGGTTGAACTTGGATGTAATAAAATATCTGTTTTAGGATCCTTTTTCTTATTCTTTTACTATACGAGAGACTTTCAGTGAAATAAATTCCTTTCTTTTCGGTGAGCTCAAATGCTTAGATATGCTGGTGTAAAACGTGTCGGCATAGCATAGCCCAGCCCGCGAAATCACGTGCTTAGCAGGCTATGTGTCGTGTTGTGCTGTACCAGAGATTATGATGTGTCGTGTTGTGTCGTGCTATAAGGCGTGCTGGGATGGGATGTGCCAGAAAAATAAACGTGTTATGTCGTGTTGTATTGTGTCATGCACATTTGAAAAAGCGGGGGTCTAACAACTACACCGAATATTTCGCTTAGCAATCTGTATGGACAAACTCCAATCAACTAGACAGTTAGACTCAATCAATAGAAAAGTATATCAAAGAGTTTATATCTCTATCTCTTGATTTGAATCTTACTCAAGCAAACTACGAGTCTCGATTAAATACAAGAGAAATAAACTTGGATGGTACCAAAGACCAATATCCAAGTGTCAATCAATTTAAATCAACAACCAAAAGGTTGGATATTCTAATTGATTGAACAACGTACAACCTGTATTATTTCAATTATATAACAAATATAATGCGGAAAAAAAATAACACAGACACCAGAATTTTGTTAACGAGGAAACCGCAAATGCAGAAAAACCCCGGGACCTAGTCCAGATTGAACATACATTGTATTAAGCAGCTACAGACACTAGCATACTCCAAACTAACTTCGGTCTGGACTGTAGTTGAACCCCAACCAATCTCACACTGATTCAAGGTACAGTTATGCTCATACGTCTCAGATCCCAGCAGGATACTACGTACTTGATTCCCTTAGCTGATTTCACCCACAACTAAGAGTTGCTACGACCCAAAGTTGAAGACTTTAATAAACAAATCTGTATCACACAGAAAAGTTTACGGTAATATATAAATCCGTCTCCCATGAATATACCTACGAGTTTTGTTCCATCTTTTGATAAATCAAGGTGAACATGAACCAATTGATAAATCAGACTTATATTCCCGAAGAACAACCTAGTATTATCAATCACCTCATAATAGTCTTAATCGACGCAGCGAAAAAATATATTATGGAATCAAAAACGATGAGACGAAGATGTTTGTGACTACTTTTTATCTGGCCTTTCGGAGATAAGAATCTCAAGCCAATTATTACAATTATACTCGTATGATAGAAACATCAAGATTAAAAGAAGTCTTTAAGTGGTATTATAAGAAAGTAGTATCGGTCTGGCTTCACAATCCCAATGAAGTCTTTACGTCGTTAACCTGGTTTAAAACAAGAAACCAAAGGTTAAAGGAGAATCGAATCTAGCTTAGCACAACTAGTATCACACAAAATGTGTGGGGATTAGGTTTCCCATTTGCTAGAGTTATCCCTAATATAGTCTCTCAAATCAGGGTTTGCAATCAATGTTAGCTTGGTAACAAAGAATTCAATATGAAAAAGTGGGGGTCTAACAACCACACTCAATATTTCGATTAGCAATCTGTATACACAAACTCCGAGTTACTTTACTAGAGAATCAACTAGACAGTCAGACTCAATCTAGATAAAAATATCTCGAGGATTTATTATCTCAATCTCTCAATTTGATTTACTCAAGCAAATACAATATGCGAGTCTTAATCAAAGAGAGATAACTTGGATGGTACCAAAGACCAATATCCAAGTGTTAATCAATTTAAATAAACAACCAATAAGGTCGGATATTCTAATTGATTGAACAACGCACAACCTGTATTATTTTAATTATATGACAACATATAATACGAAAAGAAATAACAAAGACACCAGAATTTTGTTAACGAGTAAACCGCAAATGCAGAAAAACCCCGGGACCTAGCCCAGATTAAACATACATTGTATTAAGCCGCTACAGACATTAGCCTACTCCAAGCTAACTTCGGTCTGGACTGTAGTTGAGCCCCAACCAATCTCACACTGATCCTAGGTACAGTTATGCTCCTACGCCTCTGATTCCAGCAGGATACTGCGCACTTGATTCCCTTAGTTGATCTCACCCACAACCAAGAGTTGCTACGACCCAAAGTCGAAGACTTTAGTAAACACAGAAAAGTCTACAAGGATAGATAAATTCATCTCCCACGAATAAACCTATGAGTTTTGTTCTGTCTTTTGATAAATCAAGGTGAACAGGAAGCAATTGATAAAACCAGATTTATATTCCCGAAGAACAGCTCAGTTTTATCAATCACCTCACAATAAACTTAATCGACGCAGCGAAGAAGATTATTGAGGAATCTTAAACAATGAGATGAAGTGTTTTTGACTACTTTTATATCTTTCCCATCGGAGATAGAAATCTCAAGCCAATTATTACAATTGTACTCATACGATAGATGATGCAAGATCAGATCACACAACTACGATAAAAGTAGTATCGGTCAGCCTTCACAATCCTAATAAAGTCTTTAAGTCGTTAGCCTGGTTTTTGAAGAATAAAACCAAAGGCTAAAGGAGAATCAACTCTAGCTTAACAAACTAGTATCACACAGAATGTGTGGGGATTAGGTTTCCTAGTTGCTAGGGTTCTCCCTTATATAGTCTTTCAAATAAGGGTTTGCAATCAATGTTAGCTTAGTAACAAAGCATTCAATATTCACCGTTAGATGAAAACCTAATTAGATACAAGCTAATATTTATCAACCGTTATATCAAAAACATAGCTTGTTATACACACTTGTAATGCACGTTTGTAGGCTTGTGAAAACCGTACCCAAACTTGTACATTAGTTGGTTCAACACTAGTTAACCAAATGGTTAGCCAAATGATAACTTTCATATCAACCATATTCTTCTTTACCATAACTAGTCCAATTGACTCAAATGAACTAGTTAGAGAGTTGTTCAATTGCTTAGATCTTTATGTACTACATAAGACACAATTGAAGCAAAAATGATGTGATTCACTTGAATCGATTCATGAACTATAAAGCCACGGTTTGCAATAGCATTCCTTAGTTTATTAAGATAAGTTCACAAACATCGTTTTTAGACATAACCTACTCAAGTTCGCGGACTTAAGTTCCCGGATGGAGTTCACAAACTCCAACAGAAATTCTCGGGTTCGAGAACTATGCTAATTCGTGGATTGGGTTCGTAGACTAAACTTGTATGCTAAGTTCGCGGACTGAGCTCACGCACTACTCCGGTTTCACTTGATCAACAAAGTTCACAAACTTCGATTCAAGCAATAAGGACTTATACATATATGTGTTGCCACAAAAATGATTATATACTTCAATGGTTAAATTGTTAAACTCTCATTTCAATCATTGAAACATTCTCAGAGGACGTTATATAGTTGTTATTCACAGACTATTTTTTGTCAGTGCAATTTCCAAAATGATTGAAACATAACATGACTTTCGTCACTAGGTAAAGGTGAACTTGGCTAAAGCAAAAGCTTTACCAACACATATTTCTAGAAATAAAAAAGCGAGATATACTCAGCTCGAAATATCATATGTGTATATTATGAGTCTATATAGGAATGCGACTTTTGTCTCAAGATAGGAGATAGAATATATAGACTTTTGAGTGATAGATAAGTTCAAGTCTCCACATACCTTTTAGTCGATGAAGATCCACTAGTTCCTTGAGTAGTCCTTCGTCTTGTATGATTATCGCCATGGCGTTCTTGAGCTCAACTACACTTTCTATCATAGTCCGAGACCTTAGCTATAGTAGACTAGAAATCAAAGACTTTATAGTTTTGATCACTAATATTGACAAACATGCTTGAGATAGCAAGGCATGAGAATTCGATCGAGCTATGCTTTAACACAATATTCACCATCAGATTAAAACCTGATTAGATTCAAGATAATATTTATCAACCGTTAGATCGAAAACATAGCTTGTTATACACAAATGAAATGCACGTTTGTAGGCTTGTGTAACCGTAATCAAACTTGTACATTAGTTGGTTCAACAATAGTTAACCAAAAGGTTATCCATATGATAACTTTCATATCAATGTTGATGGTGGATTTTAGTTCAGGTCTAAAATTGTAAAACCAATTTTTGTACAGCCGTCCTGCAAAGGATAAGGCTATTTGATAAGTGATGAATACTTCTTAGCTTTATTAATTCACCTAGAATGGAGCATGTAGCAACAATAACCCTGAAAGGGGATGGTCGAGTAGGCATGGAGCGGCTAGCATGCATAAGACTGTTGAAAAATAATCTTAAAAAAGGTCGCGACCGTCCAACTTCGCAAGCATGGTTGGATGACTTAGATCGCCCCTCGATCAAGTGGTGAAGTGTTGTCATACCCGTTGGTGGGTTTATTTCCTACCTGCTTGATCGGTTCTCCCATAGTCAAGCCGTGTAGAAACCAACGGTTGCCCAAACAAGGCTAGTGTGATGCCTTAACTAGCCGTGGAGGTCCAAAACGATCACGGCCATCCAACTTCGCAGGCATGGTTGGATGGCTTAGATTGCGCCCAGGGCCATGGAGCAAGCATACATATGCTCCCCTCCGGCCCAAGATACCTCATGTGCAATCAGCCTCTCCAAAGGAGGCGTACAACCACCAAAACCGTTTGATTAAATTCGGCCGGTCTGAAACCCTAATTAGGGTTTATGACACCATTCATGTGTCGCAAAATCATCTCGAGCGTCCATCTTCTCAGGATTGAATGGAATGCAAAGATGAAGCTTCAAGGGAGGCCTAACATGCTAGCATGACCACCGTGGGCCCAGCTTCATGCCAGACAGGTCGGCCAAAGCCGGACTTGGTCAGGCATATCGGTTCGCACGCCCAAAGGTGGTGTGTCCCGCTGCATTAACAAATCCTTTGCGACATAGGATTTTTGTTGAATTCTAATCTCGACCACTCATCTTTGCCGGTAAAATTGAGTGGTCTAGATCGGACCTTTGCGAGTCAAGCAAGAATGGGCGTAAACACCAGCGTGCCACCTCTTTGCAGGACTAATCGGTCCCTCCAGAAACGCTCCATAAGCTTGAATTCGTTCGTGCTAAAAGTGGAAGCTTGCATACCTCCCAAACCCTAATCTAACGGTCGCAGATTATGGTCGCATGACATCTCATCCGTCCAACTTCGCTATCTTGGATGGATAGCCTAGAATGGGAATTAGGCGATAAGTAAGATATCATTGTAATTACCGTCCGCCACTCTTCCACATAAAGTGGTCGGCCAAGGAATGGATTGCTCATGCAACCTCCAAACGGTCACTTGAAAATGGCAGGACGAGACGCTGTTTTAAGACGCTTAATTCGTGACTTACTCCGTTAAACTTTAAAACATCGATACTTCATGCATACTATATATATTCGATGCATCACATGCGTAGAATATACACTTTCCAAATAACCTAGTTATTTTAACCTAGCGCTGTATGCTACCTTCTGTGGGTCCCACGACACACTCGAGACATTAATCATGTCACAAACTGGGGGATACATACTGGGGTATTGGTCTGGCGGTTTACCGCGTGCAACGCGCCATAACAAGAACGTATCAGGAAGACATAGACGGTTAATGATGATGGGATAAGTGGACAAGACTGATCGTGTGACGCTAACTCACAAATCCACTGCTCCATCACTCCACTTCCCACGAGAGACGTGAATAAGGCTTAAATTACTTGTATAAATAGGTTCTCCTCCGTATTTCCAATGCATAACATAACACATAAACCAAGTGTTAATACGAAACGTATTCAAACACCCAGAGCTTGCTTGCATTAGTTACAAGCCTTTTCACCTTTCTGTTACAAGTCATAAACAAGCCTACACCTTCACAAACTCAACACCTTCTTCGCTTCCCTCCCTAAGATCAACCCCATCTCCTTCACTTGTGACCGAAATAAGTCTGCAACGGCCATTTCTTGGTTTAGGCCAGAATTGTATAGATTGATCTCTCGAATCAAAAGCACTCCCGTGCAGTGCATTTGTTTAGGGTTTAGATTCACTTCTCATCCACATACCCCAAATTACCAAAACCAGCAGAAGTTGTTTTTACCCAAAAAAAATTGACGACCATAGTGGGAGATTAATCTCTCGGTTACAATATTGATTTCCAATTTCCGATTTCAAGATGGTGGAACTTAGGTCTGGATCAGCAATCAACCATGAGGGAGCTAGCGCCGATAATACTCTTGGTATTGATGTCCCTGTCAGTAGAGATGTAATGCAGAACATGATCAATACATCTCGTGGAGTCGTCACTTCTACCACCAGCGGAGCAGGAGGAGATATCCCATTAGGAGCGACGCCTCTTGTCACTAGAGCTAGAGCATCTACAAACCTCGACATTTCTTCGAGTGTAATGCCTTCGGCGGTCACCAGAGCAACAACTTCCACTCCTTCATCAAGATGAGTAGCTGGAGGAGCAAGAGGAGGACCATCTCCCATTACCATCGCAAATTTGATGGAGAGGCAAGAAGTCCTTTCTAAGACTCAAAGGGATATGACTGCAACTCAGAAAGAGGTACTCACTTTTCTTAAGACATTAACTGATCTATTTACACAAGAGCCGCGACATCCCCAGGAGCCAACAAGGAACGCATTCAATGCACCCGAAGAAGGTACTTCAGTGGCACGGACCTACATGGACCTGATCGAAGAAGCGACATCATAAATGAACGGTCTTGTCATGGAAATTCCTACACTGGGGACTGATCCTCACAACGATCCTCCTCAAGTCAATAGTCTCACTATGAGCCAGAGGCCGGTGGATCAGGAAGCGGTTTCTCTAGTGGAAAGTTTATGCGAACTTTTACACCTCTCGAAGAATCAGCGGGCAGAGATGTTTTGATGCAATCAACCAGAAGAAGGTCACAACCGGGCCCTACATGTTACTGCACACATCAAGGATTCAGAATTCAAGAGGTCCCTCATCGACACTGGAGTGTCTTCGAATGTGATTACTCTCAAGACTCTCGGGACAACCAAGGTTCGCTCAGGCAATATTGTATGACATCTTACAACAATGACAGACTTCGGAGGAAACCATACTAACACATACAAGATCGTCCCTTCAACATATCACCAATGCCTGAAGACTATGCTGAAAAAATAAGTTATTATTATTCCTGTATCATTGTATCCTTACGCACGAATATGTGGAGTGGAACTGTTCAAACCGGGGGAAGCTCCACGGGAAGGATCAGACAAAGTCCATTGCATCCCACTCCCCACGTGGGTATCAATCCAGGAGGAGGTCCGACTTGCATCATCGAAATCTAGGCCCCATGATGTATCCTTTGCGACAAGGCGTCTCAATTCTTCCCTCCACCCAATAGAATGCTACAAAAACGAGCCACAAGAAGAAGTGCTAGACGCTCCACGACTGCAAGATGGTACCAACTCCACAACTGATGGGCTCGACGATGAGGAATCTCCTAGGACTATCTCCATCAGCTCAACCTTGTGTAAGCATTCATACAATCTCCGGTACAAACTGGTCAAATAATCTGCGAGGCAATTCAGGAGTGAGATCAGGTGTTGCATGGATTCCATAGACTTGAAAAAATGCTTCCCCAAGGATGACTTTCCTCTGTCTAACTTCGACATGTTAGTAGACGCCACCAGCGGACACGGCATGTTCTCCTTCATGGATGGTTACAGCGGCTATAATCAGATAAGGATGTATGAGCATGACGCAAGTAAGACGGCCTTTCAAACTCCTCTTGGAAATTTTTACTATGCTGTTATGCCTTTTGGTTTAAAGAATGCCAATGCAATGTATAAACGCGCTATGACGGAAATCTTCCACGACATGATGCATAAGCAAGTCGAAGACTACGTGGATGATATAGTAGTCAAATTCAAGACTCAATCTATCCTCATAATGCCGCTGGTGTGAACCTTGAAGGAGCTCCAAAACTTCATGGGCAAGGTGAACTTTTGCTTCATTCACCCCTTCTTTGAAGAAAGGAGCAAGTTTCGTCTGGACTGTACTGCAACAGGAAGAATTTCGGAGGATTCAACGAATATTGTCATCTCTGAATCATCACAAAGGGTTCGCCTATTATGTCAACCCAGACAAGAGATAGCATGGGACATCTTCATATCCACTAGAGCTGAAACCTCAAGGGATCAGACTCAATAAGATAAAGATGTTCGCGCGTCATGTTTATCAAGATCCGGGAGAATCACTCTATCAAATGATGGTGAATGTCTATCGTGCTACGTTGGAAAATCTGCATTTTTGATCATCCTCTGGACTTCGTGAAGCTGTTGAACGTTCATCCACAACATCATCTTCCCTTCTAGAGAGAACCAGTTTCGCTGAAGCAACAAAAGGAAAGCCACCAAGATACAAAATCCTTCAAAATTGCCTACTCCAACTCCAGTACCATATGCACGACTGCTGTAATGGTGAAACAACGTCAAAGATATTCCATATCTGTATCGATGGTAACTGCATCAATGAGAGACGCTCTCCCGTAGAAAAAGTAGTTGTGTTACCAAAGGAGTATGACTGGGACAGCTTAGCACTGCCCATCTCAAAGAAAGACTCATGAACCTAGCGTGAAAACACCTATCAAGTCGAAAGCTCTGGCTACTCGTGGGCAGGGGACTGTCTCCTTCTTCTCTATTTCATGAAAAAACGTCAATATCTTCTGATCACAGCTGCTGCTAAGAACTGATTGATATCATCCATAGCTTCACCATATTAACTAACATTACGTACAAAAGACCCACCGAGCATACAAGATAGAGCCATGAAGACCACGCTTGGGGACTGAGGCTCAGCATGAAATTCCTTCGCTGTCAGTCAAGAACTTCTTCAACTCTCCCTCATCCAGAAACTACTCCAACACTCTCAGTGAGATCCACACCACGTTCGAACATACAAGGTTCACGTTTGGGCAAAGCAAGCATGCCTGGGTCCCACGTTCGAGTAAAAGGAAGACCGATGTTGGTTAGCAAGACCGGTGTTAGTCAGCAAGACCGGTGTTGGTCAAGGGGAAATTATGGTGTTGGACGAGGCAACAGGTTTGGTGTCTGGTCGAAGCAGGCACAACCGACCCCAAGCAAAGCAGGAACGCGGCGGGTCCCACATTGATCAGGCATAACCAGCTCCAGATTGGTCAAAGCAGGCATAGCCGGCCCCTAGCAAAGTAGGCATGCGTCGGGTCCCACATTGATCAAGCACATAAAGCAAGCAGGCTGGTATGAAGTCACAGTAGCCAAGTCAAGGTCACGAGACTGGGTTCACGAGAAGACAAGACTAGTCACGTCAGTCCGGTATTGATCAAGTCACAAGTCCGGTATTGCTCAAGTCGCAAGTATGGTTTTGATCAAGTTACATGTCTAGTATTGATCAAGTCACACGTATGGTATTTATCAAGTCGCAAGTCTGGTATTGATCAAGTTATAGGTCCGGTATTAATCAAGTCACAAGGCTAGTATTGGATTCAAACGAGGCTCGCATTAAGCCACGAAAACATACAAGACTGGCATTGCTTAAATCACAAGGACTGGTATTGATCAGGTCACAAGGCTGGTATTTCTCAAATCACAAGGACTGGTATTGATCAGGTCACAAGGCCGGTATTGCTCAAATCACAAAGGCTGGTGTTGATCAAGTCAAAAGGAATACCACATCAGAAAACAAGACCGGCATTGGTCGAATCACAAGGCTGGTGTTAGTCAGGACATAAGGCCGGTATAATAGGCGCAACAGTCCGTCGATTAGGCACATCAAGCCCACGATCGATCAAGAAGGAGCAGTAGCCCCACGAACGAAGCAGGGGAAGCAGTCCGTCGATTAGGCAAGACCGACATTCAAGCGGAGAAAACACGAAGCAGGCTCATGACCGAAGCATGCACAACTTCCCATGTTCGAAGCAAGCATGCCCACATCGGGTCCCACGTTCAACCAAAGCAGGCACGCAGTGGATCCACGTTTAACCGAAGCAGGCGCAGCAGTCCATCGATTAGGCAAGACCGACATCATGCTAGGGGAACGCTCTCTCCTGGACATCTCTTGAATGTGACATGCTCCAAGGACAGGACGACCCGTCTCTCCTGGTAACATCTAACTTTGTCTCATAATTTTTATCTTTAACTGTCACCATCTCATGCCTACCACACAATAGTGTAACCATTATGTGCTAGGCATGGGACTTAATGTTGATGGTGGATTTTAGTTTAGGGCTAAAATTGTAAAACCAATTTTTGTACATCCGTCCTGTAAAGGATAAGGATATTTGATAAGTGATGAATACTCCTTCGCTTTATTAATTCACCTAGAATGGATCATTTAGCAACAATCCCAAGTATTCTGTGAATTTTAGCATTACCAATTGATGCATGAATCGCCTCGTATTTCCTGTGTTGTTCTCAGCAGAGTAACATGAATATCCAAGTATCAACAGTGAGGCATGCACAAAATACCCGTACATGATACACTGTTCTATAACAAAGAGATCATCTCTCGGTGTGCTATACTAGCCCGATTGAGCATACATCTCTCGATGTGTTATACATTGAGCATATTTAATTCCCTAAGGGAAATCTGGATTGTCCATATCAATCTCAGAGATGATCACGGCCACGCAAGTTGGCCGCATGATTTATCCAGCCTAGACGAATCCTAGCAGGAGCAGTCTATCACCGTAGGGACCACCAGCGGCCTGTTTATTCCCTGGTCGGTCGAAAGCGTACCTTGCCCCCAAATAGACGTTAAACACCAACCCTGAAAGGGGATGGTCGACCAGGCATGGAGCGGCTAGCATGCATAAGACTGTTGAAAAACAATCTTTAAAAAAGTCGCGACCGTCCAACTTCGCAAGCATGGTTGGATGGCTTAGTTCGCCCCTCGATCAAGTGGTGAAGTGTTGGCACACCCGTTGGAGGGCCTATTTCCAAAGTGCTTGATCTGTTATCCCATATTCAAGCCATGTAGCAACCAACGGTTGCCCAAGCAAGGCTGGTGTGATGCCCTTAACAAGACGTAGAGGTCCAAAACGATCACGGCCATCCAATTTCGCAGGCATAGTTGGATGGCTTAGATTGCGCCTAGGGCCATGGAGCAAGCATATTTATGCTCACAGCCGGCCAAAGATACCTCATGTGCAATCGGCCTCCCCAAAGGAAGCGTACAACCACCAAAACCGTTTGGTTAAAGTCGGCCGGTCTGAACTCTAATTAGGGTTTACGACACCATTCATGTGTCGCAAAATCATCTCGAGCATCCATCTTCGCAGGCTTGAATGGAAGTCAAATATGAAGCTTCAAGGGAGTCCGAACATGCTAGCATGACCACCGTGGGCCTAGCTTCATGCTGACCGATCGTCCAAAGTCGGCCTTGGTCAGGCATCTCGGTTCGCACGCCTAAAGGTGGTGTGTCACGCTGCCTTAACAAATCCTTTGCGACATAGGATTTTTGTTGAATTCTAATCTCGACCACTCATCTTTTCCGGTCAAATTGAGTGGTCTAGATCGGACCTTTGTGAGTCAAGCAAGCATGGGCGTAAGCACCAGCGTGCCACCTCCTTGCAGGGCAAATCGGTCCCTCCAGAAACGCTCCCTAAGCTCGAATTCGTTTGAGCTGAAAGTGGCAGCTTGCATACCTCCCAAAACCTAATCCAACGGTCGCAGATTAGGGTCGCAGGCCATCTCACCGTAATCACCGTCCGACACTCTTCCACATAATGTGGTCGGCCAAGGCATGGATTGCTCATGCAACCTTCAAACGGTCACTTGAAAATGGTAGGACGAGATGCTATTTTAAGACGCTTAATTTGTGACTTACTCCGTTAAACTTTAAAACATCGATACTTCATGCATACTATATATATTCGATGCATCACATGCGTAGAATATACACTTTCCAAATAACCTAGTTATTTTAACCTAGCGCTGTATGCTACCTTCTGTGGGTCCCACGACACACTCGAGACATTAATCATGTCACAAACTGGGGGATACATACTGGGGTATTGGTCTGGCGGTTTACCGCGTGCAACGCGCCATAACAAGAACGTATCAGGAAGACATAGACGGTTAATGATGATGGGATAAGTGGACAAGACTGATCGTGTGACGCTAACTCACAAATCCACTGCTCCATCACTCCACTTCCCACGAGAGACGTGAATAAGGCTTAAATTACTTGTATAAATAGGTTCTCCTCCGTATTTCCAATGCATAACATAACACATAAACCAAGTGTTAATACGAAACGTATTCAAACACCCAGAGCTTGCTTGCATTAGTTACAAGCCTTTTCACCTTTCTGTTACAAGTCATAAACAAGCCTACACCTTCACAAACTCAACACCTTCTTCGCTTCCCTCCCTAAGATCAACCCCATCTCCTTCACTTGTGACCGAAATAAGTCTGCAACGGCCATTTCTTGGTTTAGGCCAGAATTGTATAGATTGATCTCTCGAATCAAAAGCACTCCCGTGCAGTGCATTTGTTTAGGGTTTAGATTCACTTCTCATCCACATACCCCAAATTACCAAAACCAGCAGAAGTTGTTTTTACCCAAAAAAAATTGACGACCATAGTGGGAGATTAATCTCTCGGTTACAATATTGATTTCCAATTTCCGATTTCAAGATGGTGGAACTTAGGTCTGGATCAGCAATCAACCATGAGGGAGCTAGCGCCGATAATACTCTTGGTATTGATGTCCCTGTCAGTAGAGATGTAATGCAGAACATGATCAATACATCTCGTGGAGTCGTCACTTCTACCACCATCGGAGCAGGAGGAGATATCCCATTAGGAGCGACGCCTCTTGTCACTAGAGCCAGAGCATCTACAAACCTCGACATTTCTTCGAGTGTAATGCCTTCGGCGGTCACCAGAGCAACAACTTCCACTCCTTCATCAAGATGAGTAGCTGGAGGAGCAAGAGGAGGACCATCTCCCATTACCATCGCAAATTTGATGGAGAGGCAAGAAGTCCTTTCTAAGACTCAAAGGGATATGGCTGCAACTCAGAAAGAGGTACTCACTTTTCTTAAGACATTAACTGATCTATTTACACAAGAGCCGCGACATCCCCAGGAGCCAACAAGGAACGCATTCAATGCACCCGAAGAAGGTACTTCAGTGGCACGGACCTACATGGACCTGATCGAAGAAGCGACATCATAAATGAACGGTCTTGTCATGGAAATTCCTACACTGGGGACTGATCCTCACAACGATCCTCCTCAAGTCAATAGTCTCACTATGAGCCAGAGGCCGGTGGATCAGGAAGCGGTTTCTCTAGTGGAAAGTTTATGCGAACTTTTACACCTCTCGAAGAATCAGCGGGCAGAGATGTTTTGATGCAATCAACCAGAAGAAGGTCACAACCGGGCCCTACATGTTACTGCACACATCAAGGATTCAGAATTCAAGAGGTCCCTCATCGACACTGGAGTGTCTTCGAATGTGATTACTCTCAAGACTCTCGGGACAACCAAGGTTCGCTCAGGCAATATTGTATGACATCTTACAACAATGACAGACTTTGGAGGAAACCATACTAACACATACGAGATCGTCCCTTCAACATATCACCAATGCCTGAAGACTATGCTGAAAAAATAAGTTATTATTATTCCTGTATCATTGTATCCTTACGCACGAATATGTGGAGTGGAACTGTTCAAACCGGGGGAAGCTCCACGGGAAGGATCAGACAAAGTCCATTGCATCCCACTCCCCACGTGGGTATCAATCCAGGAGGAGGTCCGACTTGCATCATCGAAATCTAGGCCCCATGATGTATCCTTGCTGACAAGGCGTCTCAATTCTTCCCTCCACCCAATAGAATGCTACAAAAACGAGCCACAAGAAGAAGTGCTAGACGCTCCACGACTGCAAGATGGTACCAACTCCACAACTGATGGGCTCGACGATGAGGAATCTCCTAGGACTATCTCCATCAGCTCAACCTTGTGTAAGCATTCATACAATCTCCGGTACAAACTGGTCAAATAATCTGCGAGGCAATTCAGGCGTGAGATCAGGTGTTGCATGGATTCCATAGACTTGAAAAAATGCTTCCCCAAGGATGACTTTCCTCTGTCTAACTTCGACATGTTAGTAGACGCCACCATCGGACACGGCATGTTCTCCTTCATGGATGGTTACAGCGGCTATAATCAGATAAGGATGTATGAGCATGACGCAAGTAAGACGGCCTTTCAAACTCCTCTTGGAAATTTTTACTATGCTGTTATGCCTTTTGGTTTAAAGAATGCCAATGCAATGTATAAACGCGCTATGACGGAAATCTTCCACGACATGATGCATAAGCAAGTCGAAGACTACGTGGATGATATAGTAGTCAAATTCAAGACTCAATCTATCCTCATAATGCCGCTGGTGTGAACCTTGAAGGAGCTCCAAAACTTCATGGGCAAGGTGAACTTTTGCTTCATTCACCCCTTGCTGAAGAAAGGAGCAAGTTTCGTCTGGACTGTACTGCAACAGGAAGAATTTCGGAGGATTCAACGAATATTGTCATCTCTGAATCATCACAAAGGGTTCGCCTATTATGTCAACCCAGACAAGAGATAGCATGGGACATCTTCATATCCACTAGAGCTGAAACCTCAAGGGATCAGACTCAATAAGATAAAGATGTTCGCGCGTCATGTTTATCAAGATCCGGGAGAATCACTCTATCAAATGATGGTGAATGTCTATCGTGCTACGTTGGAAAATCTGCATTTTTGATCATCCTCTGGACTTCGTGAAGCTGTTGAACGTTCATCCACAACATCATCTTCCCTTCTAGAGAGAACCAGTTTCGCTGAAGCAACAAAAGGAAAGCCACCAAGATACAAAATCCTTCAAAATTGCCTACTCCAACTCCAGTACCATATGCACGACTGCTGTAATGGTGAAACAACGTCAAAGATATTCCATATCTGTATCGATGGTAACTGCATCAATGAGAGACGCTCTCCCGTAGAAAAAGTAGTTGTGTTACCAAAGGAGTATGACTGGGACAACTTAGCACTGCCCATCTCAAAGAAAGACTCATGAACCTAGCGTGAAAACACCTATCAAGTCGAAAGCTCTGGCTACTCGTGGGCAGGGGACTGTCTCCTTCTTCTCTATTTCATGAAAAAACGTCAATATCTTCTGATCACAGCTGCTTCTAAGAACTGATTGATATCATCCATAGCTTCACCATATTAACTAACATTACGTACAAAAGACCCACCGAGCATACAAGATAGAGCCATGAAGACCACGCTTGGGGACTGAGGCTCAGCATGAAATTCCTTCGCTGTCAGTCAAGAACTTCTTCAACTCTCCCTCATCCAGAAACTACTCCAACACTCTCAGTGAGATCCACACCACGTTCGAACATACAAGGTTCACGTTTGGGCAAAGCAAGCATGCCTGGGTCCCACGTTCGAGTAAAAGGAAGACCGATGTTGGTTAGCAAGACCGGTGTTAGTCAGCAAGACCGGTGTTGGTCAAGGGGAAATTATGGTGTTGGGCGAGGCAACAGGTTTGGTGTGCGGTCGAAGCGAGCACAACCGACCCCAAGCAAAGCAGAACGCGCGGGTCCCACATTGATCGGCATAACCAGCTCCAGATTGGTCAAAGCAGGCATAGCCGGCCCTAGCAAAGTAGGCATGCGTCGGGTCCCACATTGATCAAGCACATAAAGCAAGCGGTGGTATGAAGTCACAAGAGCCAAGTCAAGGTCACGAGACTGGGTTCACGAGAAGACAAGACTAGTCACGTCAGTCCGGTATTGATCAAGTCACAAGTCCGGTATTGCTCAAGTCGCAAGTATGGTTTTGATCAAGTTACATGTCTAGTATTGATCAAGTCACACGTATGGTATTTATCAAGTCGCAAGTCTGGTATTGATCAAGTTATAGGTCCGGTATTAATCAAGTCACAAGGCTAGTATTGGATTCAAACGAGGCTCGCATTAAGCCACGAAAACATACAAGACTGGCATTGCTTAAATCACAAGGACTGGTATTGATCAGGTCACAAGGCTGGTATTTCTCAAATCACAAGGACTGGTATTGATCAGGTCACAAGGCCGGTATTGCTCAAATCACAAAGGCTGGTGTTGATCAAGTCAAAAGGAATACCACATCAGAAAACAAGACCGGCATTGGTCGAATCACAAGGCTGGTGTTAGTCAGGACATAAGGCCGGTATAATAGGCGCAACAGTCCGTCGATTAGGCACATCAAGCCCACGATCGATCAAGAAGGAGCAGTAGCCCCACGAACGAAGCAGGGGAAGCAGTCCGTCGATTAGGCAAGACCGACATTCAAGCGGAGAAAACACGAAGCAGGCTCATGACCGAAGCATGCACAACTTCCCATGTTCGAAGCAAGCATGCCCACATCGGGTCCCACGTTCAACCAAAGCAGCACGCAGTGGACCCACGTTTAATCGAAGTGCGCAGCAGTCCATCGATTAGGCAAGACCGACATCATGCTAGGGGAACGCTCTCTCCTGGACATCTCTTGAATGTGACATGCTCCAAGGACAGGACGACCCGTCTCTCCTGGTAACATCTAACTTTGTCTCATAATTTTTATCTTTAACTGTCACCATCTCATGCCTACCACACAATAGTGTAACCATTATGTGCTAGGCATGGGACTTAATGTTGATGGTGGATTTTAGTTTAGGGCTAAAATTGTAAAACCAATTTTTGTACATCCGTCCTGTAAAGGATAAGGATATTTGATAAGTGATGAATACTCCTTCGCTTTATTAATTCACCTAGAATGGATCATTTAGCAACAATCCCAAGTATTCTGTGAATTTTAGCATTACCAATTGATGCATGAATCGCCTCGTATTTCCTGTGTTGTTCTCAGCAGAACTCTCATGGTTGGTGCGGCATGATGACTGATTGTTACTCTCAGCAGAGTAACATGAATATCCAAGTATCAACAGTGAGGCATGCACAAAATACCCGTACATGATACACTGTTCTATAACAAAGAGATCATCTCTCGGTGTGCTATACTAGCCCGATTGAGCATACATCTCTCGATGTGTTATACATTGAGCATATTTAATTCCCTAAGGGAAATATGGATTGTCCATATCAATCTCAGAGACGATCACGGCCATGCAAGTTGGATGCATGATTTAACCAGCCTAGACGAACCCTAGCAGGAGCAGTCTATCACCGCAGGGACCACCAGCGGCCCGTTTATGCCCTGGTCGGTCGAAAGCGTACCTTGCCCCCAAATAGCCGTTAAACACCAACCCTGAAAGGGGATGGTCGAGCAGGCATGGAGCGGCTATCATGCATAAGACTTTTGAAGAACAATCTTTAAAAAAGTCGCGACCGTCCAACTTCGCAAGCATGGTTGGACGGCTTAGATCTCCCCTCGTTCAAGTGGTGAAGTGTTGGCACACCCGTTGGAGGGCCTATTTCCAACCTGCTTGATCTTTTCTCCCATAGTCAAGCCGTGTAGCAACCAACGGTTGCCCAAGCAAGGCTGGTGTGATGCCCTTAACAAGCCGTAGAGGTCCAAAATGATCACGGCCATCCAATTTTGCAAGCATGGTTGGATGGCTTAGATTGCGCCCAGGGCCATGGAGCAAGCATACATATGCTCACCGCCGGCCAAAGATACCTCATGTGCAATCGGCCTCCCCAAAGGAAGCGTACAACCACCAAAACCGTTTGGTTAAAGTCGACCGGTCTGAACTCTAATTAGGGTTTACGACACCATTCATGTGTCGCAAAATCATCTCGAGCGTCCATCTTCGAAGGCTTGAATGAAGGCAAAGATGAAGCTTCAAGGGAGGCCGAACATGCTAGCATGACCACCATATGCCCGGCTTCATGCTGACCGATCGTCCAAAGCCGGCCTTGGTCAGGCATCTCGGTTCGCATGCCCAAAGGTGGTGTGTCACGCTGCCTTAACAAATCCTTTGCGACATAGGATTTTTGTTGAATTCTAATCTCGACCACTCATCTTTGCCGGTCAAATTGAGTGGTCTAGATCGGACCTTTGTGAGTCAAGCAAGCATGGGCGTAAGCACCAGCGTGCCACCTCCTTACAGGGAAAATCGGTCCCTCCAGAAACGCTCCCTAATCTCGAATTAGTTCGAGATGAAAGTGGAAGCTTGCATACCTCCAAAAACCTAATCCAACGGTCGCATATTAGGGTCGCAGGCCATCTCACCGTAATCACCGTCCGGCACTCTTCCACATAAAGTGGTCGGCCAAGGCATGGATTCCTCATGCAACCTTCAAATGGTCACTTGAAAATGGCAGGACGAGATGCTATTTTAAGACGCTTAATTCGTGACTTACTCCGTTAAGCTTTAAAACAACGATGCTTCATGCATACTAAATATATTCAATGCATCACATGCATAGAATATACACTTTCCAAATAACCTAGTTATTTTAACCTAGCACTGTATGCTACCTTCTGTGGGTCCCACGACACACTCGAGACATTAATCATGTCACAAACTGGGGGATACATACTGGGGTATTGGTCTGGCGGTTTACAGCGTGCAATGCTCCATCACAAGAACATGTCAGGAAGACATGGACGGTTAGTGATGATGGGAGAAGTGGGCAAGACTGATCGTGTGACGCTAACACACAACTTCACTACTCCATCACTCCACTTCCTCCACTTCCCACGAGAGACGTGAATAAGGCTTAAATGACTTGTATAAATAGGTTCTCCTCCCTATTTCCAATACAGAACACAACACAGAAACCAAGTGTTAATACGAAACGTATTCAAACACCCAGAGCTTGCTTGCGTTAATTACAATCCTGTTCAGCTTTCTGTTACAAGTCATAAACAAGCCTACACCTTCAAAATCTCAACACCTTCTTTGCTTCCCTCCCTAAGATCAACCCCATCTCCTTCACTTGTGACCGAAACTAGTCTAGAACGACATTTTCTTGGTTTAGGCCAGAATTGTATAGATTGAACTCTCGAATCAAAAGAACTCCCATGCAGTGCATTTGTTTAGGGTTTAGATTCACTTCTCATCCACACACCCCAAATTATCAAAACCAGCAGAAGTAGTTTTTACCAATCAACCATATTCTTTTTCACCATAACTAGTTCAAATGACTCAAATGAACTAGTTAGAGAGTTGTTCAATTGCAAGGAAATCTCATATACTACATAAGACATAACTGAAGCAAAAATGATTTGATTCACTAGAATCGGTTCATGAAATATATATCCACGGTTTGCAATAGCATTCCTTAGTTTATAAAGATAAGTTCACAAAAATCTTTTTTAGACATAACCTACTCAAGTTCGCGGACTGGGTTCGCGAACTTAAGTTCCCTGATGGAGTTCACAAACTCCAGCAGAAATTTTTGGGTTTGAGAACTTCGCCAGTTCGTGGACTGGGTTCGCGGATTTATCTCATGCACTTCTCCGGTTTCACTTGATCAAAAAAGTTCGCAAACTTTGGTTCAAGCAATAAGAACTTATACATATATGTGTTTCCACAACAATACTTATATCCTCCAATGGTTATATTGTCTAAACTCTGATTTCAATCCTTCAAACATTCTCAGAGGACGTTATATAGTTGTTATTCACAAACCATTTTTCGTCAGAGCAATTCTCAAAGTGATTGAAACTTAACATGACTTTCGTCATTAGGTAAATATGAACATGGATAAAGCGAAAGCTTTACCAACACATATTTCGAGAAATATATAGGCAAGATATATTCGGCTTGAAATACCAAATGTGTATAATCTAAGTCTATATAGCAAAATGACTTTTGTCTCAAGATAGGAGATAAATAGACCTTTGAGTGATAGATAAGTTCAAGTCTCCACATACCTTTTAGTCGATGAAGATCCACCAGTTCCTTGAGTAGTCCTTCGTCTTGTATGATGATTTCCATGGAGTTCTTGAGCTCAACTACACTTTCTATCCTAGTCCACGACCTTAGCTATAGTAGACTAGAAATCAAGACTTATAGTTTTGATCACTAACATTGACAAACATGCTTGAGATAGCAACGCATGCGAGTTCGACCGATCAATACTCTAACTACATTTATTATATTTTCCAATATAAATATTTTCCAAATATTTAGGTATTATATGTGTTATTATGAAAATAAGTCAACATAACGATAATAAAATGTCAATAATTGGCTAGAATAATGGTTATTTTGTTGTAGTTGCAGGAAATCCTACACTACACCCTTAAATAGAATTTATTGTAATTAAGACATATTTGAAGATTAAAAACAACACTTTATTATTTGATTCTCATAAATATTTACAAGAAATGGAAGAAATCAAGAATACAACCGCTCCCTTGAATTTTCTCTCTCCTCAAGACTTCCTCAACACTCAAAAAATACATCATCCCCTCTTTGAATCTAATGGGTCTCTTTATATAGGATAGTTACATAATGGATGAAAGCTAATCTGTCCTTTAATTTCAGATCTAACTCGCAGTAGTTATAATGTCCATTCTCGCAAGCGTCGTGACCATCGCAGGATAATCACACTCTTCCCGTGTTTCTTCATTTGTCAGCTATTACGTCATTCTTTAAATTATTCTGTGACACTCGTGAAGTGTTGTTGAAGAACTCGCGATGATGTTCGCATAAATGTTGTTAATCTCGCAAGAGTAATATCATGGCGATATTCTGGTCCTACATCTTGCCTCTTCTCATGTCTTTTCTGCGAAGATGGAAAGACTATGAGAATTAAAATGCCGCAGCTACCTAGTTTTCATCTCTTTTCCCCGACATAACCCTGTAAATTAGGTATGACCGCTTATACGTGTCTAATGCTCCTCTTTTAACCGGTTAATCCTTTATTACCCGGTTACCCTTCTTCTGTCTATAAAAGAGATAACTTGTTAAGAAATATTCTCTTTGTTTTACTTATTCGTCTTCTCCGTCCATTCTCTTCTCTTTAAACCTTCCCGTCTGTAATTTTCCTTCTTCCATAGGTTCATCTACTACTGTTCTAATGGAGTCTCAAAGGTATAAACATTCTCTTCTAATATTATTAAATTCGATTCTGCTTGACTAAACTATGTTTATCTATTTTATTTGATCTCTTCTATTTGATTTTTCATAATTCCCATACCGTGTCTTCTTTTCAGTGAAACTACTTCTAACGTGCAACCTGTATCTCAAAACCCTAATATTCTTAAAAATTCGCAACAGAAACTGGCTGAAAAGAAGAGGAATCGTGTGAATCATAAGGTAGTAAGAAACACTTGTTTTCTTAATAACAATATTGTTGCCTCTGTTTCTTATCTAGTTTATTATTCGCAGGATGATGAGAATGTTGTTGAACCTCGCAAGATTAAACCCATTGAATACGGAATTACTATTCCCTCATTATCTTCTTCAAAATCCACTCCCATAGCCTCGCAAACTGTGCCCCAACCTTTTGCTCGCGATGATGTCACTCCCAATATTCCCGCCTCAATTAACCCTCTCATAAGTGAAACTCCCCATATTATTTCGAATGAAGTTCCTTCTTCTTCTACTGTAGTCACTTCTCAAGTTGATTCATTTTCACTTCCAAATGTTACCTTTCTAGACACTCCCCCTCCTGATGACACAAATAATTCAAACCTCCAACTCGCCAATGTTACCACTTCACCACCTACATCTCTTCCTCTTGTTAGAGAAGCTTCAATTGATGTAGACGTTGCCTTTAGAGTCTTATCTGATATTCTGGATAAAACTAGAAAATCCTCCATTAATCCTGTCAAGCGTGGCATCTGCGAAGTTTTAAGCAAGTATTTTGGTTCTGAACAAACGGCTGCGAAAACATCTCTAGAAAACGAAATTGAAATTTTAAAAGAGAGTCTTTGGGTTAAGACTTCAGAATGCAATACTCTTATGCACAAGCTTCGCAACTCTTTACTGAATTGCGAGAATCTTCGCAATAAGAATGAAGAACTAAAAGGTATACTTTTCCTTCTTTTATCTCTTGGTTTTTCTATTTTAGTAAATTCTCATTTTTTCTATGCTTAATTCTCTTTTGAATCCTTCGTTCATTTTGTAAATCAGACACGATTCTTGGAGAGATTCCGGTTTGAGTCTATCGCTAAAGAAGCTCGTGCTGAGAAAGAATCTTGGATGGATCAATATAATAGATTAGATAACCTTCATTCATATTCTATCGACCAAATAGATAATCTTACCAATGAGAATAACCAACTAATACAAAGGCAAAGTCTGTTATATAGAGAAATTAGTCGTCTTTCTTATTTGTTAACCCAAGCTAATTTTGCGATAGAAACTTTATCAGATGAAAATGAGACTTTATCTCAAGAAAAGAGTAACTTCTCAAATAAGATAGCGATATCCTCGCAACATTTAAGTATTCTTCAGAAAGTATGTAACAATCAAGAACAATCTCTGTCTTCATTGAAAGAAGAACTCAAAGAAGTAATTGAATCATCAATAGATGAAAAGGATAAACTCATCCAGGGTAGGATAGCTTTAAGTGTAAAGGATAGTAAACTCAAAGAACGTTTCTCCCGATTGAAAGAATCTCATTCCTTATTGAAGAAATAAAATGCTTGTCTCCTTTCTAAAGATGAAAGTATAAAATCTCGCCTGAAGGGTATAATTGGAGATAAATTTGATGATGCCATGAACCAGTGGGAGAGTTGTGTCTTATCATTAATTCAAAACTTATCTTCGCAAAGAGAAGGTAGTCATTTTGACTGCCTTAATTGTTAGCTTTTATGTTCAAATTTTTCTGCTATATTTTTGCAAGATCTTCGTCTGAATGTTTTTCTACCTTATCTATTTTTCTCGCAGAATATGAGAAAAGTCTTCAAACCATAATTTCGACTTGGCTGATAAACTGGCTTCAGTCCGCAAAGAAAATGGTGAACTTCTGGCCAACTATGTCAAATCTCGCGATCGTGCAGAAAGAAGATATGACTATCTTGAATACTATAAGAACATGGAAATTAAGAATCGCAACAGAGGCTTCCTTCGCAAAGTTAATCTCAGTACTGAAGTTCTTGTGAATGACATCTTAATATCCAATGCTCTCTCCCCTGTATCAGTCAATCCTCTGGAAGTAGATGATGATGAAATTTTGCCACGTTTCTTTCTGAGACAAAATCGCAGGACGTCCTTACATTCTTATGTAGAGACCCATTGATCTTTCCTTAGCTCTTGTATTTTATCAATTCTCTGCGACTATATGATAGGTCTAAGTTCCCTTGCAAGAACAAAGCCACATGACATAGCCGTCTTGCGATGAAATCGCAGGACGTCTTTACACTTTCATGAAAAAACCCATTGATCTCATCTTAACTTTTTCTTATGGCTTGTTTCCTCTGTATTTTTCACGCGACAATATAACAGGCATAAATGTTATTGCGAACATAAATCTCCATGACATTGCTGTCTTAAGACACTTATCAGCTCCCTAATGGAGGGTGCCGCCCTTACTCCCCCTGGTTTCCCCTTCAAGGAGGGCACATCGGCCATACAAGACTAGCTCCTCCCATCCAGTCTTAACAACAACCAGTTGTTTTTGCAGCCTCTTATCCTTTATGCTTATATGACTTATAGTTACGAGACTGCACCCTAAGTGGGGTTTTCTTGAGGCCGAGTGCATCATAGCCAAGACTTACAAAGAATGGACAGGGTAGGTTCGTACATCCTGGGCATCCTTGGCTCAACCGTGTACATCGGCGCCTTGGTCATACTCTGCACCCCTTAGAAGAGACCCTCGGTCGTCCAACCAGGGTATAACCTTATATAGTTGGAAATCCAAAGTATCTCTCTTGGATAGGTATCTCTAAGAGATGGATCCCAGTCTCCGTGTCTCAGGTTCCAGCAGCGGTATAACCTTATCCCTGACCCACGCAAAGAGATACCCCCTAATATGACGTACTTTAGGTCTTACATTTTCCTCGTGCAAAATTGTATTAACGAACTAGGGTGTACGCCATGAAGGTTTGTCCTGTTCTTTGTTTATTTTGCGTATATCACAATTTTTCATTCTTTATGTAATCTTGAATAATCTTGCGAATAAACTCGCAGCTGTAAAAATTTGTTTTGCCCATTTCTTCTTTGTTTCATTAAAAATTTGTTACTAATAGTATCTTCTTAAATATAATATGTTCCCCCGATCTACCAAGTCTTTGACCAACATCTTTGCCTTCTGGGTCCACCAACCTGTATGCCCCTATTCCAACTATCTCTTTAATGATATACGGTTCATCCCATTTTCTCACTGGTACTCTGGTGTTTCTCGCAGAACTAAATCACCTGGTTGAAACTCACGTTTTTTGACTCGCTTGTTATATTCGCGAGCTAACCTTCGCTGATAATTTTCCATATGTTGTAATGCTTTTTCTCTTTTCTCTTATAATTCATCAAGTTCTCTTAGAATCATGCTAGCATTAAGATTCTTCTCCCAAACCTCTCTTCTTGTTGTAGGAATAGCAACTTCTGTTGGTAGTACTGCTTCAACACCATACGTTAAACAAAAAGGTGACATCCCAGTTGCCTCTCTCCTGGTTGTGTTGTAAGCCCAGACTGCATTATGTATCTTTTCACACCATGCTTTGTGGTACCCTTCTAATTTCCTTTTTAAGATGTCTGCGATTGTCTTATTAGTTGCTTCAGCCTGACCATTAGCTTGTGGGTATAAAGGAGTATATTTTCCACATCTTATCTTAAATGCATTGAGTAGCATCTCTATGTTTTGTCCTTCAAATTGTTTTCCGTTATTAGAAACCAACTGTGCTGGGATTCCAAATATGCAGATAATATTTTCAAAGATGAACGTAAATATATCTTTATCGCGAATGTGTTGTACAACTTTTACTTCTGCCTACTTTGTGAAGAAATCTGTCGCGACAATTAAGTATCTCTTCTGCCCTGAACCTGGCACAAAGGGTTGGTAGGCTCGGAAAGATACCTACTATTGTGTATACTGCAAGTGCACAGTGTCGACAAGCAACACAGGGCAAGCACAGGTCGAACCACAGAGACTTGGAGAGTGTAGAAGTTTATTCTAAATCCTTACTAAGAACTGATTCAGAGAATAACCAAAGGGGGTTTGTTTTTGTCGATACGACGAGATATTGGCAAAGACTTAAACAGAAAGTAATTTGAATTAAAATATGAAATTAAATCAAGGTGTAAATATTGAGATTATGGATACTAGGGTATTCAAATCCACCACTAACCTATGATATGCATTCAACTTGTAATATTATTCTTGTCCTTATAGTAGATTCAAGTCTACCGTATAACTAAGGTGTTTCTCCAATGGATAATTTAATCACAACTAAAGTATTTCTCCAAAGCATTAATTGTCTAATTAAGCACAACTAATCTAAAGATCAATATTTGGTTAAGCATGAGTTGTAGCATAATCAACATAGAGATATTCTAACTACAATGGATACATGGCATACATTGTGAGAGCAAGATGTTGACAAACTTGGATTAAATTATATCTTTAAACAATTCTAAACTTTCAAGAACAAGATACAAGATATTAATACATACCAATGAGATTAGGGATTCATCTAAACCCTAGTAAATGAAATTAGAACATGAAGAACATTACAACAAAATTGAAATTTGATAAACTAACATGAACAAGCTATTCTTGGATGAGTTTTCAACACAACAACCCTCTCTATTTATACACAAAAATTCTCTCACACTTGGGATTCGAAATTTACTGTAGCAACCACTCAACAATTAAACAAAACATGTTTTCTTAATTGATGGATATAATGGAATACAATGGGGGTGAGGTGGATGTTTTGGAAAGAATCCAAGGGGGTGAGGTGGATGTTTTGGAAAGAATCCAATGGGGGTGAGGTGGAAATGGATTTGGGTCTTGGGTTTTGGATCATGGGTTGTGGATCATGGGTTGTTTAATCCCATGAATTTGTAAACAGGTTGCCACTGATGCGCGAGCGGGTTGCAATGCTTCCAACTTTGTTCTCTTTTGTCTTCTCAATTCTTCCAAGCTTTATTTAGTACTTAAAAACACAAAATTAATTAATACAAATATTTATTCTTGAAGATGGTAAGAATGCAGAATTTGGGATAATATATGACTTTGAAGCGCGAAAGATGAGTTAAGTGCCAATGAAAAGGTGTATGAATATGAAATATTTGGCACTCATCAAATACCCCCAAACCTGAATTTTACTTGTCCTCAAGTGAAACAGAACTTAAGAAATCCTAACTATACCACTGTCGCTGGTCTATCGAATGCATTTAGCGTATGCATCAAACCTTTAAACCCCTAGGTGTCCCTAGTGGAGAGTTGTAGTCTCGTGAGGGCCTACCAAAGATGTACCCACAAAACCTTCTCCAATTTCAGAGCATCCATAGAAATGTCTTCGTCTTCGGTCTTCAACTGTAGATGATGAACTTCGGAATTTCGTAGAACCATGAAAATTTGTAACCAATATATATATTTTTTTAAGACCCGCTACACAGCTGATCATCAATTTTTTTTTTTTTTTTTTTAATTTAGTGACCCGCTACACAGCTGATCATCAGATAACACACTACAAAAGACCCGCTACACAGCTGGTCATAAAAAAATGCAAAAGATTACAAAAGATCCTACAAAAGACCCGCTACACAGCTGGTCTTGACAAAGACAACCAAAAATAAAATGCAAAAGACTATAAAAGACCCTATAAAAGACCCGCTCCACAGCTGGTCATAAAAAAAATGCAAAAGACTACAAAAAAACTACAAAAGACCCGCTACACAGCTGGTCTTGACAAAGACAACCAAAAATAAAATGCAAAAGACTATAAAAGACCCTATAAAAGACCCGCTCCACAGCTGGTCATAAAAGACACAACAAAAATTGCAATACTCCCCCAAACCTAAATCTAACATTGTCCTCAATGTTTCAAAAGATAACAGAAACAACAAAACATGAGAACAAAACAGATTCAAAGGAAAGAGATTACCAGATGCCAAAAAGGGTGGTGCTAACCATAATTGAATGAATGCTTTGAAAGCAAATAATATGAGCGCAAGACAAAAATTTTGGTTAGCACACAAATATATCAACAAGATTCAAAATTTTACCTACTAGATTATACAATGATGACTCACCATGTACCAAAAATCTAAAAAGTTGAGGATCAACCCAAAAGACGTAGTGCGGAAACATCAACAGCCTTACACAATTATAACAGGACAGCAATGCAAGTGAGACTGCATATGTGAATGAGTTACCCCCAAACCTAGATTTTTCAATAGATATATTTTTGGGTACAAAATCTAACAATTTCAGGGGTGCACCATGCACAAGATCTAGTTCAAAGTGGATTTTGTCAGGGATGGATGGAGAGACATGAGTGAACTCTAATTGTGGCTCATCAAAGGTATTATATTTAACTGCAAAATAGTCCAGGAGGACTTGAGAGGCACACAGTTCCAATCCTAGATTAGGTACTCTTAGAAAAGTAGGTTTAACAATAACTTTAAAAACCAAATCTAGGTTGGGTGCAAGATTACCAGTTTGTGACATGGGCAGGGAGGTAGGCACATCATTATTAGGCACATCTATAACTCCTAAATCATTTGCCAGTGTCGCAGCATGCTCACATTCATAGAACAATCCATTAAGACCCAAATAAGTATCATGCTCATCCAAAGTTTTATTCTCATGCATAGACAAATCCAAAGAGACATCACAATGTGACCAAGGCAGAGAATCAGACACGTCAATTATGTTTTTATGTATAAGATCATTAGTGTTGATAGGAGATTCAACATTACCTATGTCAGACACAAGTACAACATCATGCTTATGCTCATAAAACAAATCAATAAGCCCTAGTTCACAATCATCCCCTAGAACTTCAGTTTCATGTATAGGAATATCACAAGAAACTTCACACTGTGACTTAGACAGAGAATCAGACACATCAAAGTTATTTTCATGTATAGTATCATTAGTGTCTACAGAAGATTCAACATTTTCTAAGTCACAAACAAGTTGTGTAGCATGCTCTCTTTCACAGGACAACTGCACATGCTCAAGATTAGTAACCACATCACATGTAAATGGAACATTAGAAGAAACTTCATCCATTAAGGTCGAGGCAGATAAGCCTAATGTCTCTGAACCCAAAGGTTCGACAATATTTTCAGTAAAAACATATTCTTCTAACATAACATCATCATCATCATAGAAATGCATTTCCTTATTTAAAATCATAGTATTTCTAGTCCCTTCATTTAAAACAGGTTCATATGCAATATCAGTTGCACGAGTAAGACTAGGCATACTATTTTCACATTTTATTTCATTAGGACAAACAAACATTTCATCCTGAAATTCCTCCCTTCCTACATTTTGTAAACGAATCAAATTCATTTTTAATAATGCATTAAGTTGTTCGATGGAAGTAGAGTCTCCAACAGTAGTAAATTCATAATCAATGCTATATGGTTTATCATGCAATACACTCCTAGCATTATTTTGTTCGATGAGTCTGAGATTTTCCTCCACAGATTGAGAAGTACAAAATTGTTCAACTTCCCACTGTGGTGGATGATACATATGTGCAGGGTCATTAGGGTCTATAAAATACTGATCGCAACCTTCGAAAGGTTGATTATGGTCCCAATGACTATCAGCTTTGTAATCTATTGGCATTTCATATTTTGGATTTTCATGATATTCTCTAGATTGCTTAAAATCATGCAAAATATAGCAATTCTCAGCGGGATGGCCTAAGCCTCCACATAAGGTACAAGCATAAATTTTCGATTGCCTAGAAGAATTATATGCGACAGATTCATGCATTTGCATTTCTAAAGCTGCAGTTCTAGCTTCTAACTGGTCCAAAAGTGATGATTGTGAGAGTTGGGCACTGTAAAGATGTTCATTTTCACCCTGTGGTGGATGATACATGTCTGAGTAGTTATTAGGGTCCATGTATTGATGCTCAGGACTGTGAAAATGTCCATAAAACTCCATATAACTATTGACATCATGGTCTATTGGAGGCTCATAATATGAAGCATGCCCGTAAGCAAGCTCTCTGATGGATTTGTTTCCATCCCCACCTGCAGACCAGAATCCTGACATGATCTCTAACTAGCACTAGGCTTGTTGCAGAGATTGGGATGTACACACTGAAAACAGATATTTTTTTTTTTTTTTTCATTATTTTTTTTTTTTTTTTTTTTTTTTTTTGACAAGCCCGTTCTCTAATTACCTCGGGCATACATTAGACAAACAAAATAAAAGAAGAAAAATCATAAATGGAAGGGAAGTTCTATGCAATCGCAAACAAGGCTGACTCCACCATAGTAAACTTACTGATTTCTAGCAAACAAAAAGCATGATGGATCCACTTAGATTGTTTTCTAGACCAGCTTCTAATCCTTCGAAAGGGAATTCGTTACAATCTGAGCAAACCCTTCTGGAATCAATGCGAGTTTAAGTAAATTGAATAGAGGCGAGGAAGCTGCTAGAGCTTTGATACCCAAGGCCTCACCGTATTACAAGGCGGCGCAGTCACGCATTCAACTTACAGAAACTATCATGAACTTCGAAGTATGATTAAAGAGTAACCAATATTTTTCGAACGACTTTCCTACTAAGCTTGTTACCTTATAGGTCTCGTTCTATTCCAAATTTTAAAGCTTAGGTTCACGTTAGGTATCGTTTTCCTAAGGCGGGAAAGAAGAGAACGGTGATGAAATCCGAACTCTTATCTTGTATGGCCAGTCCTTGCCCTTTACTAGGAAAATAAAACAGCCGTATTCAATTCCTCAACATATATGCAAACGAAGGAATACAGTAACTCGCTAACAAGGGATTCGCGAGTGTTTCGACAAAATTACCTCCCGTTCCATACGGGGGATGAACCGTTGTTGTCGACTCGGGCCACGACTCCTATGTCATGAACGAACCCGAGGGGCCGAGGTGATATTGTAATCACCATCCTTCTCAAACAAACAGTTGATATTTAATAATACCCTTCCGTAGGGTTTAAAAATAAAAATAAAAATAGAATGTCCAAGTCCAAAGTCCAAAATAAAGTGCAAAAGAAAAAGAAAATTACAAGAGTAGAGGAATCCTAATACAATCTAAAAATAAATAAAATAAACTCTTTTTTTTTTTTTAATTTAAAATAAAAACTTCTTTCGCTTCCTTTCTTTCGCCTTTACAACAGCTACTCCGTCACCTGTTGAGATCAAAAGAGGTAGTTAGGGTTTCGAAGTTTTAAAGCAAAAGCAAAAATTTTAAAAAAATAACAAAAATAAGTGTAAAATTGACTGTGAATAGTTACGTTGCTACAGTGATACGTGAACAGTTCCAGGAGATGAAAAATGAATAGTGACAGGAGATGAAAAATGAACTACACCACTATAGGAGTCCCGGCACAACGGCGCCAAAAACTTGGTAGGCTCGGAAAGATACCTACTATTGTGTATACTGCAAGTGCACAAGTGTCGACAAGCAACACAGGTCGAACCACAGAGACTTGGAGAGTGTAGAAGTTTATTCTAAATCCTTACTAAGAACTGATTCAGAGAATAACCAAAGGGGGTTTGTTTTTGTCGATACGACGAGATATTGGCAAAGACTTAAACAGAAAGTAATTTGAATTAAAATATGAAATTAAATCAAGGTGTAAATATTGAGATTATGGATACTAGGGTATTCAAATCCACCACTAACCTATGATATGCATTCAACTTGTAATATTATTCTTGTCCTTATAGTAGATTCAAGTCTACCGTATAACTAAGGTGTTTCTCCAATGGATAATTTAATCACAACTAAAGTATTTCTCCAAAGCATTAATTGTCTAATTAAGCACAACTAATCTAAAGATCAATATTTGGTTAAGCATGAGTTGTAGCATAATCAACATAGAGATATTCTAACTACAATGGATACATGGCATACATTGTGAGAGCAAGATGTTGACAAACTTGGATTAAATTATATCTTTAAACAATTCTAAACTTTCAAGAACAAGATACAAGATATTAATACATACCAATGAGATTAGGGCTTCATCTAAACCCTAGTAAATGAAATTAGAACATGAAGAACATTACAACAAAATTGAAATTTGATAAACTAACATGAACAAGCTATTCTTGGATGAGTTTTCAACACAACAACCCTCTCTATTTATACACAAAAATTCTCTCACACTTGGGATTCGAAATTTTTTTGTAGCAACCACTCAACAATTAAACAAAACATGTTTTCTTAATTGATGGATATAATGGAATACAATGGGGGTGAGGTGGATGTTTTGGAAAGAATCCAAAGGGGGTGAGGTGGATGTTTTGGAAAGAATCCAATGGGGGTGAGGTGGAAATGGATTTGGGTCTTGGGTTTTGGATCATGGGTTTTGGATCATGGGTTGTTTAATCCCATGAATTTGTAAACAGGTTGCCACTGATGCGCGAGCGGGTTGCAATGCTTCCAACTTTGTTCTCTTTTGTCTTCTCAATTCTTCCAAGCTTTATTTAGTACTTAAAAACACAAAATTAATTAATACAAATATTTATTCTTGAAGATGGTAAGAATGCAGAATTTGGGATAATATATGACTTTGAAGCGCGAAAGATGAGTTAAGTGCCAATGAAAAGGTGTATGAATATGAAATATTTGGCACTCATCAAGGGTCCCACAATATCTAAGCCATATTTTTCCAAAAGGCCACACACATTTTGAAGAGATAATGGTGCTCCCGGTGCATGTATCCTCTTTCCATATCGCTGGCAGTCTTCGCAACGTTTTGATAATTGTTTTGCATCTTCATGCATATACGGCCAATAATAGCCTTGCATTTTTGTTCAATAAGCCAATGATCTTCCTCTGCTATGATTACCAGCATCTCCACTATGCAACATTTTTAACACTTTTCTCCTTCTTCCCTTGTCAAATATCTAAGTAATGGCCCATTAAAAGATTTTCGATACAATACTCCATTCTTTAATTCATAATTTGCTGCACGGATCTTTAATTTGTGCGCCTCCAATCTATTTCTTGGTGTTTCACCTGTCGCCAAGTATGCGTGAAGTTCTGCTCTCCAATCTGCGATATGTCGCTGGCTGGCTCTTCTGCGTCATTTTATATTATCATTACATCCCTCTTTTCTTCTTCTTCTTTATTAATTGAAGGTGATACAAGCGTCTGAATTATTATGCATCTCGCAACTGGGTTTGTCATCATACTTGATATGAACACAAAAGCATCTGCGAGTCTGTTATCTTTTCTTCATATATGTCTCCATTTTATTTTTGGAATTCTCGCAGACAATTCTTTAACAAGTTTCTTGTATTTCTTCAGAGATGGTTCATTTGTTGTGTATTCTCCTTTTATCTGGAGAATAACTAGTTGCGAGTCACTGGTAATCCTTGCGTTCTCCAACTTCATCTCTACGGAGAACTTTAGAGCATGCACCATATCTTCATATTCTGTTTCATTATTAGTGGATGTGAATTCCAAACGAAATGAAAACGCCATTTTTTCTCCTTCTGGCGAGATAAAGACCACTCCAATTCCATTTTCTTCCCCATTTGATGATCCATCCACCAATATTTCCCACATGTTGGGTTCCTTTAATAGATCTTTTGGATCTCCATGTTCTTCTTATATGTCTATCATTTCTTCCACAGCTTCATCATCTTATAGAGGAAATTCTGCTAAAAAATCCACTACAACTTGTGATTTTGGCGAGGATAGGACTTCATATTTGATTTCAAAGTGCCCTAATTGTGCATTCCATCTCTTAACTCTACCTGATCTTTTTGAGTTCTTCATCACTGATTCAATGGGTACCTTTGTTAATACCTTTACTTTATGTGCCTGAAAATATATGCGAAGTTTAAAGGTTGCATAAACTAATGCCAGAATTAGCTTTTCCATTTTTAAATAATTTTTCTCTGCAGAATTAAACGTTTTGTTGATGTAATAAATTGGTTTTTCTACCCCTGCATCTATTCGCAGTAATACTGCGCTTAATGCGTGCGATGTTGTCGTAAGATAAATCAATAATTCTTCTCCCGGTTCCGCTTTCTGTAAAATAGATATGTTCATCAGATATTCTTTAACTCCTTGGAAAGCCTTCTCACATTCATCTGTCCACTTGAATTTTGTACCTTTCCTGAGTATATTGAAGAAATGCTTGCATTTATCTGAAGATCGCGAGATAAATTTTCCCAGCGATGCTAAAAGCCCATTCAACTTTTGTACATCTTTCACTGTTGCTGGCGTTGGAATATCGCGAATTGCCTGTACTTTCTCTGGATCAACTTGAATTCCTTCTTTTGATACAATATAATATAAAAATTTCCCTGACGCTACTCCAAAAATGCATTTCTCAGGATTCACCTTGATGTTAAAGAGTCGCATTTGATCAAAAATCTCCTTCAAATCTTGCACATGGTTCTTAGCTTCTTTGCTCTTTATTAACATGTCATCTACATACACATCTAACGTTTTGTGCATCCACTTTGCGAACACCTTCTCCACCATTCTTTGATACGTTGTGCCAGCATTTCGCAACCCAAAAGGCATTTTTTTGTAACAATATAATCCTCTTGGAGCAAAAAATGCGGTGTGCTCTTGATCTTCTTGAATGAGAGGAATCTGGTTATAATCTAATGAAGATATTCTATCATTTTCTGTTGCTGATTCAACCATTTGAGGAATATCTGGTAATGTTAAACTATCTTTAGGGCAAGCTTTGTTTAAGTCAGTAAAGTCTATACAAATTCTGATCCCCTTATTTTTCTTTGGAACCACTACCATATTTGAAAATCATTCCGGGTATTTTGCTTGTCTTATAATTCCAGCATCAAGCATTTTCTGTAACTCTTCTTCTATTTTTGAGTGATAAGTTGTTGCGATTTTCCTTATCCTTTGCTTGAATGGTCTCACATCTTTGTTAATTTCTAATTTATGACATGCAACTGATGGATCTATTCCAGGCATCTCATCCATACTCCACGCAAAAATATCCTTATATTCTCGCAAGAGATTTATGGTTTTCTCTTTTTCATCTGCACCCATTTTAGTTCCAATTTTCAACATTTTAGTTTATTCTTCACTTACAACATTTATTTCCTTTGTTGGTTCTACTGCGGTGTAGCTGGCCTCAGGTTCTCCCATTGGTGTTGGTGTTTCCATGACTCTCACGGGCTCATCATCTTCTTGCGAGATCTCGACGGGTATCCCTTTTCCTTATCTTGCTCTTATCATGTAAACTTTAAATTCTTCTTCCTTATTTGCCTCTTTTGCCAATTTTCTGCGAGCTTTTCGCAGTTTTGGACGCTCATCATAATTTCTCACTTCAATTCGATAACACAGCTTCGCAAGATCAGTATCTCCTTGATAGGTGTCTAAAACACCTTATTTTATATTTAGTATTTATGCTTTCTTTGCTATTTTTCGTGTGAATTATGTATCTTATGTGCGAGTTTGAGTGTATTAGGTGCTTTGGAGTCATTCAGAGCAAAAGAAGGAGAAAACGTCCATTTGGAGTGTAAGGAGCGAAAAGGTCAATTCACATGCGATATTTGGGGCAGGCTAGATTATGCAAGATGAGCTATGCTGGAAATTAAATTGTTAGTCTGCTAGAACTGACATCTGAAAATAGAATTAGGCTGTCAGTTATTCGGAACCGACAAGCCATATACTAGAGGGGTTGTCCTTATTGAAGTTACTGGGTGCAAATATCCGGCCCAATCATTTCTATACCCTAGAACCGTGAGAAATCAATTCTCAAATTCTCAATCATTTGTTCCCGAGTGAAGTGCGGCTGCGCTTGTTTGAAAAGCAAAGAAAGAAGAGGAAATTGAATGAGTATGGAGAGATTCAAGACGAAGAACAGGTGATTTTGTGAAGAAATAAAAGTACTGGTTCAATGGGTTTGTTGTGAATGTGCTATTAATTACAGAGAATGGAGTATTCGATGGAAGATTTTGAATCAGATAGAAGATATTTGGGTTTGATTTCAAATCTGAAATGGAAACAAGCATTGGGTTTTAGTTTGTGATATATTTGATGACTAAAAAGACAGGAAAGAAGATAATCTGCTGCCTTCGATTGAAATATTTTATAAGTTTGAATGATTAGAGATGACGGGTTGTGAATGAATTCGTAATTACAGGTTGAAAAAAAGATCATACAACAACAAGCATTGCTGGCTCTCAGTTACAAGTTTCACGCTCATAACATGGTCGATAAAAGGCCTAAGTGGCTGAGTGTTGTTCCCGTATAATTATATATATCTGTTAGCCATGGTTCTTGTAGTGTTTTTCAAGGTTCCATGGAGCAACACCAAGACAGAGAAATTGGCTGAGTTATGGAGGAGATATGGGTTGCAGTGAGTTCCCAGGGAAGATGGAGATTAATGAGGAGCTAAGATGTTCTATTGGGGATTGAGCTGCAAGAATGGGTTGTTGCTGGTACTTGGCATTGCAGAGAAGAGAAGAAATGGGTAGCTGTAGTTGTTTCCATTGTAGTGAACTGCAGATGGTTGATATAGTAAGGATGGAGTTATTGGTGAATGGGAATGACACAAAGACTGACAAATGGTGTCTCTGGTGGTGTTTGATGCTGCAGTTGGTCGTAGGCCAGAGAAGTGGTGGTTTTTGCAGGTGAACATGGTAGATGAAGATGATGTTGCTGTTTCTGCTTCCAGTTAGAGAATAAATCTGCAGTCGACTGCACTATTTATGTTGTGGAGTGCCATGGGTTTGTTGATGTTGGTGATCGAAGGAGCTGCAATCATTGCGAATGATGAACGGAGATGGAGTTGGTTACTATGCAATGGAGCAGCAATGGTGTTGGCTGTGCGCAAGTAAGAGCAGGTACTGGTGGTTGAATATAGGAGCTAGCTTTTCAGGTTAGTAGATGGGTATTGGTGGTGATGCTATTATGTAAATGGGTTTTGATGTAACAGAAGGCTGAGGAGATGGATTTGAAGGCTTATGATGGTTACAGTGCTGGCAAGGAGGAAATCAAGGAGCTGATTGAGCTGAGATTTTAGTCAAAAGGTAGGAGTTGAGACTGCGGTGATGGAAGTTGCAGCAATTGAACTGACGAATGAATGAGCTGATATAGTGCAGGTGGAATCGATGATTGTCACTGGTTCAAAATGGTGTTGAGAGTATGTTGTGGCTTTACTGGTGGTGGTTTGCTGAATAAACTAGCAAGGGATAGTCCTTGAAATGCTGTTTTGGTGGAATTGCAGCTACAAATGGGTTGGCTTAGTCGAAGAAGGAAGCCATAGAATGAAAATGTGTTTGAGTATGGATCTGTAGATGGAAATAGGATTTTGGCTTAAAGTTTGGTGTGAGTTCATGAGGATGGTGATGTTTTGGATGAGGCTTGGTAATTGAACAAGAGCAGAGCTGGATGGATGGAGGCAGAAGTATTAGAATGTAGCTTTAGATGAATGCACAAGAGCTTGTAGTGATGGCAGTTCAATGGAAGGTTTGATGGGTGATGTGTATACAAAGCTGCAGTTAACACTACGAAAATGAAGTGAGAATGGCGAGCCAGTGAGCATACTTCTGGTTGCCGGATTTTGGAACCGAAAGTAGGGATCATAATGTTTCACTGAATCATGAAGGGGGTATGAGTCGAATGGAAGAGTTGGAGGCCTTATATGTGACCTACATGGCACGCTTTTGGGTACATTTTCGCAAGAAATGGGAAGTTGGGTTAGATGGTTTTTGTGAATGTTTGAACTGCAGAGAACGAGAGATGAGTTGCTGGAAGTACATATTTGCTGGTGATAGTTTTTAATGGCTCATTTGCCGGAGATAGTTTTTCGGTGACAAATTCCGGCGACCGGCCACCGGATTCCGGCGATGACATCAGCAATTCCGGCGACCAATTTTGGACCCAAAAATTCCAGAGACATATTTTCCACACATGGGCTTGGTGGACTACTTGGAGATGGGTTTTTAGAAAAGAGTATCCTTTTGGAATTGGAGAGGCATATAAATAGAAAAATCTTTCTCTAAACCTAGATATATCTCCATTAGGGAGAGCTGCTACTACTTTTGTTTTCTAGGGATTGAATTGGAAAAGAACATCAAAGAGTTTATATCTCTATCTCTTGATTTGAATCTTACTCAAGCAAACTGCGAGTCTCGATTAAATACAAGAGAAATAAACTTGGATGGTACCAAAGACCAATATCCAAGTGTCAATCAATTTAAATCAACAACCGAAAGGTCGGATATTCTAATTGATTGAACAACGTACAACCTGTATTATTTCAATTATATAACAAATATAATGCGGAAAATAAATAACACAGACACCATAATTTTGTTAACGAGGAAACCGCAAATGCAGAAAAACCCCGGGACCTAGTCCAGATTGAACATACATTGTATTAAGCAGCTACAGACACTAGCATACTCCAAAATAACTTCGGTCTGGACTGTAGTTGAACCCCAACCAATCTCACACTGATCCAAGGTACAATTATGCTCATACGTCTCAGATCCCAGCAGGATACTATGTACTTGATTCCCTTAGCTGATTTCACCCACAACTAAGAGTTCCTACGACCTAAAGTTGAAAACTTTAATAAACAAATCTGTATCACACAGAAAAGTCTACGGTAATATATAAATCCGTCTCCCATGAATATACCTACGAGTTTTGTTCCATGTTTTGATAAATCAAGGTGAACATGAACCAATTGATAAATCAGACTTATATTCCCGAAGAACAACCTAGTATTATCAATCACCTCATAATAGTCTTAATCGACGCAGCGAAAAAATATATTGTGGAATCAAAAACGATGAGACGAAGATGTTTGTGACTACTTTTTATCTTGCCTTTCGGAGATAAGAATCTCAATCCAATTATTACAATTATACTCGTATGATAGAAACATCAAGTTTAAAAGAAGTCTTTAAGTGGTATTATATGAAAGTAGTATCGGTCTGGCTTCACAATCCCAATGAAGTCTTTATGTCGTTAACCTGGTTTAAAAGAAGAAACCAAAGGTTAAAGGAGAATCGAATCTAGCTTAGCACAACTAGTATCACACAAAATGTGTGGGGATTAGGTTTCCCAGTTGCTAGAGTTCTCCCTTATATAGTCTTTCAAATCAGGGTTTGCAATCAATGTTAGCTTGGTAACAAAGAATTCAATATGAAAAAGCGGGGGTCTGACAACCACACTCAATATTTCGATTAGCAATCTGTATACACAAACTCCGAGTTACTTTACTAAAGAATCAACTAGACAGTCAGACTCAATCTAGATAAAAATATCTCGAGGATTTATTATCTCAATCTCTCAATTTGATTTACTCAAGTAAATACAATATGCGAGTCTTAATCAAAGATAGATAACTTGGATGGTACCAAAGACTAATATCCAAGTGTTAATCAATTTAAATAAACAACCAATAAGGTCGGATATTCTAATTGATTGAACAACGTACAACCTATATTATTTTAATTATATAACAACATATAATACGAAAAGAATTAACACAGACACCAGAATTTTGTTAACGAGTAAACCACAAATGCAGAAAAACCCCGGGACCTAGTCCAGATTAAACATACATTGTATTAAGCCACTACGGACACTAGCCTACTCCAATCTAACTTCGGTCTGGACTATAGTTGAGCCCCAACCAATCTCACACTGATCTAAGGTAAAATTATGCTCCTACGCCTCTGATCCCAGCAGGATGCTGCGCACTTGATTCCCTTAGCTGATCTCACCCACAACCAAGAGTTGCTACGACCCAAAGTCGAAAAATTTAGTAAACAAATCTGTCTCACACAGAAAAGTCTACAAGGATAGATAAATTCATCTCCCACGAATAAACATATGAGTTTTGTTCTATCTTTTGATAAATCAAGGTGAACATGAAGCAATTGATAAAACCAGACTTATATTCCCGAAGAACAGCTCAGTTTTATCAATCACCTCACAATAAACTTAATCGACGCAGCGAAAAAGATTATTGAGGAATCATAAACAATGAGACAAAGTGTTTTTGACTACTTTTATATCTTTCCCAATCGGAGATAGAAATCTCAAGCCAATTATTACAATTGTACTCGTACAATAGATGATGCAAGATCAGATCACACAACTACGATAAAAGTAGTATCGGTCAGCCTTCACAAACCCTAAAGTCTTTAAGTCGTTAGCCTGGTTTTAGAAGAAGAAAACCAAAGGTTAAAGGAGAATCGACTCTAGCTTAACAAACTAGTATCACACAGAATGTGTGGGGATTAGGTTTCCCAGTTTCTAGGGTTCTCCCTTATATAGTCTTTCAAATCAGGGTTTGCAATCAATGTTAGCTTAGTAACAAAGCATTCAATATTCACCGTTAGATGAAAACCTAATTAGATACAAGCTAATATTTATCAACCGTTATATCAAAAACATAGCTTGTTATACACACTTGTAATGCACGTTTGTAGGCTTGTGAAAACCGTACCCAAACTTGTACATTAGTTGGTTCAACACTAGTTAACCAAATGGTTAGCCAAATGATAACTTTCATATCAACCATATTCTTCTTCACCATAACTAGTCCAATTGACTCAAATGAACTAGTTAGAGAGTTGTTCAATTGCTTAGATCTTTATGTACTAGACAAGACACAGTTGAAGCAAAAACGATGTGATTCACTCGAATCGATTCATGAACTATAAAGCCATGGTTTGCAATAGCATTCCTTAGTTTATTAAGATAAGTTCAAAAACATCGTTTTTAGACATAAACTACTCAAGTTCGCGGACTTAAGTTCCCGAATGGAGTTCACAAACTCCAACAGAAATTCTCGGGTTCGAAAACTATGCCAGTTCTTGGATTGGGTTCGCAGACTAAACTTGTATGCTAAGTTCGCGGACTGAGCTCACGCACTACTCCGGTTTCACTTGATCAACAAAGTTCGCAAACTTCGGTTCAAGCAATAAGGACTTATACATATATGTGTTGCCACAACAATGATTATATACTTCAATGGTTAAATTGTTAAACTCTCATTTCAATCATTGAAACATTCTCAGAGGACGTTATATAGTTGTTATTCACAGACTATTTTTTGTCAGAGCAATTTCCAAAATGATTGAAACATAACATGACTTTTGTCACTAGGTAAAGGTGAACTTGGCTAAAGTAAAAGCTTTACCAACACATATTTCGAGAAATAGATAAGCGAGATATACTCAACTCGAAATATCATATGTGTATATTATGAGTCTATATAGGAATGCGACTTTTGTCTCAAGATAGGAGATAGAATAGATAGACTTTTGAGTGATAGATAAGTTCAAGTCTCCACATACCTTTTAGTCGATGAAGTTACACTAGTTCCTTGAGTAGTCCTTCGTCTTGTATGATTATCGCCATGGCGTTCTTGAGCTCAACTACACTTTATATCCTAGTTCGAGACCTTAGCTATAGTACACTAGAAATCAATGACTTTATAGTTTTGATCACTAATATTGACAAACATGCTTGAGATAGAAACGCATGAGAATTCGACCGAGCTATGCTCTAACACAATATTCTCCCATAGTCAAGCCGTGTAGAAACCAACGGTTTCCCAAACAAGGCTAGTGTGATGCCTTAACTAGCCGTGGATGTCCAAAATGATCACGGCTATCCAACTTCGCAGGCATGGTTGGATGGCTTAGATTGCGCCCAGGGCCATGGACCAAGCATACATATGCTCCCCGCCGGCCCAAGATACCTCATGTGCAATCGGCCTCTCCAAAGGAGGCGTACAACCACCAAAACCGTTTGATTAAAGTCGGCCGGTCTGAAACCCTAATTAGGGTTTATGGCACCATTCATGTGTCGCAAAATCATCTCGAGCGTCCATCTTCGTAGGATTGAATGGAAGGCAAAGATGAAGCTTCAAGGGAGGCCTAACATGCTAGCATGACCACCGTGGGCCTGGCTTCATGCCAGACCGGTCGGCCAAAGCCGGCCTTGGTCAGGCATCTCGGTTCGCATGCCCAAAGGTAGTGTGTCCCGCTGCCTTAACAAATCCTTTGCGACATAGGATTTTTGTTGAATTCTAATCTCGACCCCTCATCTTTGCCGGTCAAATTGAGTGGTCTAGATCGGACCTTTGCGAGTCAAGCAAGAATGGGCGCAAACACCAGCGTGCCACCTCTTTGTAGGACTAATCGGTCCCTCCAGAAACACTCCGTAAGCTTGAATTCGTTCGAGCTGAAAGTGGCAGCTTGCATACCTCTCAAACCGTAATCCAACGGTCGCAGATTAGGGTCGCATGCCATCTCATCCGTCCAACTTCGCTATCTTGGATGGATAGCCTAGAATGGGAATTAGGCGATAAGTAAGATATCACCGTAATCACCATCTGCCACTCTTCCACATAAAGTGGTCGGCCAAGGCATGGATTGCTCATGCAACCTCCAAACGGTCACTTGAAAATGGCAGGACGAGACGATGTTTTAAGACGCTTAATTCGTGACTTACTCCGTTAAGCTTTAAAATAGCGATACTTCATGCATACTAAATATATTCGATGCATCACATGCGTAGAATATACACTTTCCATATAACCTAGTTATTTTAACCTAGCACTGTATGCTACCTTCTGTGGGTCCCACGACACACTCGAGACATCAATCATGTCACAAACTGGGGGATGCATACTGGGGTATTGGTCTGGAGGTTTACCGCGTGCAACGCGCCATCACAAGAACGTGTCAGGAAGACATGGACGGTTAGTGATGATGGGAGAAGTGGACAAGACTGATCGTGTGACGCTAATTCACAAATCCACTACTCCATCACTCCACTTCCTCCACTTCCCACGAGAGACGTGAATAAGGCTTAAATGACTTGTATAAATAGGTTCTCCTCCGTATTTCCAATGCATAACACAACACATAAACCAAGTGTTAATACGAAACATATTCAAACACCCAGAGCTTGCTTGCGTTAATTACAAGCCTTTTCACCTTTCTGTTACAAGTCATAAACAAGCCTACACCTTCACAATCTCAACACCTTCTTCGCTTCCCTCCCTAAGATCAACCCCATCTCCTTCACTTGTGACCGAAATAAGTCTGCAACGGCCATTTCTTGGTTTAGGCCAGAATTGTATAGATTGATCTCTCGAATCAAAAGCACTCCCGTGCAGTACATTTGTTTAGGGTTTAGATTCACTTCTCATCCACACACCCTAAATTACAAAAACCAGCAGAAGTAGTTTTTACCCAAAAACAATTGGCGACCATAGTGGGAGATTAATCTCTCGGTTACAATATTGATTTCCAATTCCCAATTTCAAGATGGTGGAACTTAGGTCTGGATCAGCAATCAACCATGAGGGAGCTAGAGATAATAATACTCTTGGTATTGATGTCCCTGTCAGTAGAGATGTAATGCAGAACATGATCAATACATCTCGTGGAGCCGTCACTTCTACCACCAGCGGAGCAGGAGGAGATATCCCATTAGGAGCGACGCCTCTTGTCACCAGAGCTAGAGTAGCTACAAACCTCGGCATTTCTTTGAGTGTAATGCCTCCGGCGGTCACCAGAGCAACAACTTCCACTCCTTCATCAAGATGAGTAGCTGGAGGAGCAAGAGGAGGACCATCTCCCATTACCATCGCCGATTTGATGGAGAGGCAAGAAGTCCTTGCTAAGACTCAAACGGATATGGCTGCAACTCAGAAAGAGGTACTCACTTTTCTTAAGACATTAACTGATCTACTTCCACATATCCAACAAGGAACGCATTCAATGCACCCGAAGAAGGTACTTCAGCAGCGTGGACCTACATGGACCTGATCGAAGAAGCGACATCATAAATGAACGCTCTTGTCATGGAAATTCCTATACTGGGGACTGATCCTCACAACGATCCTCCTCAAGTCAATAGTCTCACTATGAGCCAGAGGCTGGTGGATCAGGAAGCAGTTTCTCTAGTGGAAAGTTTATGCGAACTTTTACACCTCTCGAAGAATTTGCGGGCAGAGATATTTTGATGCAATCAACCAGAAAAAGGTCACAACCTGGCCCTACATGTTACTGCACGCATCAAGGATTCAGAATTCAAGAGGGCCCTCATCGACACTGGAGCGTCTTCGAATGTGATTACTCTCAAGACTCTCGGGACAACCAAGGTTCGCTCAGGCAATATAGTATGACATCTTACCACAATGACAGACTTTGGAGGAAACCATACCAACACATACGGGATCGTCCCTTCAACATATCACCAATGCATGAAGACTATGCTGAAAAAAGAAGTCATTATTATTCCTGTATCATTGTCTCCTTACGCACAAATATGTGGAGTAGAACTGTTCAAACCGTGGGAAGCTCCACGGGAAGGATCATACAAAGTCCATTGCATCCCACTCCCCACGTTGGCATCAATCCAGGAGGAGGACCGACTTGCATCATCGAAAGCTAAGCCCCATGATGTATCCTTGCTGACAAGGCGTCTCAATTCTTCCCTCCATCCAACGGAATGCTACAAAAATGAGCCACAAGAAGAAGTGCTAGACGCTCCACGACTGCAAGATGGTACCAACTCCACAACTGATGGGCTCGACGATGATGAATCTCCTAGGCCTATCTCCATCAGCTCAACCTTGTGTAAGCATTCATACAATATCCGGTCCAAACTTGTCAAATAATCTGCGAGTAAATTCAGGCGCGAGATCAAGTGTTGCATGGATTCCAGAGACTTGAACAAATGCTGCCCCAAGGATGACTTTCCTCTGTCTAACTTCGACATGTTAGTAGACGCCACCAGCGGACACGGCATGTTATCCTTCATGGATGGTTACAACGGCTATAATAAGATAAGGATGTATGAGCATGATGCAAGTAAGACGGCCTTTCAAACTCCTATTGGAAATTTTTACTATACTGTTATGCCTTTTGGTTTAAAGAATGCCAATGCAACGTATAAACGCGCTATGACGGAAATCTTCCACGACATGATGCATAAGAAAGTCGAAGACTACGTGGATGATATAGTAGTCAAATCCAAGACTTAAGCTATCCTTACAATGCCGCTGGAATGAACCGTGAAAGAGCTCCAAAACTTCATGGGCAAGGTGAACTTTTTCTTCATTTACCCCTTGCTGAAGAAAGGAGCAAGTTTCGTCTGGACCGTACTGCAACAGGAAGAATTTCGTAGGATTCAACGAATATTGTCATCTTTGAATCATCACAAAGGGTTCGCCTATTATGTCAACCCAGACAAGAGATAGCATGGGACATATTCAGATCCACTAGAGCCGACACCTCAAGGGATCCGCCTCAATAAGATAACGATGTCCGTGCGTCATGTTTATCAAGATCCGGGAGAATCACTCTATCAAATGATGGTGCATGTCTATCGTGCTACGTTGGAAAATATGCATTTTTGATCATCCTCTGGACTTCGTGAAGCCATTGAACGCTCATCCACAACAACATCTTCCCTGCTAGAGAGAACCAGTTTCGCTAAATCAGCAAAAGGAAATCCACCAAGATAAAACATCCTTCAAAATCGCCTACTCCAACTCCAGTACCATATGCACAACTGCTGTAATAGTGAAACAACATCAAAGATATTCCATATCTGGATCGATGGTAACTTCATCAATGAGAGATGCTCTCCCGTAGAAAAAGTAGTTGCGTTACCAAAGGAGTATGACTGGGACAGCTTAGCACTGCCCATCTCAAAGAAAGACTCATGAACCTAGCGTGACAACACCTATCAAGTCGAAAGCTCTGGATACTCGTGGGCAGGGGACTATCTCCTTCTTCTCTATTTCATGAAAAAACGTCAATATTTTCTGATCACAGCTGCTTCCAAGAACTGATTGATACCATCCAGAGCTTTCGACTGGCTTAAATAACTGGGTGATGTTATGTTCAATTTAGCTGAGCTCAAGGTCTCCTTCGTATATCAGGGTAACCATTTTTTACTTCAGGGGAGTTTTTCTTTACCCTCTTGCAATTTGATTAGTGGTAACCAATTTGTGAAATTCCTTAAAGATAACACTCCTGCATTTCTTGGTCAGTTTATTTCCATATCTGTTGTTCCTTTAGAACCCATACCCCCTAGCATTGATGCTATTGAAGACTCATTTTCGGATGTTTTCTCTACCACCACATCTTTACCACCACAACGAGCATGTGACCATAAAATTCCGTTAAAGACCAACTCTACACCTATATCTCAACGACCTTACAGGTGTCCTCACTTGCAAAAAACTGTGGTGGAGCAGCTAGTACAAGAGCTGTTGGAGGAAGGTTTTATCCAGGAAAGTCACAGTCCCTTCGCATCACCCATATTATTGATCAAAAAAAGGGATGGTTCGTGGAGATTCTGCGTGGATTACAGGAAGCTCAACGACATGACAATCAAAGATAAGTTTCCTATTCCATTGATAGATGATCTCCTAGATGAGATTAATGGTGCTATAATTTTTTCTAAGATTGATTTGAAATCGGGTTATTATCAAATCTTGATGGATCTAGCTGACATTCATAAAACCGTCTTCCGAACCCATCAGGGGCATTACGAATTTAGGGTTATGCCATTTGGTTTAACAAATGCCCCTGCCACTTTTCAGTCCTTGATGAATTCTATTTTCAAACCACTTTTAAGAAAGTTCATCCTTGTTTTTTTTGACGATATTTTGGTTTATAGTAAGTCCATGGAAGAGCATGTTTTCCACCTTTCCCAAACCTTATCATTACTGAGACACCACTCTTTGTTTGCTAACAATAACAAATGCTGCTTTTCTCAAACAAAACTCTCTTATTTGGGGTACTTAATCACTTCTGACGGTGTTGCTGCCGACCCTGACAAGATCGCAGCTATCCAGCATTGGCCACAACCAACTACACTCAAACAACTTAGGGGTATTTTGGGATTAACAGGCTATTATAGATGGTTTATTAAAGGTTATGGTAATATCAGCAAACCATTAACTGACATGCTATAGAAAGACTCTTTTTCATGGTCCCTATCAGCTTTACAAGCATTCTTGGCTCTCAAATCAGCAATGGTGACTGCTCCAGTACTGGTCTTGCCAGACTTCTCTCAACCATTTGTTCTAGAGACAGATGCATGTTCTACAGGAGTGGGTGCAGTTTTAATGCAAGCAGACAAACCTATAGCATTCTTCAGTAATCCTCTAGGCCCTCAAGCTCTGGCCTTCTCAACCCATGAAAAAGAGTTGTTGGCAATCGTCATGGCTGTGCAAAAATGGAAGAATTATTTGTCGTATCATCAATTTGTTATCCATACTGACCATCAGAGTCTCAAATACTTCATGGAGCAAAGAATCACTACGGTGTTGTAGCAGAAGTGGCTTATGAAATTACTGGGCTTGAACTATGTAATCAAATACAAGAAGGGTTTGGAGAATAAAGTAGATAACGCCTTTTCCCGAATCATTCATTCTGATTCATCTTGTCAAGCATTGTCTGTGGATCAACCTCAATGGGCTAAAGACATCACATCAAGCTATTCTGAAGACAGCCATGCTCAGCAGCTTTTGTCCCATTTGCTTATATCTCCATCTGAGACCGCTTACTCATTGCAGCAGGGTATTTTACGATACAAAGCAAGATTGTATGTGTGTTCTGGAAATATTATTTGGAACCAAATCATGCACTCGGTTCACTCTTCGGTTGTTGGAGGACATTCGGGCATGCTGAGTACTTACCACAGAGCTAAATCACACTTTTACCGGCCTAAGATGAAAGAAGATATTTTAAAATTTGTAGCAGAATATGATGTATTCCAACGCAATAAGCATGAAATTTCTTCCCCTGCTGGACTACTTCAACCTCTTCCAATCCCAGACACAGCTTGGCAGCATATCTCGATGGACTTCATTGAAGGCCTGCCCATGTCATTCCGGAAGAATATTATCTTAGTGGTAGTCGACAGGTTGACAAAGTAGAGCCACTTCATCGCGTTGAGTCATCCATTCACCGCCATTTCAGTGGCTAATGAATTCATGCAACACATATTAAAACTTCATGGATTTACATCTTCCATAGTTTCCGACAGAGATAAGGTATTTCTCAGTACTTTCTGGCAGCATCTATTTAAATCTTTGGGTACTCAACTGAACCTTATTACATCTTATCATCCTCAAACGGATGGTCAGACTGTGCGAACAAACACATGTTTAGAGCAGTATTTACGATGTATGACTAGTTCTTCCCCGAAACTATGGTACAATTGGTTAGCATTGGCTGAGTGGTGGTTTAACACCAATTTCCACACTATCCTTAAGATGACTCCATTTCAAGCTCTTTACGGTTATACTCCACCACATTTGGCATTTCCTGTGAAAGCCACCACTTCAGTAGTTGTTGTGCAAGATTACTTACAAGCTAGAGATCACATGCTCAAACTTCTGAAAGAAGACTTAACCCAGGCTCAACACAGAATGAAGCACTTTGCAGATGCTAACAGAACGGATAGGGTTTTCTCAATTGGGGATTGGGTATTTTTGAAGCTACAACCCTACAGGAAATCCTCTGTGTCTTTAAGGAGCAATTTTAAGCTGTCTACAAGATATTTTGGCCCTTTTGAAATCTTACAGAAAATTGGTGCTATGGCTTATAAACTGAATCTACCTGTGGGGTCGAGGATACATCATGTTTTCCATGTCTCCCAACTGAAGCAGAAGATTGGACAACATCACACTCCAGCTCCAACTTTACCACTGGTGGACTCTGCAGGGACTTTCATTGTCTTACCAGTAGCTGTTTTGGACTCCAGACTAATTATCAGAGAAGACACTATTATATTGCAAGTGCTTGTTCAATGGGCTGGCTCTCCACCAGAAGCTGCAACTTAGGAGGAGGCAAGGGAAATTCAGTCTCACTTCCCTGATTTCATCCTTGAGGACAAGGATGTGCCAAAGGGAGGGGTATTGTCATGTAACTAAAGGGGTTTAGGAGTTATGAATTCTGTTATGGGATTTTGGCCTTTTGTAACCCATTAACTTTAGTTTGACCCATCTAGCCTATTCCTGTTAGGGCATAATTTTTGTCTATTGCCACCCAAGGTTGGGGTTAGTAACCTTGTACTCACCCATTGGGTGTGAGTTTTGATTTGTGAGGCTACTTATTGGCCAGATATTTTCTGTGTAAGAACTCAAGTTGAATTTAATCAAGAAATTGATAGGATCTTCCTTAAGTTAGGAGAGTAGGTTACTGTTAGTAATTCCATCTCTAAGTCTGTTCATGACAATATTGTCATGTAACTAAAGGGTTTTAGGAGTTATGAATTCTGTTATGGGCTTCTATCCTTTTGTAACCCATTAACTTTAGTTTGACCCATCTATCCTATTCCTGTTAGGGCATAAGTTTTGTCTATTGCCACCCAAGGTTGGGGTTAGTAACCTTGTACTCACCCATTGGGTGTGCATTTTGATTTGTGAGTCTACTTATTGGCTAGATATTTTCTGTGTAAGAACTCAAGTTGAATTTAATCAAGAAATTGATAGGCTCTTCCTTAAGTTAGGAGAGTAGGTTACTGTTATTAATTCCATCTCTAAGTCTGTTCATGACAATTGGTATCAACCATTAACGATCCTGATTACCTGAATAATGACTGGAGGAGGAGAGAAGATTACAACAGTAAAAGAAGCTGCAGCTCATTTGCAGCATCACTCTGATCGATTACTTACCTTAGAGGAAGCGGTGAAGACCCTCACATCTGAGTTTCGTTCTCTTTCAGCTGAGATGACGCCGGTGAAGGAATCGCTCTCTACTATTGTTAATCTCTGTCAAAGATTGGGTATTCCTACTGATCCAACTTCGGAGGCCATACCAGGATCTTCAGGTGCTGAATCAGTCCCTCCTGACCTTACTCTGATCTCTCACTCTGGTAAAAATTCTCATCACCCTAAGATTGATTTTCCAAGATTTGATGGCACTAACCCTAGGGGTTGGATTCGTAAGTGTGTTAGATACTTTCAGTTGAATATGATTCCTGATGCTCAGAGAGTTGATTTAGCTTCCATTCATCTTGATGGAAGAGCCAATTCTTGGATTTTAAACTATCATGAGGGTAAAACCAGGATCGATTGGTCTCAATTTGCTATTGACGTTTGTTGTCGATTTGAAGATATAGCTTCTGATAATTATGTTGGCAATTTTAATAAATTGTCTCAAATCGCCACTGTGGAGGAGAATTTTGATCGGTATGAATCTTTTAAGGCTTTAATAAAATCACATAATCCCAGTTTATCTGAGGACTACTTCACCATGAGTTTTATCAGTGGCCTTAAAGAATAAATTCGACACCCTGTTCAAATGTTTAAACCACCTACAGACACTGATGCCTTCTAATTAGCTCGAATGCAACAGGCCTCATTAGACTCTCAGTCTACTCGATCTCGACCCTTTTCTAGATCATCTATACCTCCCCTTACAACTTATTCTCCTACTTCAACATCTACCAAACCTGTTTTGTCACCACTGAGTACCCCTCCAAAGCCACCCTTCTCCAATTCCAAGCACTTTGTCACTCTCCCACCAACACCCACTAAATTGGAACCCTCTATTCCTACTATAAAACGCCTCACCCCAGCCCAGATGAAGGTTCGACGCGAAATAGGGTTATGCTACAACTGCGATGAGTTTTATAAACACGGCCACGTCTGCAAGACCCAGAAATTATTTATGTTGATGGCTGAAGAAGATAATTGCTCACCATCTTCAGTTGATGAGATGGAAGAGGGTACTCCTTCCCCTTCACTATCTCCTTCTGTGGATTCTCCCATGGAAATTTCCCTTCATGCCTTGACAGGTTTGATCACCCAGAATACAATTAAAGTTCCTGGTCATTTGCAGTCTAGAGATATTTTTATTCTTATAAATACGGGGAGCACACACAGCTTTGTGGATTCCAAACTAGCTGAACAACTGCAACTGCCTATTTCTCCTACTGGACACATGTTAGTGACAGTAGCTAATGGTGAAACTACTGTTAGCAAGGGCATTTGTAGCCAATTGGTATGAGAGATGCAGGGCTACAATTTTTTGAGTGACTTTCGCATTCTACCTCTTGGGGGCTGCAACATGGTTCTTGGGGTCGACTGGCTTAAACAACTGGGTGATGTTATGTTCAATTTGGCTGAGCTCAAGGTTTCCTTCGTATATCAGGGTAACCATATTTTACTTCAGGGGAGTTCTTCTTTACCCTCTTGCAATTTTATTAGTGGTAACCAATTTGTGCAATTCCTTAAAGATAACACTCCTGCATTTCTTGGTCAGTTTTTTTCCATATCTGATGTTCCTTTAGAACCCATACCCCCTAGCATTGATGCTATTGTAGACTCATTTTCGGATGTTTTCTCGACCCCCACATCTTTACCACCACAACGAGCATATGACCATAAAATTCCGTTAAATCCCAACTCTGCACCTATATCTCAACGACCTTACATGTGTCCTCACTTGCAAAAAACTGTGGTGGAGCAGCTAGTACAAGAGCTGTTGGAGGCAGGTTTTATCCAGGAAAGTCACAGTCCCTTCGCATCACCCATATTATTGATCAAAAAAAGGGATGGTTCGTGGAGATTCTGCGTGGATTACAGGAAGGTCAACGACATGACAATCAAAGATAAGTTTCCTATTCCATTGATAGATGATCTCCTAGATGAGCTTAATGGTGCTATCATTTTTTCTAAGATTGATTTGAAATCGGGTTATTATCAAATCTTGATGGATCAAGCTGACATTCATAAAACCGCCTTACGAACCCATTAGGGGCATTAAGAATTCAGGGTTATGCCATTTGGTTTAACAAATGCCCCTGCCACTTTTCAGTCCTTGATGAAATCTATTTTCAAACCATTTTTAAGAAAGGTCATCCTTGTTTTTTTTTGACGATATTTTGGTCTATAGTAAGTCCATGGAAGAGCATGTTGTCCACATTTACCAAACCTTATCATTATTGAGACACCACTCTTTGTTTGCTAACAAGAACAAGTGATGCTTTGATCAAACAAAACTCTCTTATTTGGGGCACTTAATCACTTCTGACGGTGTTGCTGCCGACCCTGACAAGATCGCAGCTATGCAGCATTGGCCACAACCAACTACACTCAAACAACTTAGGTTTTTTTTGGGGTTAACGGGATATTATAGACGGTTTATTAAAGGTTATGGTAATATCAGCAAACCATTAACTGACATGCTCAAGAAAGACTCTTTTTCATGGTCCCCATCAGCTTTACAAGCATTCTTGGCTCTCAAATCAGCAATGGTGACTGCTCCAGTACTGGCCTTTCCGGACTTCTCTTAACCATTTTTTATAGAGACAGATGCCTGTTCTACAGGAGTGGGTGCAATTTTAATGCAAGCAGATAAACCCATAGCATTCTTCAGTAAGCCGCTAGGCCCTCAAGCTCTGGCCTTCTCAACCTATGAAAAAGAGTTGTTGGCAATCCTCATGGCTGTGCAAAAATGGAAGCATTGTTTGTCGCATCATCAGTTTGTTATCCATACTGACCATAAGAGTCTCAAATACTTCATGGAGCAAAGAATCACTACGGTGTTGCAGCATAAGTGGATTATGAAATTACTGGGCTTGAACTATGTAATCAAATACAAGAAGGGTTTGGAGAATAAAGCAGCTGACGCCTTGTCTTGAATCTCTCATTCTGATTCAGCTTGTCAAGCATTGTCTGTGGCTCAACCTCAATGAGCTAAATACATCACATCAAGCTATTCTGAAGACAGCCATGCTCAGCAGCTCTTGTCCCATTGGCTTATATCTCCCTCTGAGACCGCTTACTCATTGCAGCAGGGTATTTTACGATACAAAGCAAGATTGTATGTGGGTTCTGGCAATCTTATTTGGAACCAAATCATGCACTTGGTTCACTCTTCAGCTGTTGGAGGACATTCGGGCATGCTGGGTACTTACCACAGAGCTAAATCACACTTTTACTGGCCCAAGATGAAAGAAGATATTTTCAAATTTGTAGCAGAATGTGATGTATGCCAACGAAATAAGCATGAACTTTCTTCCCCTGCTGGACTACTTCAACCTCTTCCAATCCCAGACACAGCTTGGAAGCATATCTCGATGGACTTCATTGAAGGCCTGCCCATGTCATTCCGGAAGAATGTTATCTTAGTGGTAGTCGACAGGTTGACAAAGTACAGCCACTTCATCGCGTTGAGTCATCCATTCACCGCCATTTCAATGGCTAAAGAATTCATGCAACACATATTCAAACTTCATGGATTGCCATCTTCGATAGTCTCCGACAGAGATAAGGTATTTCTCAGTACTTTCTGGCAGCATCTATTTAAATCTTTGGGTACTCAACTGAACCTTAGTACATCTTATCATCCTCAAACGGATGGTCATACTGGGCGAACAAACGCATGTTTAGAGCAGTATTTACGCTGTATGACTAGTTCTTCCTCGAAACTATGGTACAATTGGTTGGAATTGGCTGAGTGGTGGTTTAACACCAACTTCCACACTATCCTTAAGATGACTCCATTTCAAGCTCTTTACGGTTATACTCCACCACATTTGGCATTTCCTGTGAAAGCCACCACTTCAGTAGCTACTATGCAAGATTACTTACAAGCTAGAGATCACATGCTCAGACTTCTGAAAGAACACTTAACCCAGGCTCAACACAGAATGAAGAACTTTGCAGATGCTAACAGAACTGACAGGGTTTTCTCAATTGGGGGTTGGGTATTTTTGAAGCTACAACCCTACAGGAAATCCTCTGTGGATTTAAGGAGCAATTTTAAGCTGTCTGCAAGATATTTTGGCCCTTTTGAAATCTTACAGAAAATTGGTGTTGTAGCTTATAAACTGAAGCTGCCTGTGGGGTCGAGGATACATCCTGTTTTCCATGTCTCCCAACTGAAGCAGAAGATTGGACAGCATCACACTCCAGCTCCAACTTTACCACTAGTGGACTCTTCAGGGACTTTCATTGTCTTACCAGTAGTTGTTTTGGACTCCAGACACATTATCATAGAAGATACTATTATATTGCAGGTGCTTGTTTAATGGGCTGGCTCTCCACCAGAAGCTGCAACCTGGGAGGAGGCAATGGAAATTCAGTCTCACTTCCCTGATTTCATCCTTGAGGACAAGGATGTGCCAAAGGGATGGGTATTGTCATGTAACTAAAGGGGTTTAGGAGGTATGAATTCTGTTATGGGCTTTTGGCCTTTTGTAACCCATTAACTTTAGTTTTACCCATCTATCCTATTCCTGTTAGGGCATAAGTTTTGTCTATTGCCACCCAAGGTTGGGGTTAGTAACCTTGTACTCACCCATTGGGTGTGCGTTTTGATTTGTGAGGCTACTTATTGGCCAGATATTTTCTGTGTAAGAACTCAAGTTGAATTTAATCAAGAAATTGATAGGATCTTCCTTAAGTTATGAGAGTAGGTTACTGTTAGTAATTCTATCTCTAAGTCTGTTCATGACAATATTGTCATGTAACTAAAGGGGTTTAGGAGTTATGAATTCTGTTATGGGCTTTTGGCCTTTTGTAACCCATTAACTTTATTTTGACCCATCTAGATTATTCCTGTTAGGGTATAAGTTTTGTCTATTGCCACCCAAGGTTGGGGTTAGTAACCTTGTACTCACCCATTGGGTGTGCGTTTTGATTTGTGAGGCTACTTATTGGCCAGATATTTTCTGTGTAAGAACTCAAGTTGAATTTAATCAAGAAATTGATAGGATCTTCCTTTAGTTAGGAGAGTAGGTTACTATTAGTAATTCCATCTCTAAGTCTGTTCATGACAATATTGTCATGTAACTAAAGGGGTTTAGGAGTTATGAATTCTGTTATGGGATTTTGGCCTTTTGTAACCCATTAACTTTAGTTTGACCCATCTAGCCTATTCCTGTTAGGGTATAAGTTTTGTCTATTGCCACCCAAGGTTGGGGTTAGTAACCTTGTACTCACCCATTGGGTGTGCGTTTTGATTTGTGAGTCTACTTATTGGCAAGATATTTTCTGTGTAAGAACTCAAGTTGAATTTATTCAAGAAATTGATAGGCTCTTCCTTAAGTTAGGAGAGTAGGTTATTGTTAGTAATTCCATCTCTATGTCTGTTCATGACAATTGGTATCAGCTATTAACGATCCTGATTACCTGAATAATGACTGGAGGAGGAGAGAAGATTACAACAGTATTGATCAAGTCGCGAGTCCGGTATTGATCAAGTCGCGAGTCTGGTACTGATCAAGTCACAAGTCTGGTATTGATCAAGTCGCAAGTATGGTTTTGATCAAGTTACAGGTCTGGTATTGATCAAGTCGCAAGTATGGTTTTGATCAAGTTACAGGTCTGGTATTGATCAAGTCACACGTACGGTATTGATCAAGTCGCAAGTCTGGTATTGATCAAGTTATTGGTCTAGTATTAATCAAGTCACAAGGCTAGTATTGGATTCAAACGAGGCTGGCATTAAGCCACGAAAACATACAAGACTAGCATTGCTCAAATCACAAGGACTGGTATTGATCAGGTCACAAGGCTGGTATTGCTCAAATTACAAGGACTAGTATTGATCAGGTCACAAGGCTGGTATTGCTCAAATCACAATGGCTGGTGTTGATCAAGTCAAAAGGAATACCACGTCAGAAAATAAGACCGGAATTGGTCGAATCACAAGGCTGGTGTTAGTCAGGACATAAGGCCGGTATAATAGGCGCAACAGTCCGTCGATTAGGCACATCAAGCCCACGATCGATCAAGCAGGTGCAGTAGCCCCATGAACGAAGAAGGAGCAGCAGTCCGTCGATTAGGCAAGACCAACATTCAAGCGGAGGAAACACGAAGCAGGCTCATGACCGAAGCATGCACAACTTCCCATGTTCGAAGCAACCATGCCCACATCGGGTCCCACGTTCAACCAAAGCAGGCACGCAGTGGACCCACGTTTAACCGAAACAGGCGTAGCAGTCCATCGATTAGGCAAGACCGACATCATGTTAGGGGAACGCTCTCCTGGACATCTCTTGAATGTGACATGCTCCAAGGACAGGACGACCCGTCTCTCCTGGTAACATCTGACTTTGTCTCATAATTTTTATCTTTAACTGTCACCATCTCATGCCTACCCCATAATAGTGTAACCATTATGTGCTAGGCAGGGGACTTAATGTTGATGGTGGATTTTAGTTTAGGGCTAAAATTGTAAAACTAATTTTTGTACATCCGTCCTGCAAAGGATAAGGATATTTGATAAGTGATGAATACTCCTTCGCTTTATTAATTCACCTATAATGGAGCATGTAGCAATAATCCCAAGTATTCTGTGAATTTTAGCATTACCAATTGATGCATGAATCGCCTCGTATTTCATGTGCTGTTCTCAGCAGAACTCTCATGGTTGGTGCGGCATGATGACTGATTGTTACTCTCAGCAGAGTAACATAAATATCCAAGTATCAACAGTGAGGCATGCACAAAATACCCGTACATGCTACACTGTTCTCTAACAAAGAGATCATCTCTCGGTGTGCTATACTAGTCCGATTGAGCATACATCTCTCGGTGTGTTATACATTGAGCATATTTAATTCCCTAAGGGAAATATGGATTGTCCATATCAATCTCAGAGACGATCACGGCCATGCAAGTTGGATGCATGATTTAACCAGCCTAGACGAACCCTAGCAGGAGCAGTCTATCACCGCAGGGACCACCAGCGGCCAGTTTATGCCCTGGTCGGTCTAAAGCGTACCTTGCCCCCAAATAGCCGTTAAACACCAACCCTGAAAGGGGATGGTCGAGCAGGCATGGAGCGGCTAGCATGCATAAGACTTTTGAAGAACAATCTTTAAAAAAGTCGCGACCGTCCAACTTCGCAAGCATGGTTGGACGGCTTAGATCTCCCCTCGTTCAAGTGGTGAAGTGTTGGCACACCCGTTGGAGGGCCTATTTCCAACCTGCTTGATCTTTTCTCCCATAGTCAAGCCGTGTAGCAACCAACGGTTTCCCAAGCAAGGCTGGTGTGATGCCCTTAACAAGCCGTAGAGGTCCAAAATGATCACGGCCATCCAATTTTGCAAGCATGGTTGGATGGCTTAGATTGCGCCCAGGGCCATGGAGCAAGCATACATATGCTCACCGCCGGCCAAAGATACCTCATGTGCAATCGGCCTCCCCAAAGGAAGCGTACAACCACCAAAACCGTTTGGTTAAAGTCGACCGGTCTGAACTCTAATTAGGGTTTACGACACCATTCATGTGTCGCAAAATCATCTCGAGCGTCCATCTTCGAAGGCTTGAATGAAGGCAAAGATGAAGCTTCAAGGGAGGCCGAACATGCTAGCATGACCACCATAGGCCCGGCTTCATGCTGACCGATCGTCCAAAGCCGGCCTTGGTCAGGCATCTCGGTTCGCACGCCCAAAGGTGGTGTGTCACGCTGCCTTAACAAATCCTTTGCGACATAGGATTTTTGTTGAATTCTAATCTCGACCACTCATCTTTGCCGGTCAAATTGAGTGGTCTAGATCGGACCTTTGTGAGTCAAGCAAGCATGGGCGTAAGCACCAGCGTGCCACCTCCTTACAGGGAAAATCGGTCCCTCCAGAAACGCTCCCTAATCTCGAATTAGTTCGAGATGAAAGTGGAAGCTTGCATACCTCCAAAAACCTAATCCAACGGTCGCATATTAGGGTCGCAGGCCATCTCACCGTAATCACCGTCCGGCACTCTTCCACATAAAGTGGTCGGCCAAGGCATGGATTCCTCATGCAACCTTCAAATGGTCACTTGAAAATGGCAGGACGAGATGCTATTTTAAGACGCTTAATTCGTGACTTACTCCGTTAAGCTTTAAAACAACGATGCTTCATGCATACTAAATATATTCGATGCATCACATGCATAGAATATACACTTTCCAAATAACCTAGTTATTTTAACCTAGCACTGTATGCTACCTTCTGTGGGTCCCACGACACACTCGAGAAATTAATCATGTCACAAACTGGGGGATACAAACTGGGGTATTGGTCTGGCGGTTTACAGCGTGCAGCGTGCAATGCGCCATCACAAGAACGTGTCAGGAAGACATGGACGGTTAGTGATGATGGGAGAAGTGGGCAAGACTGATCGTGTGACGCTAACACACAACTTCACTACTCCATCACTCCACTTACTCCATTTCCCACGAGAGACGTGAATAAGGCTTAAATGACTTGTATAAATAGGTTCTCCTCCCTATTTCCAATACAGAACACAACACAGAAACCAAGTGTTAATACGAAACGTATTCAAACACCCAGAGCTTGCTTGCGTTAATTACAATCTTGTTCATCTTTTAGTTACAAGTCATAAACAAGCCTACACCTTCACAATCTCAACACCTTCTTTGCTTCCCTCCCTAAGATTAACCCCATCTCCTTCACTTGTAACCGAAACTAGTCTAGAACGACCTTTTCTTGGTTTAGGCAAGAATTGTATAGATTGATCTCTTGAATAAAAAGCACTCCCGTGCAGTGCATTTGTTTAGGGTTTAGATTCACTTCTCATCCACACACCCTAAATTACCAAAACCAGCAGAAGTAGTTTTTACCAATCAACCATATTCTTTTTCACCATAACTAGTTCAAATGACTCAAATGAACTAGTTAGAGAGTTGTTCAATTGCAAGGAAATCTCATATACTACATAAGATACAACTGAAGAAAAAATGATTTGATTCACTCGAATCGGTTCATGAACTATATAGCCACGGTTTGCAATAGCATTCCTTAGTTTAAAAAGATAAGTTCACAAAAATCGTTTTTAGACATAACCTATTCAAGTTCGCGGACTGGGTTCGTGAACTTAAGTTCCCTGATGGAGTTCACAAACTCCAGCAGAAATTTTCGGGTTTGAGAACTTTGCCATTTCGTGGACTGGGTTCGCAGACTGAGTTTGCGAACTTATCTCATGCACTTCTCCGGTTTCACTTGATCAACAAAGTTCGCAAACTTTGGTTCAAGCAATAAGAACTTATACATATATGTGTTTCCACAACAATACTTATATCCTCCAATGGTTATATAGTCTAAACTCTGATTTCAATCATTTAAACATTCTCAGAGGACGTTATATAGTTGTTATTCACAAACCATTTTTCGTCAGAGCAATTTTCAAAGTGATTGAAACTTAACATGACTTTCGTCATTAGGTAAATATGAACATGGATAAAGCTAAAGCTTTACCAACACATATTTCGAGAAATAGATAGGCAAGATATATTCGGCTCGAAATACCAAATATGTATAATCTAAGTCTATATAGCAAAACGACTTTTGTCTCAAGATAGGAGATAAATAGACCTTTGAGTGATAGATAAGTTCAAGTCTCCACATACCTTTTAGTTGATGAAGATCCACCAGTTCCTTGAGTAGTCCTTCATCTTGTATGATGATTGCCATGGAGTTCTTGAGCTCAACTACACTTTCTATCCTAGTCCACGACCTTAGCTATAGTAGACTAGAAATCAAGACTTATAGTTTTGATCACTAACATTGACAAACATGCTTGAGATAGCAACGCATGCGAATTCGACCGAGCAATACTCTAACTACATTTATTATATTTTCCAATATAAATATTTTCCAAATATTTAGGTATTATATGTGTTATTATGAAAATAAGTCAACATAACGATAATACAATGTCAATAATTGGCTAGAATAATGGTTATTTTGTTGTAGTTGCAGGAAATCCTATACTACACCCTTAAATAGAATTTACTGTAATTAAGACATATTTGAAGATTAAAAACAACACTTTATTATTTGATTCTCAAAAATATTTATAATGTCCATTCTCGCAAGCGTCGTGACCATCGCAGGATAATCACACTCTTCCCGTGTTTCTTCATTCGTCAGCTATTACGTCATTCTTTAAATTATTCTGTGACACTCATGAAGTGTTGTTGAAGAACTCGCGATGATGTTCGCAGAAATGTTGTTAATCTCGTAAGAGTAATATCATGGCGATATTCTGGTCCTACATCTTGCCTCTTCTCATGTCTTTTCTGCGAATAGGAAAGTCTATGAGAATTAAAATGCCGCAGCTACCTAGTTTTTCATCTCTTTTCCCCGACATAACCCTATAAATTAGGTATGACCGCTTATACGTGTCTAATGCTCCTCTTTTAACCGGTTAATCCTTTATTACCCGGTTACCCTTCTTCTGTATATAAAAGAGATAACTTGTTAAGAAATATTCTCTTTGTTTTACTTCTTCGTCTTCTCCGTCCATTCTCTTCTCTGTAAACCTTCCCGTCTGTAATTTTTCTTCTTCCACAGGTTCATCTGCTACTGTTCTAATGGAGTCACAAAGGTATAAACATTCTCTTATGATATTATTAAATTCGATTCTGCTTGTATAAACTATGTTTATCTATTTTATTTGATCTCTTCTATATTATTTTTCATAATTCCCATACCGTGTTTTTTTTCCAGTGAAACTACTTCTAACGTGCAACTTGTATCTCAAAACCCTAATATTCTTAAAAATTCTCAACAGAAACTGGCTGAAAAGAAGAGGAATCGTGCGAATCATAAGGTAGTAAGAAACACTTGTTTTCTTAATAACAATATTGCTGCCTCTGTTTCTTATCTATTTTATTATTCGTAGGATGATGAGAATGTTGCTGAACCTCGCAAGCGATGTCGCAAGATTAAACCCATTGAATACGTAATTACTATTCCCTCATTATCTTCTTCAAAATCCACTCCCATAGCCTCGCAAACTGTGCCCCAACCTTTTTCTCGCGATGATGTCACTCCCAATATTCTCGCCTCAATGAACCCTCTCATAAGTGAAACTCCCCATATTATTTCGAATGAAGTTCCTTCTTCTTCTACTGTAGTCACTTCTCAAGTTGATTCATTTTCACTTCCAAATGTGACCTTTCCAGACACTCCCCCTCCTGATGACACAAATAATTCAAACCTCCAACTCGCCAATGTTACCACTTCACCACCTACATCTGTTCCTCTTGTTAGAGAAGCTTCAATTGATGTAGACGTTGCCTTTAGAGTCTTATCTGACATTCTGGATGAAACTAGAAAATCCTCCATTAATCCTGTCAAGCGTGGCTTCTGCGAAGTTTTAAGCAAGTATTTTGGTTCTGAACAAATGGCTGCGAAAACATCTCTAGAAAACGAAATTGAAATTTTAAAAGAGAGTCTTCGGGTTAAGACTTCAGAATGCAATACTCTTCAGCACAAGCTTCGCAACTCTTTACTGAATTGCGAGAATCTTCGCAATAAGAATGAAGAACTAAAAGGTATACTTTTCCTTCTTTTATCTCTTGGTTTTTCTATTTTAGTAAATTCTCATTTTTTCTATGCTTAATTCTCTTTTGAATCCTTGGTTCATATATTTATTTGTAAATCAGACACGATTCTTGGAGAGATTCCGGTTTGAGTCTATCGCTAAAGAAGATCGTGCTGAGAAAGACTCTTGGATGGATCAATATAATAGATTAGATAAACTTCATTCATATTCTATCGACCAAATAGATAATCTTACCAATGAGAATAACAAACTAATACAAAAGAAAAGTCTGTTAAATAGAGAAATTACTCGTCTTTCGTATTTGTTAACCCAAGCTAATTTTGCGATAGAAACTTTATCAGATAAAAATGAGACTTTATCTGAAGAAAAGCGTAACTTCTCAAATAATATAGCGATCTCCTCGCAATATTTAAGTATTCTTTAGAAAGTATGTAACAATCAAGAACAATCTCTGTCTTCATTGAAAGAAGAACTCAAAGAAGTAATTGAATCATCAATAGATGAAAAGGATAAACTCATCCAGGGTAGGATAGCTTTAAGTGTAAAGGATAGTAAACTCAAAGAACGTTTCTCCCAATTGAAAGAATCTCATTCCTTATTGGAGAAAGAAAATGCTTGTCTCCTTTCTAAAGATGAAAGTATAAAATCTCGCCTGAAGGGTATAATTGGAGATAAATTTGATGATGCCATGAACCAGTGGGAGAGTTGTGTCTTATCATTAATTCAAAACTTATCTTCGCAAAGAGAAGGTAGTCATTTTGACTGCCTTAATTGTTAGCTTTTATGTTCAAATTTTTCTGCTATATTTTTGCAAGATCTTCGTCTGAATGTTTTTCTACCTTATCTATTTTTCTTGCAGAATCTGAGAAAAGTCTTCAAACCATCATTTCTGACTTGGCTGATAAACTGGCTTCAGTCCGCAAAGAAAATGGTGAACTTCTGGTCAACTATGTCAAATCTCGCGATCGTGCAGAAAGAAGATATGTCTATCTTGAATACTATAAGAACATGGAAATTAGGAATCGCGACAGAGGCTTCCTTCGCAAAGTTCATCTCAGTGCTGAAGTTCTTGTGAATGACATATTAATATCCAATGCTCTCTCCCCTGTATCAGTCGATCCTCTGGAAGTAGATGATGATGAAATTCCTCTTCCCATGGCTAGTGATCTAGAGTATGTTAGTGATGAAGAATATTTTTCTCAAGAAAATTCAGTGGATAAAGAAAAATCTCCTCCTACTAAGGTAGCTACTGGCGATGGAACAACCGTTAATGAGTCATCAAATGAGGAAGAAACTCAAGCTGATCATTGATAGGCTCGGAAAGATACCTACTTCTATGTATAAACTGCAAGTGCACAGTGTCGACAAGCAACACAGGGAAAGCACAGGTCGAACCACAGAGACTTGGAGAGTGTAGAAGTTGATTCTAAATCCTTACTTAGAACTGATTCAGAGAGTAACCAAAAGGGGTTTGCTTTTGTCGATATGACGAGATATTGGCAAAGACTTAAATAGAAAGTAATATTGAATTAAAATAAGCAATTAAATCGAGGTGTAAACACTGAGAATATGGATACTAGGGTATTCAAATCCACCACTAACTTATGATATGCCTTCAACTTGTAATATTATTCTTGTCCTTACAGCAGATTCAAGTCTACCGTATATCTAAGGTGTTTCTCCAATGGATAATTTAATCACAACTAAAGTATTTCTACAAAGCATTAACTGTCTAATTAAAGCACAACTAATCTGAGGATCAATATTTGGTTAAGCATGAGTTGTAGCATAATCAACATAGAGATATTCTAACTACAATGGATACATGGCATACATTGTGAGAGCAAGATGTTGAAAACTTGGATTAAATTATATCTTTAAACAATTCTAAACTTTCAAGAACAAGATACAAGATATGAATACATACCAATGAGATTAGGGCTTCATCTAAACCCTAGTAAATGAAATTAGAACATGAAGAACATTACAACAAAATTGAAATTTGATAAACTAACATGAACAAGTTATTCTTGGATGAGTTTTCAACACAACAACCCTCTCTATTTATACACAAAAAATCTCCCACACTTGGGATTCGAATTTTACTGTAGCAACCACTCAATAATTAAACAAAACATGTTTTCTTAATTGATGGATAGAATGGAATACAATGGGGGTGAGGTGGATGTTTTGGAAAGAATCCAATGAGGGTGAGGTGGATGTTTTGGAAAGAATCCAATGGGGGTGAGGTGGAAATGGATTTGGGTCTTGGGTTTTGGATCATGGGTTGTTTAATCCCATGAATTTGTAAACAGGTTGCCACTGATGCGCGAGCGGGTTGCAACGCTTCCAACTTTCTTCTCTTTTGTCTTCTCAATTCTTCCAAGCTTTATTTAGTACTTAAAAACACAAAATTAATTAATACAAATATTTATTCTTGAAGATGGTAAGTATGCAGAATTTGGGATAATATATGACTTTGAAGCACGAAAGATGAGTTAAGTGCCAATGAAAAGGTGTATGAATATGCAATATTTGGCACTCATCAAATACCCCCAAACCTGAATTTTACTTGTCCTCAAGTGAAACAGAACTTAAGAAATCCTAACTATACCACTGTCGCTGGTCTTTCGAATGTATTTAGCGTATGCACTAAGCCTTTAAACCCCTAGGTGTCCCTAGTGGACGAGTTGTAGTCTCGTGAGGGCCTACCAAAGATTTACCCACAAAACCTTCTCCAATTTCAGAGCATCCATAGAAATGTCTTCGTCTTCGGTCTTCAACTGTAGATAATGAACTTCGGAATTTCGTAGAACCTTGACAATTTCTAACCTTGACATTTTTTTTAGAGACCCGCTACACAGCTGGTCATAGAAGACAAAAAAAAATGCAAGATCCGCTACACAACTGGTCATAAAAAAATGCAAAAGACTACAAAAGAAAACCTAAAAAAGACCCGCTCCACAGCTGGTCATACAAAACAACAACAAAAGACTCACAACGCCATATGAAAATACTCCCCCAAACCTAAATCTAACATTGTCCTCAATGTTTCAAAAGATGACAGAAACAACAACAAACCATGAGAACAAAACAGATTCAAAGGAAAGAGATTACCAAATGCAAAAAGGTTGGTGCTAACCATAGAAGGATGAATGCTTTGAATGCAAACAATAAGAGTGATAAGACAAAAATTTGGTTGGCACAAAATATATACAAAATACAACTTAACTTGTTCATGAAATAAGATTTAACAATATCTATTGGATTATATACAAAGATTCACCATACACTAGCAATCTAAAGAGTTGAGGATCAACCCAAAAGATGAAGTGCAGAAATTTTAACAATCTCACATAATTATGATATGATAGAAATGCAAGTGAGAAAGTAAAACAAAATGAGATACCCCCAAACCTAGATTTTTCAATAGTAATACTTTTGGGCACGAAATCTAACAATTTTAGGGGTTCAACACGCAGAAGGTCTAGCTTAAAATGGGCTTTGTTCGGGATGGGAAGAGAAACATCAATGCATTCCAGATATGACTTCTCAATAATAGGATATTTAGTGGACAAAAAGTCCAAAAGATTTTTAGATGCACATAACTCTAACCCTAGGTTTGGAACTGTCAACCACATCGATTCAGCACACTTCAAAGGAGCAATTATTAGGTCCACTGTAAGACCATCAGTTGGTAACTTAATCAGGAGAGTAGGAACGTCTAAGTTTCTCACATGGATGAGATCAAGAGTACCATTATCATTAGTTACATTAACATCTCCTAAGTCATCTACAAGTGCTACATCATGCTCACATTCATAGAATAATTTAGCAAGACCCAAATCAGTTTCATGATCATCCAAAGTTTTATTCTCATGCATAGACAAATCGAAAGAGACATCATGTTGTGACCTAGGTATAGAATCAGACACGTCAATTATATTTTCATGCATAAGATCATTAGTATCGACAGGAGATTCAACATTTTCTAAGTCAGACACAAGAAATGTGTCATGCTCTTGTTCACAGGACAATTGCACGGGCTCAAGATCAGTATCAACATCCCATGTATATGGAACATTAGAAGAAACATCACTCATTAAGGTCGAGGCAGAGAAGCCTATTGTCTCTGAACCCAAAGGTTCGACAATATTTTCAGTAAAAACATGTTCTTCTAACATAACATCATCATCATCATCATCATCACAGAAATGCATTTCCTTATTCAAAATCGTAGTATTTCTAGTCCCTTCATTTAAAACAGGTTCATATGCAATATCTGTTGCACGAGTAAGACTAGGCATACTATTTTTTATTTCATTAGGATAAACAAACATTTCATCCTGAAATTCCTCCCTTCCTACATTTTGTAAACGAATCAAATTAATTTTTAATAAGGGATATTTTGAGTTTGGGTCACATAAAAGTTACCATCTTTGCGTTTGGGTCACGAATTTTTTTTAATTAGAGTTTGGGTCACGAGACCATGGTTGACCGCGTTGACAGTTAACGATGTTAGTATTTAACTGAAGGGAATGAACAAACCTGTAACAAAATATCTAAAACGCAACAAAATATCAAAAGAGATCTGAAATTTTTTAAAAATCTCTGAAAAAACTATAAGTTAATTATATTTCATAGCACCAGTATCTACTAGCCAGGGGATTCGTTAAAGCCAACTGAAAGTAACTTAATTCTTTATAAAAATGATACTAACAAAATTCCCTACAATAATGAAGATTATCTTTGAATGTTTCATAAAAACACTAAAGAGCCCTGAAAGAGCTCCGAGAAACTAAAAAAATCTCAGGAAAACTCCAAAAACCTTAGAAAAGCTTAAATTTAATTATACTCCGTAGCACTGGGATCTACAAGCTTGGAAATTCGTTAATGAATGATAAAACCAAATCCCTAAAAAAGTGAAGATCAAATTTGAATGTTCTCTTAAAAGCCTTGAAAACTCAAAAAAGCCCCAAATTACTAAAGAGCTCTGAAAAACTCTAAAAATCTATGAAAAAGCTTTAAGTTAATTATATTTCGTAGCACCAGTATCTACTAGCCAGGGAATTCGTTAAAGCCAACTGAAAGTAACTTAATTCTTTATAAAGAATGATACTAACAAAATTCCCTACAATGACGAAGATTATCTTTGAATGATTCCTAAAAACCCTATAAACACTAAAGGGCCCAGAAAGAGCTCTGAGAAACTCAAAAAATCTCAGGAAAACTCCAAAAACCTTAGAAAAGCTTAAATTTAATTATACTCCGTAGCACTGGGATCTACAAGCTTGGAAATTCGTTAAAGAATGAAAGTAACTTAATTCTTTATAAAGAATGATACTAACAAAATTCCCTACAATGACGAAGATTATCTTTGAATGATTCCTAAAAACCCTATAAACACTAAAGGGCCCTGAAAGAGCTCTGAGAAACTCAAAAAATCTCAGGAAAACTCCAAAAACCTTAGAAAAGCTTAAATTTAATTATACTCCGTAGCACTGGGATCTACAAGCTTGGAAATTCGTTAAAGAATGATAAAACCAAATCACTAAAAAAGTGAAGATCAAATTTGAATGTTCTCTAAAAACACCTGAAAACTTTAAAAAACACTGAAAACTCTAAAAAGCCACAAAATATCTAAAGAGCTCTGAAAATCTAAAAAGCTCTAAAAAGCTCTAAAAAGCTCAGAAAAAGCTATAAGTTAATTATATTTCGTAGCACCAGTATCTACTAGCCAGGGGATTCGTTAAAACCAACTGAAAGTAACTTAATTCTTTATAAAGAATGATACTAACAAAATTCCCTACAATAATGAAGATTATCTTTGAATGTTTCATAAAAACCCTAAAAACACTAAAGAACTCTGACAAACTCTAACAAGCTCAAGAAGACTCCAAAAACCTTAGAAAAGCTTAAATTTAATTATACTCTGTAGTACTGGGATCTACAAGCTTGGAAATTCGTTAAAGAATGATAAAACCAAATCCCTAAAAAAGTGAATATCAAACTTGAATGTTCTCTTAAAAGCCTTGAAAACTCTAAAAAACAGTGAAAACTCAAAAAAGCCACAAAATATCTAAAGAGCTCTGAAAAACTCTAGAAAACTATGAAAAAGCTTTAAGTTAATTATATTTTGTAGCACCAATATCTATTAGCAAGGGGATTCGTTAAAGCCGACTGAAAGTAACTTAATTCTTTATAAAGAATGATACTAAAAAAATTCCCTACAATGACGAAGATTATCTTTGAATGATTCCTAAAAACCCTATAAACACTTAAGGGCCCTTAAAGATCTCTGAGAAACTCAAAAAATCTCAGGAAGACTCCAAAAACCTTAGAAAAGCTTAAATTTAATTATACTCCGTAGCACTGGGATCTACAAGCTTGGAAATTCGTTAAAGAATGATAAAACCAAATCCCTAAAAAAGTGAAGATCAAATTTGAATGTTCTCTTAAAAGCCTTGAAAACTCTAAAAGACAGTGAAAACTCTAAAAGCCACAAAATATCTAAAGAGCTCTGAAAAATTCTAAAAATCTCTGGAAAAACTTTAAGTTAATTATATTTCGTAGAACCAGTATCTACTAGCCAGGGGATTCGTTAAAGCCAACTGAAAGTAACTTAATTCTTTATAAAGAATGATACTAACAAAATTCACTGCAATAATTAAGATTATATTTGAATGTTTCATAAAAACCCTAAAAACACTAAAGAGCCCTGAAAGAGCTCTGAGAAACTCTAACAAGCTCAGGAAGACTCCAAAAACCTTAGAAAAGCTTAAATTTAATTATACTCCTTAGGACTGGGATCTACAATCTTGGAAATTCGTTAAAGAATGATAAAACCAAATCCCTAAAAAAGTGAAGTTCAAACTTGAATGGTCTCTTAAAAGCCTTGAAAGAAAATTCTTCACGATGGTTGAGACTACTGAATTGGATCCAAACAAGGGCAAGACTTCTTTTGTCGAAAAATTAAGAGGTAAGCAAATTCTACAACCCTCAACTGTAGATCTTAAAAGTTTACCAAATCCATCGCTCATAGATGGTGAACCGTCTCTGGTAATCCCTCAAGATTTCTATCAAGAGGGTTGCAAACCTTTTCAACATAGCTTCATAGCCAGACTGAACTTCTCTGGTTTGAAATTTGCCGAGGTTAAGATGAACTTAGAAACTCAGTGGAAATTAAACACTAATTGTGTTAGGTTCATACCAATGAGTAAAGGGTTTTTCGTTATCATGTTGCAAGATGAAGAGACAAAGGTAAAGATTCGCAATTCAAAGTGGTATGTTAATCAGATTGAACTTTGTCTAATTGATTGGTACCCGGGCTTCGACTCGGAAAGACAGAAGACTTCTCATGCTGCTGTTTGGGTGCATTTCCCAGGTTTGCCCGTAGAATTATGGAATGAAAAAACTCTAATGGCTTTAGGAAAGGTTATTGGTAACCCTATTGTGGTTGATAAAAGAACGCTTAATCTGGAGTTTGGTTACTTTGCTTCCGTTCTGGTAGACATGGAATTTGCGAAGCATATTCCTTCAAGGATGAAGATTACGGCGGGGGGGGCATAGTTTCTGGCAATATATAGAAATTCCAAAACCACTGAAATTCTGCTTGCACTGCGGAATAATTGGTCACAGCGACAATGAATGTAGAAGGGTTAAAAGTAATCATCAACAAGAAAAGAATACTGATAAGGGAGACACAAACCAAAACTGGAAGGAAGCTAAAACAAGGAGGCGTAATAAAAATAAAATTACTACAGAGAAGGGACTGGATACTGAGAATGAGAATGATAATATAGCTTACGCAGAGGCAAGCAGAGCTGAAATGGTTGTGGCATCTGAGGTTGAGGTAATAATAGAGGAGAATGCTGGACATGGGAAGAAGATCTCTCAGCTGGAAGATGAAATTGCTCGTTCCAAAGCTACTATTCGCGCTGCTGAAGCTGAATTGGCAAGAACTAATCTTGATGCAGCTGCGAAACTAGTTTTAGCGAAAAGGACTGTGTTAGAGAGAACCAGCGCCTTAGTACCTAAGTCAAATGATCCTGCTGCTGAACGGGATGCTAATGATAGGAATGATTATTTCTCGTCTCCAACTCCTTTGTGTGATGATATAATGGCAAGTGAACAGGCTTTGAATTCAAATAGATACAATGTGTTGAATGCAGCCTTGGTTGAAGATGAGGATACAAGTGTTACGGAATCTTCTGATGCTTCTACATACCCGTAACACTTGATAGGTGTAGAATACACCTAATTTACTATCTAGTAGTTTATGCTTTCTTTGCTATTTTTCTAGTAAATTATGTATTTTTACGTGTGTTTTTGAGTTATCAGGTACTATGGAGTCGCACGGAGGAAAAGAAGAAGGAATCACCAAAATCGAGCAAAAAGGGCAAAATTGTCATTTCATAGGGAGACGAGCCACAGTTAAAGGGAAACTCTCTCAGAGGAGTGCTAAAGAAAGGACAATTCAAGTTAAGGGGCTGTCATCACTGGGTAGCCCCTATCCAGAAACGTAATGCTGTTATCAATTGGTAAAATGGATGGGTTATGTCCATGAATGTTGAAACCCACACCCGTACCCGAATCAATGCCCGAGTCCGAAACCATTTTATACCCTAACCCTAAGTTGAAAAGACACTTCTTCCTCAACTTTTATTTCGACGCTGAAATTAAGAAGCAGCTGCTACCACTTCTTGTCTGAGAAATTCTGTGAAACCAAGAAATTGTGAGCTGTGAATCAGAGATTGAGTTTGCTAGGATGGCAGAAATCGTGAAGCTGATCGATTGGACATGGGAGAAATTAGGGTTGTGTTGTGCGTGTGCTGCTATTGTCTGAGAAATTGAAAGAGGATTGAATCGACCTAGCAGAGATCGAGAGAAGATTTGATAGAAGATGGGTCTGATTTAGGAGAAGTTGACGGTGAATTCAAACAGGTTTGTGTTGGTGAAGCAAGAACAGATCGAATATGGGTTCGAGAGAAGCTGTTGTCGGAAGAACTGGAATTTGAGAGATGGGTTTGTGGAATTAAAAGCAGTGGTGCTGTTGATTGGTTTGAGAGATGAACTCAGATAGAAATTGGGTTCAGAATTTACGCTGCTGAGGAGGAGAATCATGAAGGAATTGATTTTATTGAGTGAAACAGAATGGTATGTTTGATTCACAGAAATAGAAGCTCGAGCTCACTGATTTTGGAGTTTCTGCTTCTGTTGATATTGTTGAAGCTACATAGATGTATGTATTAGGATTGTCACAGGTGAAGACAGAAGAGAATGTCCTGAAAAATTGGCCGGAAATGCCCTGTAATCAGCCGTAACTCGGCCGATTCTTCCCTCCGGCGAGTCAACTCGGTGCCGGCGACAACCGTTTCAGACCGATCCAGAGCGATTCCGATGAGCCGATTCAGCACAGTGACTCAGACGATTAAGACGACTCAGCCCTGAATCAGAAGCTAACTCGCCAGCTGACTCCCTTCTTTGACCTAGTCAACTAACGGTTTGACTGACTGTTTGACTGTTAGTCCTGACGGTTGACCAACGAAATATTATTTGACCGGGACAGAATTTTCAGGTTGCCGGCGGCGACAACTTCCGGCCATTTCCGGCCAAAAACACAGTTTTCCGGTGAGCAAAAATGCAGAATTTTGGGTGGACTTCTCTCATGTGTATGAAGACTTAGAATTGGGAATTGGATGAAAACTTGGAAGTTTTGGAGAATTGGACTAGAATTTGGAATATGGATCAATTTGGGAAAGTGGTGTTCTTATGGAATGTGGAATCTTTTCCTACAAAGATATGGAGAGTATTGAAGCCTATAAATAAGAGAGTTCTCTACAACTTTTTACACACACATCTACTTTGGATAAGGAGTCAAAGTGCACAAGGATTGGTTTTTTTTTATAAGTCCATAATGTATTAATGAATAACGAAAGTGTACAACAAGACACAATACAAAAAGGGGTCTAAACCCCTCAATTACACACTACTTGAATCTGAAATAATCCACATTAGGAAATTCCAAACTTTTGATAAAAAAAGGTATTTCATCATAATAGAATCCCTGGCCATTACTTAGATAGCAACCGCGTTTAGCCATTGCATCAGCCGAGAAATTCGCTTCACGAAACGTGTGTACAAAACGAATCGTATCATACTTCTGTATAATCAATTTCCATCTCTGTCTTGCAAACCAAGGCAGATTAGAAGTTTCAAGCGCCCAAATAACACTTCTTGAGTCTGACCGAACTAGAATCTTTCTTATATTTGTATCCCAGGCCCATTCTAAGCCCACTAAAACCGCATATAGCTCTGCCAGGAAATTTTTTGTCACGCCCAAGCCTAAACTTAAGCCTCCAACAAAGTTATTGTCATGATCTCGCGCTACTACACCTGCTCCAGCCACTCCCGGGTTCCCTTTTGCCGCCCCGTCACAACACAGCAGCATTTCACCTCTTTTCGGAGGGAACCAACTGCATTTAATAGGCTGTACCATATTTACCTGTCTGTGGGTTACACGGAAGCAGTTTAGAATCAGGATATCTTCAGCTGTGTTGTTCATATAGCTGTTTAGCCGAATAGCATAATCTTGAATCAAATGAAGGACTCTTTGTTTGAAGAAATGGAAGCTAACTGTTACATTGTCAAAACAAGCCATATTTCTTGTATTCCATAGTTCGGAACGAATAACCAGGTTTGCAAGCAGCCATAAGTCTTTCACAATTCTACTTCTTCCCTTCGCAGTCTTATAAGAAGATACCAAGTCATAAAGAGGTGTGAGAATGAACAAACCTGACAGCCAACTGCAAGCCTGACCTGAAAAATCACAACTCCAGAGAATGTGTTCCATAGTCTCTTCCTCTTTTTTGCAGAGATAACGTCTATTTGGCATTTCCATTTTGAATCTGTTTTTTAGTTTATCTTGCGTTGCACAAGCATCCCTCACAATCTTCCAGTTCTGAGCCCCCAGCTTTGGGTGAATTTCACGCCTCCATAGTAGCCCATAAACTTCCGCAGTAGCATACTTCCTTCGCAGAATCTGTTTTGCAGAGGCGACTGAAAAAATGCCTTTCATGTCAGGAATCCATACCCTGCAGTCAGGACCTCCATTGAGAATAGGCAGATTTCTTTCAGTAACTCCCGCTCTTATCAGGTTCTGACCATGCTCCCCCTGAAGTTGCGACGAGTTATTACTTAGAATATCACTCACCCTTACTGAACCATCCAGGTTGTTATCACCTAGGATCTCTGCAATACTTACATTTTCATACCAGATGTCAAAATAAAGTGAAGTATCTTTTCCATCCCCTAGAATGGACTTTGTATTCTTTTCCATCTCCCCATGCACCAGCCTAATACCCGGGAGAATGGAAGACTTTACCCCATAACTCTTTATACGTCCCAGACAAGAAGTATACTTAGCCCATAAGAACTTTCCCCAATTTTTCTTGGTAGAACGAATGTTCCACCAAAGCTTCATGAGCAAGGCCTCATTCGTAACTGCCAAAGAAGTAATGCCCAGACCCCCTTCTTTCATAGGACAACACACCTTCGGAAAACCCACCACGCATTTCCTTGTAGTCTCTGTGTCCCCCGACCACATAAAGTTACGAATCACTCTCTCCGCTTGCTGAATGAACTTTTTCGGCCATTTATACACCGCCATGTTGTGTACAGAATAGCTAGCAATGACTGAGTTTATTAAAACAATTCTATCTTGGAAAGAAAGAAGTTTACCTTTCCACAATGTCAGCTGATTCCTTATCTTATCCATCACATTGCTCATATGTTTGTACCCAACTGCACCCGTCATCAGTTGGACTCCTAGGTACCTGTCTGGGAAGTTTGCCAAATCCATACCCAGAATAGATGTAATAGTTATGCTGCGACTGAGGGAGCCACCACCAAAGTAAACCTTACTTTTTTGACGACTCACCGTTTGTCCCGAAGCCCTTTGGTATTTAGATAGAAGCTTCAGCAGATTATGGACACTCTTCAAATTACCCTTGCAAAAGATCATCATGTCATCCGCAAAGAAAAGGTGAGTCGGCGGGCTAACATTTTTCTTCTTGGAAAGCATTGGAGTCATGTTCTTTTCGAGGAAGAGCTTTGACAGATTTTTGATGAGCACATCTTCAATCAAGACGAAGATTAAAGGCAAAAGCGGATCACCCTGCCTAAGCCCCCTATTGATTTTGAAAAAGCCTTCTGGGTTTCCATTTAGAAGAACCGAGATTCTAGCTGACTCTAAAATTTTCAGAATCCAAGAGCACCAATTTTGAGAGAAACCATATCTACGAAAAACTTCTAAGACAAAAGACCAACTCACCGTGTCAAAAGCCTGAGAAATGTCAAGCTTAAGACCCAAATTTCCCTCTTTCCGCTTAATCTTAAGTTCGTTAACCATCTCTGAAGCCAACATTATGTTTTCATGGATGTTTCTACCTCTCATGAAGGCTACTTGCTCTTCCGATACCAGATTATCTAGGACAGAACTCAGTCTAGTGGCTAAAATCTTAGTAAAAATTTTTAAAAAAAAGTTACTAAGGCCAATAGGCCTAAAGTTCTGAAGATTGTTCGCTCCTCTCACTTTTGGAATTAAAATCAACAGGCTAGAGTTAGTACCTTGAGGGATAATGTTCTCTCGCCAGCAGTATGTGATAGCATTGTGGAGATCTTGCTGAAGTAGATCCCAGCAAACAGTATAGAAACATCCCGAGAATCCGTCCGGACCAGGGGCGCTATTCGGATCCAGGTCAAAAGAAGCTTTCTTAATTTCTTCCATAGAAGGAATATCATCCATATGGTCACTATCTTCAGGCGAAATAGTGTTGCGGTCGTACTGAAAAAGTTCCTCCTCAATGGGTTGCTCCATCCCATTAAACTTAGAACCAAAGAATGACACAACATGGTCTCTAATTTGAGAAGCATCCGTTAAAACTTCTACATTGTCCTTCCGCAGCTCAGAGATCATGTTTCCACCCCTGCGCATGTTAATATTAGAGTGAAAAAAAGCCGTGTTGCTTGCACCCTCCTTTAGTCATTTGTTTCTAGCTTTCTGCTTCAACATAGTTGCCTGCTGAGAACGAATCAGGTTCAGAACTGCCGAAGCGTCTTTTACCCGACTCAGCTTTTGAATGTTATTTGGCTCCTCGTCAGAAATTCTAAGAGCGACTTCCATAGTCATCTTAGCCTGATTTAGCTTAAAATACACATTACCAAATACCCTGCGATTCCTCTCCTTCATAGCCACCTTCAATCTTTTTAGCTTGAAAGGAAAAATAAAAGCTGGAGAACCCACCACCGGATCATTCCAGCTCTTCGTAACCATGTTCATGAAATCTGGGTGGGAGAACCACATCTTTTGTACTCTAAAAGGAGCTCTTTTCGGAGCTGAGTTGGTCACACAGTACCCATTAAGCGGCGAGTGGTCTGAAACTTCCCTAGGAAGGGCTTTGCACCTCCAGTTCACAAAATTGTTAAGCCACGCCTCATTTATTATAGCTCTGTCTAACTTACAAAGGATCCTACGCACACCAGACTAGCCATTAGCCCAAGTGAATTTAGAACCCAGGAAATCTGCTTCAAGAAGGTTTTTAGTATCCATCCAATCACTAAACTCTTCAATGACTGATGCTCTTGGTTCCTTCCCCCCTTTCTTCTCCGCATTACGCAGTATGCAGTTGAAGTCACCTATGACTAACCAAGGAGTATAATTATCTCTCGAAGCAAGTTGATTCCACAAACTTATTCTATGAACTTGAAAGCAGCTCACGTGAACAAAGGATACCAACACCCCCTCCGTCTCCACAGTTTTAGCCTGCCTACTAATGTTCACCACCGTAGGTTTTGTCACTTCATTCTTCCAAAAGATCCAAATGTTAGCCTTAGAGAGACCGTCCGAGTTATGTATAAAATCTTTCCTGTAACCATCCACAAATAAATTCCTCATAAATCTATCTGAACCATAAACCTTCGGTTCAGCAATACCAAAGATATCTGGCTTATTTTCAATTAGAAGTTCTTTCAATTTGCACCTTGCATCATGGCGTGCAATACCATTTATGTTCCAGAATAGAACACGCATTAAAAACTATTTTTGGAGGAGTTTGCAACTGACTGAGAAGACACCTCAGTATTTTTTCTCGGCAAATTACTTTTTTCAACTCTTCTACATAAGATAGTGTTATCTGCACTCACCTCAGTATCCGAATCCTTTGCTGCTTGATTTTCTACAGCTTTTCCTACCACCTTGTGAAGTTTAGCAAGACGCTGTCGATTAGCTTCTTGTTTTGCCCTGAATTTTGCATCCGCTGCGCTCTCAATCCCTTCAGGAATATAGTTGAGAGCCCCAAACGGGTTATTGATAAACTCGCCGGCCATCAATCTGTCACATATCGGTGTTATAGCTGCTATTCTGGTTGGAATTCTATTTTCCTTAGTTGGAGTTGTACCTCCCACTGGATTAGCAGTTGAGGATATTGAATCCATCTTTAGTTTGTCTTGCGCCAGACGAGATACGAGGGTTTCAAGTTCAGCACTTGCTTTGGAGGTATGGCTATGCATCTGCGAAATATGTACTTCCAACTGTTTAGCGTGCACCAGATTTGAATTAAATTCTTTCACCAAAACTTCTGCATTTTCTGGTTTTTCAGCTTGTTGGGTCACCACAGTTTTTCCTTTTTTGTTCCCCCTCTTCCTCCTCTGAGCAATGTTCCATTCACCTACATTTTGATCCACTATCTGAATTACCTCCGATTGTTGCTTTCCATCTGTAGTATCTACAGGCTTAGGAGTATTTACTTTTTTCCTACATTCCTATTCAGAATGACCAATTAATTTACAATTGGGACAGTATTTTGGCATTTTGAGAATCTCCACAGGCTGCCAAAAATCTCTATTACCCACTGTTATATTGATCTCATCAGTAGCTAATTCAGCAAAATCAATGTCAACCAATACAGAAGCATAGTGACCATACTCATGTGTTAAAGTTCGCTTATCAACAACTATTGGTGTTCCTATAGATTTTGCTATGGAAAGTAAAGATTTTTCTGTCCAGAATTCCAGAGCAAGAGCAGGAAAATATACCCATACCGAAGCGTGAGAAGTTCTTTGTTTCTCTGCATCAAATCCCGGAAACCAAACAATTAGGCTCAGCTTTTGTTTTCCAAAAAACCAGGCTTGTGCATTCAGCAGTTTGTTTTTTACTTCTTCCGACTGTAGTTTGATTGTGAATAATCCTCTACTCATCGGAATAAATTGGACTTCTCCCTTCCCCAGCTGCCATTGTTTTTTCCAAATCATTCTTCACGTCTTCGAATTTGATTCCTTTGAGATCTAATCTTCCAATTAGGCTGTGTTTCCAGATAGCACAAGAATTGGAGGAAGGAGCAACCGTCATCTTTTTAATAAGTTTTTCTTTCTTCCTTTATTATTATTATTATTGTGTGAACTCCAAATTATGAGTAGCTAATTTTCTTATTGATTGAGGATGAATTCCTAGTTCTTAATATTTGATTTGAGTTTTGTTTCAATTCTACTTTGAAGTTTTTCATATGATTATCGTTTGTTTTTGCTAATATTAATGTTTATGATTGATTGATAGGTTGTTTGGAGTGCACGCTAAATTGACTTGTTAATTTAATCTAAAGCTAGTGAAAGTTAGGGAATACGTAATAGTTTCTTGACTCTTTACACAAGTAGAAAACACGAGACCTTGCAGAGGGATTCCGTGGAGCAATTGTGTGTGAAAACAACGCTAGAAAGTGGACCAAGTGAACTGAGTCTAACTACTAGTACTAAACCTAAGTTCATAAATCTTAATGCGTTCAGGGAATTACAACTTGTAAGCGAACCTCAAGGTGGTTCTTTTGAATAGAATCCGATAACTAAGCGGACTTGTTACTCGGTGAAATAAGGAATTTTGGGGTTAGCTAAGAGAACCTGCTATCCTACGGTTGGTGATAATATATGACTAATAACAAGTGGAAAAGAACATAACTTTAATCATTGTTTTGCAGCGAAGAAGGATTCCTTGATCTATTCTCTCTCATTGATTTCTACTTACACCTTTAATTACTTTGTTTATTTCTTTTGCTTTATAAATTTTACAACCAATACCCCCCTTTTGTGACAATTTTACAACTATAATCTCTTGCTCCTCGTGGGATCGACCTTGACTACCCTATATTACTCTTTAATTAGGTAGTAAAGTATTAATTAATTTGTTGTGGTTACGACACGCGTACAAATTTTGGCGCCGTTTCCGGGGAGCAACGGGCGATTTTAGTTGTTTTTATTTTTCTTTTTGCATTATTCTTGCTTTGTTAGATTCTATATCGTATCTAACTTAGTTTTGTGAACCTTGCTGTGGGTACTATATCTTTGGTGAATGCTTCAAGGTGGAAGACCGAGTCCAATTAGAATACGTCTTCGATCCGGCACTCAACTAAGAGACTTTATTTGAGCGGTTAACACTCCGCTTCCTCGTTCTACATCAAGTGAATTCGAAGATTCGTACATTGAAGAAGAGGCAATGAGTGATCGTACACTCAAATACCTAGCTTCTCACAAGCTCGATACACAACAATGGTGTATCCAAACTAACTCAACTTTCGAGATCAAGCCGGGGTTGATTAGAGAATTACCAAAATTCCATGGCATGGTGAATGAGGATCCAAACAAACATCTTATGTACTTCAACACAATAGTCACGGCCATGCTTCCACCGAATACTAATGCGGATGGAGCAATGTTGAAAGCTTTTCCGTTCTCTTTGGCGGGCAATGCTAAGGAATGGTTATACTATTTGCCTTCCGGAAGTATCACAACATGGAATGGGATGAAGAAACTTTTCCTCGAGAGATATTTTCCCGCATCAAAGGCTACTCAAATTCGCAAAGAAATTTGTGGGATCAAGCAACATGTGGGAGAGTCATTATATGAATGTTGGGATTGATACAAGAGATTGGTGGCATGTTGTCCACACCATCAATTTAGTGACGTAATGATAATCCAATACTTCTATGAAGGTCTCCAAACAAGTGATAGATATCTTCTTGACACCGCCGGTGGTGGTGCACTAGTGAACAAGACGGTGGCCGAAGCTACCGAGTTGATTGAAAGTATGGCGGAAAACTCGCAACAATTCTATGCAAGAGGTGATTCAATGGTTAAGTTGGTGCATGAGGTTAGTGACTCGTCTTCACAATCCGATCAACGGTTAAACAACATAGAGAGGGTAGTACAACGGTTGGCCGCGGTAATTATTCCGGATGATGAAACCGAACAATTAAATGCTTTATATCCAAATCCAAGGCCAAGGTACGATCCATATTCCAATACTTACAATCCCGGTTGGAAGGATCATCCCAACTTTAGCTATGCAAACAAGCAAGCGGCGGCTCCTAATCCATATGCGCAACAAGGTGGTTTCCAACAATCACGTTTCCAACCTCAACAACAACAATTCCAACCACAACAAGTCAAGGAGCAAGATTCTTCAAATAATGACAAGTTGAATGTGATAATGCAAAGCATGCAAGGTCTCACTTCTATGTTACAACAAACCCAACAAAAGACCGATTCGGCAATCAAGGATTTACAAACTCAAATGGGACAATTGGCAACCGATATGAACTTAATGAAAGCTCAAGCATCCACAAAGCTACCTTCGCAACCAATTGTGAATCCGAGAGAGAATGTTAGTGCGGTTACCTTAAGAAGTGGAAGACAAGTGGAGAGTCCAACTCGTCATGAAGAAGCTAGTGAAGAGGTAGTCAAAGAGAAGGAGGATGCCGTACCAAAGGAGAATTCAACACCAACCGCCCAATCCAAGGAACCGGTTCCTACTTTCACTACTCCACCTCCTTTTCCTAGTCGTTTTGCTAAGTCCAAGAAGGAAGCTCAAGACAAGGTACTCATGGATATCTTCAAGAAGATAGAAATCAACATTCCATTCATCCAGGCCATAAGGACAATGCCAAGGTATGCTAAGTTCATGAAGGAGTTATGCACAAAGAAGGATAGGTTGCTTGATAATGAAATTACTAAAGTTGGCGAGAGTGCGTCGGCTATGCTTTTGAAGAAGATGCCTACAAAGTGCATGGATCCCGGTGGTTTCACGGTGCCAATTACTATTGGTAAGAAAAGGTTTGAACATGCTTTACTTGACTTGGGAGCTTCCATTAGTGTGATGTCGGCCGATATTTATGACTCCTTGAATCTTGGACCATTGAAAGAGACAAAAGTTATTATACAACTAGCAAACAAGACTAACATCTATCCAAAGGGACTTGTAGAAGACGTTCTAGTGCAAGTGAATGAGTTAATTTTTCCGGTGGATTTATTTGTGGTGGATATGGACAATAATGAGAATCGTTCGTCTACTTCTCTACTTCTTGGGAGGCCATTTATGAAGACTGCAAAGACGAAGATTGATGTTGATAAGGGTACACTCACTATGGAATTCGACAAGGAAGTAATACACTTCAACATATTTGAAGCCATGCGCTACCCAAGTGATGTGCATTCCGCTTACTCCATTGATGTGGTTGGTTCATTAGTACAACAAATGGTGGAATTGAATCGAGAGGACGAACTTGATGTGGTGTTGCAAAAGAGTATTGAATTGGACGGCCACGGCGTGTCTAACTTGGATGTTGAAATTTCCACGGAATTGGTGGAGACATGTGGTGCCTTGACGGCATTACAAGAAGCTAAGGGTAATGTTTCCTATATATCTTTACCCGTGAATGATGAATTACTTGTACCATCTATTGTGAATGCGCCTAAGCTAGAGTTGAAGCCACTTCCGGACCATTTGAAGTATGCATTTTTGGGAGATGGAGAGGAGCTTCCGGTGATTATTTCAAAGAACCTCACACCGGTACAATAAGACCGTTTGCTTAGAGTCTTGAAAGAGCACAAAACGGCTATTGGGTGGACAATTGCGGATATCAAGGGCATTAGTCCGTCTATATGCATGCATAGGATTCTAATGGAGGAGAACGTGAAGCCGGTACGTGATGCTCAACATAGGCTTAATCCTCCCATGATGGAGGTGGTGAAGAAAGAGATACTCAAATTGCTAAGTGCGGGGGTGATCTACCCAATTTCCGATAGCAAGTGGGTTAGTCCGGTACAAGTGGTGCCAAAGAAGTCCGGTGTTACGGTTGTTCGAAATCAAGACGATGAACTTGTTCCTACAAGAGTTCAAACCGGTTGGAGAGTGTGCATTTATTATAGAAATCTTAATTCCGCAACCCGAAAGGATCACTTTCCTTTACCTTTCATTGATCAAATGTTGGAGCGGTTAGCGGGGCATTCTTATTATTGTTTCTTGGATGGTTATTCGGGATACAATCAACTTGTTATTGCACCGGAGGACCAAGAGAAGACCACTTTTACTTGTCCATTTGGAACGTTTGCGTATAGACGGATGCCGTTTGGTCTTTGCAATGCACCGGCTACTTTCCAAAGATGCATGGTAAGTATATTCTCGGATTACGTGGAGCGCATTATTGAGGTATTTATGGAAGACTTTAGTGTTTATGGAAATTCTTTTGATATTTGTTTAGACAACCTTGAACTAGTTCTTAAACGATGCATAGACACTAACCTTGTTCTTAATTGGGAGAAATGTCATTTTATGGTAAACCATGGCATAGTACTTGGTCACATTGTGTCCTCTCGAGGGCTCGAAGTGGACAAGTCAAAGATAGATTTAATAAGAAACTTACAATATCCCACTTCGGTGAGGGAAGTTCGTTCTTTTATTGGTCATGCAAGTTTCTATAGGCGGTTTATCAAGGATTTCTCCAAAATCTCCATGCAGATGTGCAAGTTACTACAAAAGGAGGTACCTTTTGACTTCAACAAGGAATGCAAGGATGCTTTTGACAAATTGAAAGAAATGTTGACAAGTGCGCCAATTATCAAGTCACCGGATTGGAATCTTCCATTTGAACTAATGTGTGATGCTAGTGATTATGCGTTTGGGGCCGTTTTGGGTCAAAGAGTGGACAAGTTGTCCCATGTTATCTATTATGCATCTCGGACCCTTAATGATGCACAAATCAACTATTCTACCACGGAAAAAGAGTTATTGGCTATAGTGTTTGCATTAGAAAAGTTTCGCTCATACTTGGTGGGTACAAAGGTTATTGTGTATTCCGATCATGCGGCACTTAGATACTTAATAAAGAAGAAAGAAGCTAAGCCAAGACTAATCCGGTGGATCCTATTACTACAAGAGTTCGACATAGAAATTCGAGATAAGAAAGGTGTGGAGAATACCGTTGCGGATCATCTTAGTAGACTTGTTATGTCGCAAGAAGAACTTCCATTACAAGACCGCTTTCCGGACGAACAAATTCTCTCCTTGGAATCAACACCTTGGTATGCGGATATAGTGAATTATTTGGTGACAAGGAAAGTACCTAGCACAATGTCTAACTTCCAAAATATGAAGCTTAAGAAGATAGCGAAGCAATATGTGTGGGATGAACCATACTTATGGAAATATGACGTTGATCAAATCATATGAAGGTGCGTACCTAACTCCGAATTTCAATCTATTCTCTCCTTTTGTCATACTTTTGCATGTGGTGGCCACTTTGGTTCTAAACGTACCGCTCTCAAGGTTCTTGAAAGTGGATTTTATTGGCCCACCTTGTTTGAAGATTCATATGTGTTTTGTAAATCGTGTGATAGATGTCAAAGAACGGGCAATCTAGGTGCTCGAAATCAAATGCCACTCACACCAATTCTCGCCGTAGAGATTTTTGATGTGTGGGGTATCGATTTTATGGGCCTTTTTGTTAATTCGAATGGAAATTTTTATATAATTCTTGCCGTAGATTATGTTTCTAAATGGGTGGAGGCTAGAGCCACCAAAACTAATGATTCTCAAGTTGTTTGTGATTTTGTAAGAGAAAACATATTCACTAGGCACGGCACACCAAGAGTGGTGATAAGCGATGGAGGATCACATTTCAAGAAGTCTTTTCATGCTCTCCTTAAGAAGTACAACATAACACACAAGATTGGTACGCCTTACCATCCACAAACTAGTGGACAAGCGGAAATCTCAAACCGTGAAATCAAGTCCATTCTTGAGAAAACTGTGAATACCACAAGGAAAGATTGGAGCTTTAAGCTCAATGATGCACTTTGGGCGTATAGAACGGCGTACAAGACACCGATTGGTATGTCTCCATATAGGTTGGTTTATGGAAAAGATTGTCATCTTCCGGTTGAACTTGAACATAAGGCTTATTGGGCGATAAAGAAATTCAACATGGAGTTTGGTGAAGCGGGGAAACAAAGAAAGTTGCAACTAAATGAGCTAGAGGAGATACGTAATGATGCTTACGAGAGTGCCCGGATTTACAAGGAAAAGACCAAGCTTTTTCATGACAAGATGATTTCTAGGAAAAGTTTTGTTGTGGGGCAAAAAGTTCTTTTATTTAATACTCGTTTACGTTTATTTCCGGGTAAGCTTAAGTCCCGTTGGGTGGGACCATTTATTGTTACTAATGTTTATGATCATGGTGCAGTTGAAATTGTTAGTGAAAAAACAGGACAACCCTTGAAAGTCAACGGCCATAGGTTGAAGCCATATTACGAAAACTTTCCAACGGAGCATGTGGACGTGATTGGACTTCGAGATGTGCTTCCTCTAGAGGAGTATTTTGAAGAAAGAGCTATGTCGGGCCGTCGACTTTAAAACAATCGCTAAGTGGGAGGCAACCCACCGGTTTTGTATCTCTTATCCTTTTGTTTTTATTTGATTTTTGTTTTGTGTGTTTATTTTTCTTGTTTCATATCATATTAGGATTTCCCACCTTGACTTTACTAGGAGGATTCAATTACATTGAGGACAATGTAAGGTTTAAGTGTGGGGGAGTGGCTACACATATATTTTTGCATAAATAAAAAAACGTTTTTTTTTTGCATTAAAATTTCAACTTTTAGAGATTTTAGAGTCACTAGCATGCTTCTAGGTATGATTACATAGGGAATTCTGACCGACATAATTGAACTTGGAAGTGTTAGGGAACTACGTTTGATTTCTTGCTTGTTAGAGTGTTAAATAATGGATTTAATCATGCCGGTGATGCAAATTTGGTGCAGGGAGAAGTGCGTTATTAGAGTTGTTGATCAATCATTAGTGGATACTACCCATTTTCATATCATGTGAGGCACCAACCAGAAATTCTTCCATGACTAAAGAGCCTCTTTTGAGTGTGTGTCACCGTACGTTAATTCCGGGTAGAATGGTGAGCTACCCAATTTCACACCAATTTCAGCACTATTTTGATCTCTTGAGTGCTAATCTTTGTCAATCATGAGGGTGACGTCTATAGATGAAAGCCTCCTTCTTGTAGTTTGATTTGCAGTTAGCACCATTCTCTCTCGACAACAACGGGTCCATAGAAACACCACATCAACAACAAGGAGCGACATCAAAATCTACAAGGAAAGTTGAAAAGGTTCAAGGTTTGAAAGCAACAATGAAACAAGAAAAAGAGCAAATTTTATATCCAAGTAAAGCAACATACAATGAGCGGATTTTACATACAAGTTGAAGACTTACAATACAATGAGGTAATTCTATATTCAAGTATTAAGACTTATTTACAAAAGCGAAGAAAAGCAAAAGGTGAGAATTATTGAAATTTATGATTTCGAGACGATACAAGTTGTGAAGAATCATGCGGTAAAGTACTTTTCCACGACCATGTTTGTTTTGTTTATTTTGTGTTTTGTTTCTCTTGTCTAAAAAAAAAAAAAAAATGAAAGAAAGAAAGAAAGAAAAATGAAAAAAAAAAAAAAAAAGAAAAGAAAGAAAAAAATATATGAGACAAGAGAAATATCTATTATTGTTTTTGTTTTGAATAAGCCGTGGGGAAGGAAAATCTATAAGGAAGTTTCAAGAGACAAGGATTTTAAGGAAAAAGGTTACAAATTGTTAAGGATTTATGAAGCTAAAGAGTTTATCATCAATATTTGAAGCCGAAGACCAAGAAGATGAAGACAAGGAGCGGAAGACGTTTCTATTGGATTCCGTGAGAGTGGTGTTATCATAATTGGCAATCGGATGTGAAGGTAAGTAAGTAATCTCATCCTCGATATAAGTGGTTGATTTCCTTTCTTAGAGATCGTTAGAAAAATGGTTTTTCAAAATGTTAAAAGATGTGGGTTTTTCAAAATTTTGGAAGTTATCCTTCCCACCATTCAACGTGTTGCAGGAATTCTCTTTTCATTCCTACCTGCACACATGTGAGACCCATAAAAAAACCTTCTTTTTGAGTGCAATTATCATAAAATCCTTTTGGTGAGGTAGAAGTCGAGGCGAAATGCTTATTGATCATTTCTCAAACACGTGTTCTCTCATTATGGTGTGGTTATTTCTCACTCAACATTTAAGGATGAGAATATGTTCTTTAGTATTTCTAACTTCTTATTACTAGCATGCAGAAACTCTATGTCCTCATAACTTTTAGGATGCTTGGGAAGCTAGAACGCTTTGAAGTTGTAAGTTTGATTTGCTCGAGGACTAGCAAAGTCTAAGTGTGGGGGAATTTGATAGGTGTAGAATACACCTAATTTACTATCTAGTAGTTTATGCTTTCTTTGATATTTTTCTAGTAAATTATGTATTTTTACGTGTGTTTTTGAGTTATCAGGTACTCTGGAGTCGCACGGAGGAAAAGAAGAAGGAATCACCAAAATCGAGCAAAATGGCAAAATTATCATTTCATAGGGAGACGAGCCACGGTTAAAGGGAAACTCTCTCAGAGGAGTGCTAAAGAAAGTACAATTCAAGTTAAGGGGCTGTCATCACTGGGTAGCCCTTATACAGAAACGTAATGCTGTTATCAATTGGTAAAATGGATGGGTTATGTCCATGAATGTTGAAACCCACACCCGTACCCGGATCCATGCCCGAGTCCGAACCCATTTTATAACCTAACCCTAAGTTGAAAAGACACTTCTTCCTCAACTTTTATTTCGATATTTGAAATTAAAAGTATTGCTACCACTTCTTGTCTGAGAAATTATGTGAAACCAAGAAATTGTGAGCTGTGAATCAGAGATTGAGTTTGCTAGGATGGCAGAAATCGTGAAGCTGATCGATTGGACATGAGAGAAATTAGGGTTGTGTTGTGCGTGTGTTGCTGTTGTCTGAGAAATTGAAAGAGGATTGAATCGAGCTAGCAGAGATCGAGATAAGATTTGATAGAAGATGGGTCTGATTTAGGAGAAGTTGACGGTGAATTCAAATAGGTTTGTGTTGGTGAAGCAAGAACAGATCGAATATGGGTTCGAGAGAAGCTGTTGTCGGAAGAACTGGAATTTGAGAGATGGGTTTGTAGAATTAAAAGCAGTGGTGCTGTTGATTGGTTCGAGAGATGAACTCAGATAGAAATTGGGTTCGGAATTTACACTGCTGAGGAGGAGAATCATGAAGGAATTGATTTTATTGAGTGAAACGAATGGTGTGTTTGATTCACGAAAATGAAGCTCGAGCTCCTTGATTTTGGAGTTTACCTTCTGTTGATATTGTTGAAGCTACATAGATGTATGTATTAGGATTGTCACAGGTGAAGACAGAAGAGAATGGCCTGAAAAATTGGCCGAAAATGCCCTGTAATCAGCCGTAACTCGACCGATTCTTCCCTCCGGCGAGTCAACTCGGTGCCGGCGACAACCGTTCCAGAGCGATTCGATGAGCCGATTCAATTGTGATGACTCAGACGATTAAGACGACTCAGCCCTGAATCAGAAGCTAACTCGCCAGATGACTCCCTTCTTTGACCTAGTCAACTAACGGTTTGACTGACTGTTTGACTGTTAGTCCTGACGGTTGACCAACGGAATATTCTTTGACCGGGACAGAATTTTCAGGTTGCCGGTGGCGACAAGTTCCGGCCAAAAACACAGTTTTCCGGTGAGCAAAAATGCAGAATTTTGGGTGGACTTCTCTCATGTGTATGAAGACTTAGAATTGGGAATTGGATGAAAACTTGGAAGTTTTGGAGAATTGGACTAGAATTTGGAATATGGCTCAATTTGGGAAAGTGGTGTTCTTATGGAATGTGGAATCTTTTCCTACAAAGATATGGAGAGTATTGAAGCCTATAAATAAGAGAGTTCTCTACAACTTTTTACACACACATCTACTTTGGAGAAGGAGTCAAAGTGCACAAGGATTGGAGGAAGGAGCAACCATCATCTTTTCAATAAGTTTTTCTTTCTTCCCTTATTATTATTATTATTGTGTGAACTCCAAATTATGAGTAGCTAATTTTCTTATTGATTGAGGATGAATTCCTAGTTCTTAATATTTGATTTGAGTTTTGTTTCAATTCTACTTTGAAGTTTTTCATATGATTATCGTTTGTTTTTTCTAATATTAATGTTTATGATTGATTGATAGGTTGTTTGGAGTGCACGCTAAATTGACTTGTTAATTTAATCTTAAGCTAGTGAAAGTTATGGAATACGTAATAGTTTCTTGACTCTTTACACAAGTAGAAAACACGAGACCTTGCGGAGGGATTCCGTGAAGCAATTGTGTGTGAAAACAACGCTAGAAAGTGGACCAAGCGAACCGAGTCTAACTACTAGTACTAAACCTAAGTTCATAAATCTTAATGCGTTCGGGGAATTACATCTTGTAAGCGAACCTCAAGGTGGTTCTTTTGAATAGAATCCGATAACTAAGCGGACTTGTTACTCGGTGAAATAAGGAATTTTTGGGTTAGCTAAGCGAACCTGCTATCCTACGGTTGGTGATAATCTATGACTAATAACAAGTGGAAAAGAACATAACTTTAATCATTGTTTTGCAGCGAAGAAGGATTCCTTGATCTATTCTCTCTCATTGATTTCTACTTACACCTTTAATTACTTTGTTTATTTCTTTTGCTTTATAAATTTTACAACCAATACCCCCCTTTTGTGACAATTTTACAACTATAATCTCTTGCTCCTCGTGGGATCGACCTTGACTACCCTATATTACTCTTTAATTAGGTAGTAAAGTATTAATTAATTTGTTGTGGTTACGACACGCGTACAACATTCTGCTGAGAAAATCAAGGATTGGGGTGGATACGACGCGGAAAAAAGAGCAGCTGCGGCCGCAAAAAAGAAAAAACGGGGTGCTAGAGGAGTGCAAGCAACAAGGAGTCTGAAGAACAACTCTGGCGAACCTAAGAGTTCTAACTCCGAGCCTAAGTCGGTGGAAAATTCTTTATCTGACACAGAGCCTGAAGCAGGTTTAGGCTTCCGTGCTAGGAAAGGATTTTCTCCTAGGCCGAAAGCTAAGCACACAGATTCTCCGGACTCATCTGGTACTTCCAAAGGTGAGGTTAACTCAACTAAGATAGCAATAAAAAATCCAAAACGTTCTTAATGCGGGTTTTTTTTTGGAATATAAATGGAGTTGCGAAACCTATAGCGCAAACTAGGTTAAGAGAGTTAATTCGGGATTTCAAACCTGAGATTCTTTGTATAGCAGAAACTAAGGTACGTAGTACAGATTCTTTCATTTCTAGGCTGAATTTGAATGGTTTTAAAAAAAGGGTTATCCATAATACTTCTAATACCTCAATTGGAAATATTTGGATTTTCTGGTTGGAATCTTTTGATGATCCGTTAGTGGTTAACTTGAGTAGACAAGCAATAACGGTGGCTGTCAATGGAGTCCACTGTTCTTTTGTTCATGCAAGCTATCTCCAAATAACTAGAAGAAGGCTTTGGGAACATCTTGAGAATACTGACGACAACATCCCGTGGTTAGTAATTGGCGATTTCAACTGTATTATGCGTAATGAAGAGAAAAAGGGAGGCTTGGAAACTAGGAATTCAGTCATTAATGAATTTAGTGACTGGATGGAAAACAATAATCTGTTTGAGGCGGACTCATTGGGAAACAACTTCACCTGGTCTAATGGGCAGTCCGGTAATGACAGAATAATTAGTAAGCTTGATCGTGCAATAATCAATCCAGCTTGGTTAACAAAGTTCGAGAATTGGAGGTGTAAAGCTCTCACAAGAGATGCTTCAGATCATTCTCCCATGATTGGATACCCTTTTATGGTGGCAAGGCCACAGCGTGCTCCCTTTCGAATCCAAAAAATGTGGTTCTTACATCAAGATTTTGTGAGAATGGTAACGGAAAATTGGAATCTTCCAGTTTTTGGTACTCCGGACTACATTTTTCCTTTCAAGTTGAAGATGCTAAAAGTGGAGATGAAGGCTTGGAATCTAAGGGTTTTCGGCAACATTCATTCTCGTCTTAAGCAAACCAAACTCAGATTTGAAAGGGCTGCTAGGCTTTCTGATGAGGACCCATCAAATATTTATAACTTGAATGCTATGAAAGATGCTATGTCTATCCTTCATGATACTAATCTTCAGAACTTGTCCATGCTAAGGAAGAAAGCGAGGAATAAATGGCTGGTGGAAGGAGCGAGTAACACGGCTTACTTTCATAACTGTATTAGGACTCGCAGGAGTAATAATGTTATTTCTGAATTGGTGGACACTGCAGGTACGGTCATTAGTGATACATCACTTTTACGTGATCATGTGGTTAGCTACTATGAGGATAAATTCAATGGGACTGAAGACTCAATTGATGAAGGCCTTTTTTACTACGATCATGATTGCATTACTATGGAGGAAAGCAGGGAGATGGACTCGATTCCTTCAGCTAAAGAAATAAAAAGGGTTGTTTGGGATTTGGATGCCGACAGTGCGCCAGGTCCGGATGGTTACTCGGGGTGCTTTTATCGACACTTCTGGGATGTGATTCAAGAAGATCTTATTAAGGAAATTACCTACTGTTGGACTGTGAAGAATATTCCAAAGGGAGCTAATTCCAGTCTACTGATTCTTTTGGCGAAGGTGCGTGGGGCTAACACTCTTCGCAATTTTAGACCTATAGGTTTGAGTAACTTTTTCATTAAAATCGTTACCAAAATTCTGGCTACTCGTTTTGGAAAAGTGTTGGATAAATTGGTCTCTCAGGAGCAGGTTGCTTTTATTAAGGGAAGGAACATTCACGAAAATATTGCTTTGGCTTCGGAGATGATAAATGAGCTGCACATCAAAAGAAAAGACGGTAACTTAGGTTTGAAGCTTGATATTTCTCAAGCTTTCGATACGGTAACTTGGTCTTTTATTTTGGAAGTTTTTAGACGATATGGTTTTTCAGACAGCTGGTGTTCTTGGATTCTGAATATTCATAATCTGCTCGGATTTCGGTTCTTTTGAATGGCAGTCCTGAAGGTTTCTTCGGTGTTAATAGGGGACTGCGCCAAGGAGACCCCCTGTCTCCCCTTATTTTTGTGCTGATAGAAGATGTTTTGAGAAGGAATATCTTGAAGTTGTTCAATACATGGAAGATGACTCATATGGTGACTCGTAAGGGAATATCTCCTACTCATTTTTTCTTTGCAGACGATATAATGATCTTTTGTAAGGGTAATTTGAAGAGTGTTCATAATCTGGTTGACTTGTTGGGTAGTTATCAAAAAGCTTCAGGCCAAACTGTTTGTAGGCAGAAAAGCAGAATCTATTATGGTGGTGGTTCTCTTAGCAGATGTAGATATCTTAATGTTTATTTGGGTATGTCTATTGCTAATTTCCCAGACCGTTATCTGGGAGTTCAATTCATGCCAGGTACGGTCAGATATAGACATATTAGTAATATTGTTGACAAGATTAAGAGTCAGTTGACTGGTTGGAAGGGGAGTCTTCTTTCTTTTCGGGGATAGAAGCCATTTCTGGTGAAGCATGTCATTGCTAGTTACTCTATACATAATATGGCAGTCTATAAGTGGCCACGTAAATTTTTGTTGCAAAGTGAAAGAGCTATCAGGAATTTCATTTGGACATGTGATGCTAATTCAAAAAGGTCTTTTGTGGTTGGTTTTGAAAAAGTCTGTACTTCGTATGAAGAGGGTGGGCTTGGGATTAATAGTATGTTGATTATGAATAAAGCTTTATTGATGAAGCTTTGGTGGCAAATTCGTACGTCTCAGAAACTATGGGCTAATTATCTTCGGGCGAAATTTTTTGGAAGAAACGGAGCTTTGAAAAGGTATGGTTTTAAATCTTCGATAATTCCTGGGATTCGTTGGGTTTATGATCAGGTGGATCAGAATACCAAAGTATTAATCGGAGATGGCCGCAACACTTCCTTTTACTTAGACGCTTGGTGTAACAATGAGAGTATTGCATGTATTCTTAATACTCAAGACCTGGACAGAAATCTAAAAGCCAGTGACCTTTTGGTGGATGGTAACTGGTCAATTGATGTCTATCACTTACAAAAGTTTACAGATGCAGGAATCGACCTGAATAAGCTCCCGAAGCCGGTGGAAGTGAGAGATGTCAGATTCTGGAAAGCGGTGCAAAAAGGAAATTTTATTGTGCGTTCTGCGAGGAGTATTATTAGTCCTACAATTGGGGATTTGGAAGGTGCTTCTCTCATTTGGAAGAAGTGTATTCATCCAACTTTAGTGGCTTAGAACTGGAAGATCCTTCGTGGAGCTTGCGCTACGCAGGATAAGGTTCGTTCTCGTTTTAAAATCGAAATGCCTACTAAATGTGTTTTATGTTGTGCTGCTGAGGAGTCGCTTGAGCACATATTGTGGGAATGTAATTTCGCTATGAAAGCTTGAACGTGGATAGATGAAGTGTTTGACCTCATGCCTCATCACCATCTTGGCATGGCTTACAAGGAAGCAAGGAGCAAAAGTGGAATGGTTAAAGAATTGTGGTTACTGTCAATCCTGGTTATTAGAGCAGAACTGTGGTACACAAGGAACAAGAAAGTTTTTGAGAATAGGAAGCCAAATTGGCCTCTGTTTTACAAAAGGGTGCTAAAACAAATACAACAGTACTCGGCCCGTCTTAAAGGGAACATGAAGAACAGCTGTGAAGAAGTAAGAATTCTTGATTATTTTAGAGTTCGTCATAGAAGGGTGAAGATGATGGATGCTATAGAATGTTTCTGGGAACCTCCAATGCCGAGGGAACTTCAGATCTGTTGTGACGGCGCGGCTAGAGGGAATCCATGGAGGGCAGGTGCGGGGGTGGTGGCTAGAGATGCTACTTGTGCTGTGCTGGGTGCTATCTCGATTGGGCTTGGTGTAACAACAAACTATCTGGTGGAGATCTTTGGGATACTTATTGGGCTGTAATGGGCCACCAAGTGGAGGATGAAGATAATCACGGTTCGTGCGGATTCAGAAGCGGCTAGGATTGCTTTCAAAAGCAACTCTATTCCCTGGTTAGCTGCTGAGCGATGAAGAAACATCAAAACACACTATGATTTTATTAATTTTGAACACACTTTTAGAGAAGCAAATTTCACGGCAGATAATTTGGCGAAGAGGGGTTGTTCTCAAGTTAATGAAGCGGGAATAGAATATGTAGGGCGCCCTTTGTTTCTTTTGAATATTGAACTTCCAAATGTTTCATATTACCGTTTTAAATAGTTTGTAAGTTTATGGGTCATTTGGTCCTATTTACTCACAACTGTTATGTAACCTTTTTTCTTTCTTAATATATTTTTTTACCAAACAAAAAAAAAACTTAAAAGCCTTGAAAACTCTAAAAAACAGTGAAAACTCTAAAAAGCCACAAAATATCTAAAGAGCTCTGAAAAACTCTAGAAAGCTATGAAAAAGCTTTAAGTTAATTATATTTCGTAGCACCAGTATCTACTAGCAATGGGATTCGTTAAAGCCAACTGAAAGTAACTTAATTCTTTATAAAGAATGATACTAACAAAATTCCCTACAATGAGGAAGATTATCTTTGAATGATTACTAAAAACCCTATAAACACTTAAAGGCCCTTAAAGAGCTCTGAGAAACTCAAAAAATCTCAGGAAGACTCCAAAAACCTTACAAAAGCTTAAATTTAATTATACTCCGTAGCACTGGGATCTACAAGCTTGGAAATTCGTTAAAGAATGATAAAACCAAATCCCTAAAAAAGTGAAGATCAAATTTGAATGTTCTCTTAAAAGCCTTGAAAACTTTAAAAGACAGTGAAAACTCTAAAAAGCCACAAAATATCTAAAGAGCTCTGAAAAATTCTAAAAATCTCTGAAAAAACTTTAAGTTAATTATATTTCGTAGCACCAGTATCTACTAGCCAGGGGATTCGTTAAAGCCAACTGAAGTAACTTAATTCTTTATAAAGAATGATACTAACAAAATTCCCTACAATGACGAAGATTATCTTTGAATGATTCCTAAAAACTCTATAAACACTTAAGGGCCCTTAAAGAGCTCTGAGAAACTCAAAAAATCTCAGGAAGACTCCAAAAACCTTAGAAAAGCTTAAATTTAATTATACTCCGTAAAGATGGGATCTACAAGCTTGGAAATTCGTTAAAGAATGATAAAACCAAATCCCTAAAAAAGTGAAGATCAAATTTGAATGTTCTCTTAAAAGCCTTGAAAACTCTAAAAAACAGTGAAAACTCTAAAAAGCCACAAAATATATAAAGAGCTCTGAAAAACTCTAGAAAACTATGAAAAAACTTTAAGTTAATTATATTTCGTAGCACCAGTATCTACTAGCAAGGTGAATCGTTAAAGCCAACTGAAAGTAACTTAATTCTTTATAAAGAATGATACTAACAAAATTCTCTACAATAATGAGGATTATCTTTGAATGATTCCTAAAAACCCTATAAACACTAAAGGGCCCTGAAAGAGCCATGAGAAACTCAAAAAATCTCAGCAAGACTACAAAAACCATAGAAAAGCTTAAATTTAATTATACTCCTTAGCACTGGGATCTACAAGCTTGGAAATTCGTTAAAGAATGATAAAACCAAATCCCTAAAAAAGTGAAGATCAAATTTGAATGTTCTCTTAAAAGCCGTGAAACTCTAAAAAACAGTGAAAACTCTAAAAAGCCACAAAATATCTAAAGAGCTCTGAAAAACTCTAAAAATCTATGAAAAATCTTTAAGTTAATTATATTTTGTAGCACCAGTATCTACTAGCCAGGGAATTCGTTAAAGCCAACTGAAAGTAACTTAATTCTTTATAAAGAATGATACTAACAAAATTCACTACAATAATTAAGATTATATTTGAATGTTTCATAAAAACCCTAAAAACACTAAAGAGCCCTGAAAGAGCTCTGAGAAACTCTAACAAGCTCACGAAGACTCCAAAAACCTTAGAAAAGCTTAAATTTAATTATACTCCGTAGCACTGGGATCTACAAGCTTGGAAATTCGTTAAAGAATGATAAAACCAAATCCCTAAAAAAGTGAAGATCAAACATGAATGTTCTCTTAAAAGCCTTGAAAACTCTAAAAAACAGTGAAAACTCTAAAAAGCCACAAAATATCTAAAGAGATCTAAAAAACTCTAGAAAGCTATAAAAAAGCTTTAAGTTAATTATATTTCGTAACACGAGTATCTACTAGCAAAGGGATTCGTTAAAGCCAACTGAAAGTAACTTAATTCTTTATAAAGAATGATACTAACAAAATTCCCTACAATGACGAAGATTATCTTTGAATGATTCCTAAAAACCCTATAAACACTAAATGGCCCTGAAAGAGCTCTGAGAAACTCAAAAAATCTAAGGAAAACTCCAAAAACCTTAGAAAAGCTTAAATTTAATTATACTCCGTAGTACTGGGATCTACAAGCTTGGAAATTCGTTAAAGAATGATAAAACCAAATCCCTAAAAAAGTGAAGATCAAATTTGAATGTTCTCTTAAAAGCC